>CM045562.1:13507346-13897865 GCA_024721245.1 Mitragyna speciosa
ATGTTACCTTTCAATTTTATTGAAGTGTCGATGAAGAGTAAATCAACAATTGAAACTAAAATGACAATGAACAGTTAATAACAAAATGAGAACTAACGACTTATAATGTGTGTAGTGTGTGTATTTTTTTATCTCAAAAGTGGATAAAAGTGTGGTGTTTAGGGTTTCTCTTTTTTGCTTCCTCTTTTCTGCTAATTAAAAGGGGGTATTTATAGGCCCCTTGTCTTGTTGGCCAAGATTGTTAGTGTATGACCTAAAACCAAGATGGTTTAAGGTGTTTTGTGTTACGCTTATTTATGTTATATTTATCCATGTGGTATTTTTCTTTATCATCTATACTTGTGTTTCCATGTTACTTGTTTGATTGATAAAGTCTTTAGAATATTGAACTGTGTATTAGAGATTGTAAGGGTTACAATTATGAGACTCTAATACATAAAGTCATATTCTTAAATATCCCTAGTCATAGTATTAATGAGATTGGACATCATTAATGCGGATAGACTAGCACATACTTTGCCTCTACTTATGGATAAGTAGTAGTTGATCTCATTGACTATGGTGTGCGTGACACTTAAGCTGGTATGTGGATGCTTGTTTGAGAACAAGTTCATTGGATTGATCCGCCAAGAGTTTCAACTATAGTGCCAATGGTTGAACTCTTAATGGCTATGGTGTAAGTGATCCTTTGACTTGAGATTACCATAGTATCTTGAGTGTGGATTGCTATACTTTGACTCTATTCCTCGGTGCCCGTAAAAGGGTAGCTCATAGGTTAGAGATTGGGTATAGTTTGAAGCATGGAAAGGTAGTGAGTAATCAATATAGGATTCACCACTCCTTAATAGGAGAGTATATCCCTATATGGCCACTTGTTGGAAATATTAACTCATAAATCTTCTGCAGAAGTGATAGTATAACTTGGAAGTAGTTTCAAGGTTATACATCATGGAGAGTTATATTTCTGGAACAAGAAAATATAAATTAGTCATTATTAAAGTATGCACTATACTTTTAGACTAATTGGGATATAGTGTGGTGAAAGGATATTAATTACACGGTAACATTGTCATTGAAGGGTATGGTCTACCATATGACTTTCCTATTCACTTGGGTGGTCATGATGCATTGCTAGATGCCACTCATGATCTATAAGTATGAATTGATTAATTAGTGAATTAATGATAAATTAAAAGTGTTTAATTTATCTAGCTCAATTAATGAGTTATAATTTATACTTATTGCCAACGTGAATGGAACCTAATGGGTCACACACATAAAGAACAAAATCTTTGGGTTAAAATGTAATTAAGATAAGTATGAGATACTTATGGGGTTAATTTATGAGATAAATTAACTTAAAGGACTTGTTTATAAATATTCTAAGTCTTGCAGGAAATTGGTTTCCTAAAAGAAATAAAGTAACTAATTGGTTTCCTTATGGAATAGATTTCCTAAAGGAGAAGGATTAGCTTAAAGTAAGTTACCTAAACCTTCTTGGTTTCCAATTAGCTTTATTTCCTAAAAGACTAGAATACTACCTCTATAAATAGGTTCATGCTTTGACTCTTGAATTATTATTGCAACACAAAAAGAAAACTAGTGAGAGAAAAATTGAATGAAGAAGACACGCCTCATTCTCTCTCTAGGCGTCTCTCTCTCTCTCCTCCTAACTGTTAGGTTTTTCTTCTTCTTGTGTTCTTAAATAATTCAAGGGAGCTAGCACTCAAAAGTCAAAGCAAGCAAGCCTACAAGGTTCCCAAAGAAGTTGTTCGTGTGGATATCGTTAGAGGCTCTACGCTTGAAGGGCTTTTTCGTGATAGATCTAACATCTTCTTCGAAGGATCTTTGCCTAGTAGCATAGAAATCTTCTGTGCTTAAGGTAATCTTCATGCAAACCCCCTTGTTAATCATATAGATATGTCAAAGAGATCCATGGTTAAGGTAATAAATTTTTATTTTTCTACTGCGTTACCTATGCTATTACCTTACAAAGAATGGTATAAAATGACGAAAACGCCCCCGGTAATAAAAAATACTAATTTTATTTAAAAATATTTTTTAACCTCAAAAATTAAAAATTAATACAAAGAATTGACAGAAATCTCTAAAATTTTCAAAAAGAATTTAAATTAGATTTCAAAAATAAAACTAGAGCTTAAAGCTGAGACAAACGCGTTCGGGGTGTCAAATGACGATTTTGCCCCTAGACAACGAAAATACACAAAAAATAGCTATTAACTTCAAAAAAATTACCAAAAAATAAGAGTAAGCTTAAAACGCTAGAAAATGCATTTACGACTCAAAATTTGACAAAAAACAAATTTAAACTGTAAAATGACGATTTTACCCTTGGGCAATGAAAATTCGCAGAAAAATAGCTATTGACGTCGAAAAATTACCAAAAATTACAAATAAACTTAAAACACTAGAAAATGCATTTTTGACTCAAAATTTGTGAAAATGAATTTAATTTGTAAAATGACAATTTTACCCTTGGGCAATGAAAATTTACAGAACAAATAGTAATCGTTTCTGAAAAAATCAAGAAAATTAAGAAACATGCTTAAAGAACTAGAGAAATGAATTTGGAACTTAAAATGAGCTAAAATGGTACTTGCAAGGTGAAATTAGCATTTTGCCCTTACGTTGGTAAAAATATAAAGAAGACCAATTAAATCCAGAAAAATCATACGAAATTAACAAATTCACATAAAAATAAAAATATGAATTTAAAATACCCAAAAGCTGATAGAAAAATATTTGTAGATAAAATTACTATTTTGCCCTCCAAATTATTAAAAAATTAAAAATTAAAATTTGGCCCAAAAAGTGCAAACATGATCCCCAGTATTTGAAAATAAATGGTGTGTCAAAATTTGGTGTCTACAAACTGCAATGAAGAAAAGTAGAGAAATTGGAGAAAAAAAACGAGTCTGAAGAAGAAAAAATAAAGAAAAGAGAGCACAAAGGAGAGAAGCAAGAATTTGAGGAAACAAGAAAATTGGGGTTGAAATTTTTTTTTTAAGAACCAATTTGAATTCGGGGTATTTCTAGATTGAATTCTAGTTGTGTTTTTTTTAGTTTAATTATTGTCTTGTCCTGATTTATTATTCTTAATCGGTTAAATAATCTGGGTAATTAGTTGTTTTAGTTTTATTAAGTTTGGCTTAATTTAGTTATTAATTTGTTTAGTTAATTTGATTCAAGTTTTTGAGGTTTTAGGTAGGGTAAATGCTTGCGTTTTAGTCCCTGGATTTTAAGTAGTATCAATGTGTCTTTAAGACATTTTGCTTCCTATAATCAAGTCCTCCATAATTGTGAATTGACCTCCTAGGTTTTTGTTTTCTTTCATTTAGGTCTTATAAATTGCATATTTGATTGTGTTTGTTTGAATTTACCGTTTTAACTCCAATTTTTGCTTTAATTTTGAACTTGGCCCTTTGATTAGTTGAAATTGACAATTTTATCTTTTAACTCCTTAAGTCTCTAATTTTGTTTTAGGCCCTTCAGTTTAAAAGAATTCATATTTTACCCCCATTTTGTTAGAATTTGATATTTTATGATTCACCCCTGTTAAATAGTGGTATCGTTAACTCATTTGTTCATTTTGATAGTCTCTAGTACCGGGTCTTCAAGAAAAGGTATTTTCGTTACCTTTAATCTCTTCTTTACGTGCTCCAATGTGCCCCTATGTAATTTATTATGCATTTTCCTCACATGTTGCTTATTTTTCATGCTTTTTGCGTATTTACTTACTTTATGTTATTTAAATTTTGAATTTTATATTTTTGGCAAAAAAAATGTAATATTCTTTGTATTTAGCTAGCCAATGTAATAGTTAGATTACATTTATTGTATTTTTAGCAAGAATTTTGTATTGAGATAGCAATTGTAATAGATAGGTCGTTTTTACTTTTTCCCTAAAAATTGTATCTAATTCCCCAGTGTAATAGTTAGGGCTCATGTGCTTTTGTGTGCTTGCGTACTTATATGTTTTACCTCTTTCTTTAGAATTTACATCTAGAATATCATGTTTACATGTTACTTGCTCCTACGTGTTATTACATGTCTTTATATGTTTACATGCTTTTAGTTCATGTTTTATTGCTTTAATTCATATTTTATCAGTTTTATTGATCCGTCACCACACTAGTCCAATGCTAGTTGTGGCTTTTCTCGCTTCCCCGCTAGTCCAACGCTAGTGGGAATCTCTAGAAAGGGCTAGTCCAATGCTAGACCATTAAGGCATTTTAGTGCTAGGTGCACTCGTGTGCATTTCATATCACTCCACACACTAATTTTTTAGGAAATTTTCATTTTTGCATGATTCGTATATATTTTATTATCTATTATCTATTTTTGACAAAAATTCAGTGTATGACATCTAGGTTGCATCTCACTTAGAATTTAGGTCATTTTCTGTGATCCGACTAGAAATAGTCGCCTGCTCACGTGGGAAGCGGTGGCATACATGCCTTTCCCCCCTCCATGAGTAGAAATATTCAGTCACGAGATATTAGTCCCCCGTAGCCATTATGTTGCATCCCCTCTTTCTTTAGCCACTTATTACCTATGTTACTATTTTCTTTTCTTTTTGCATTACATTTTGCATTCACACTCATGACTCCCTCGGGGTCTCATTCCGAGTTTCGCAATCAATGCAATAATCCCGTTTAAACCTCATTGGGACATTTTGACCCTCCCGATACCACATTTAGATTTTGGATTTGTATTCATTTAGACACATCCAAAACGTGATAGAATTTAGTGGTTAGGTTAGGAAAATTTGATTAAACCTCGCAACTAGCCTCGGCTAGGTGGACAAGGTGCCTTAGGCATGAGCCTTTGCCTTCCCTTTCTTCAAATGTCACTCTCAGACCTTTTTCTCTCGTTTTTTGTAAACCGAAGTCAAAAAAGAGTTTTCAAATATTTTTCTTTAAATTTTTTGTTTTGTTAAATTATTTTTCGGGTGACTTGGTACACCTTAACTCAATACCAATTGGCGACTCCGTTTAAAAAATAAAACCCTTTTTCAAAATTAGTTGGCCAAAACTGTCGCACCTTTTTGTCCCGGCCTTATTTTTATTATTTATCTTAAATAACACTTTTTCATTAAAAACCCAATTTTTCACATACGCGCACGATTTTTTCTAAAACTTGCTTTTCAAATAGTGTCACCAAACCGGACCGCCTTTTTAGAGCACGACAGTCAACGACCCCACCTAGTCCCGTACTTCTTCAATTTCGGACGTGACATATTTTGGCGACTCCACTGGGGATCACTAGTGAGTTCGAGCACTTGGCTTAATCACTTTTTCCTTCTTTAACCTTCTATTCCATCGCGTTTGGATGTTAGGATTGCATTTTTCTTTCTTAGGTTTTTAGGTTTTTCTTTTGCATTTCACACACTTCCCGTCTCTTGGCTACTTATGTGATTTATGTTTTATTTACTTTTACTTTATCCGACCGCACTTGCATTTGGGGAAGGGTTCAGTTACCCTTAGAGCCCACGCATGTTACTATTACATTCCCTCCTCTCATAAGGAGCACTCCATACATGCATTGGATGTTTTTTATCCTTTTTCTCTTTTTGGTGGTTGCCACCCACCCATCCCTTTAGGACTAGGACCGATCTGCCTAAACATGCGGTCATCGCATTTGTGCATGTAGCGGTGTCTAAGGGATCACTCGAACCACAGACCTAAGATCGTTGGAATTGACAGACTTGTTACTTTTTGGATCTCTCGGTCTAAAGGTTTGGGAACCGAGCCTTAATCGAGTCTAGATGCATTAGTGAGCCCAACCTCATCCATCCATGTAGAATAACCTAGGATAGAGTCAGCCTTACCCTATTAGGTACACAGGCACGAGAGAAGGGAATCCACCCCCTTTTACTTTTTCTGTTGTATTGTTTATTGCTATTTTCTTTATCAATGTGTTATGTGATATTTATTGAATAAACTAACACACTCTCTCTTGTTTTTTGATGGCATTCACAACCATAGAATAAAGAACCCTGGCATGGTGCTCTTGTAGGAAGCCAACTTTCTCTCAGCACGTTTAAATTTCGTTTTCATAATTAATTTCTTCGAGAAAGATGGAAATGAAATTTCATAAATTTTTGCAAATTGCATTTTGTATAAATACCCAAGGGATCAATCATTGATAATTTCTTAAAAATCCTAAAAATTCAATTTTTCGTCTTGTATATTCTTGAATAAAAATTGTAGTTTTTAAATCCATTTCAAGGTTTACTCATCCTTGTTGTACTTGTCAGTTTTATCCGAACCAAATTTTCTCAGAGTCAATAAATGCACCCAAGTGGTCAAATTTTTGCACAATTTGCATTTATACTTTTTTCAAAGAATTAATACGTCATTTTTGTTGTATTCCCCGCCCTCCCATCCCACATTACACAAAAAGTGATTCTAACACATATTTCATTCTACTTTAATAAACTGGCATTTTTACTCGTATATTTCTAAATAAAGTCATGATTTTCATTTTATTTCAATGTTATGTCCTAGAAACGTCATAAAGGCTTGTTTTTTTTTTAAAAAACAAATAAATTTAAAGTCAGTAATCTTTTGAACAATTCATTTGCCATCTTTCTCGAGGAAATTATGAATAACAAATTTTTACATTTTTTGCATTTTGCACATTTTAACTTGCTTTAATAAATTGGCATCATGCATAAACCCTAGAGGGAATGCCATTTCGAGAATCCCATTATAGGAGAGCTGTCCTTTGGTCTTGGGAACATAACCCTAGAAAGACATGCACGTTTTTTTTTCAGTATTATCCTGGCTGGTGAGACCCTAGGTAAGGTAGTCTGATGATAACTTTCTTTGTAATCAGAATGGGTAGCCTATGCAAAATTAGCAAATCAAAGGAGATCTCCCAACTACTCAGAAATTGGAGAATTGCCATGCATCCTTCGGAACAAAATCTAGTATCACAATACTTAGGACATCTGGCATATCTGATTGATGTAGAGCCTAACGATGCCATTATTAAAGCTCTAGTGCAAGTTTGGGACCCCGAGCATTCAGTGTTTAAGTTTGGCGACTACGAGATGTCAATCACGCTGGAAGAAATAGCCAAATTTTTGGGACTTTCACTCGATGGTAAGGGTCTGATATTCCCAACTATGAGCGACAAAAGAGAACTCAGTAATTTCACAAGGTTGAGAGAATCAGTATTAGCTGGTCCGGCGCAAGCAAACTCAATAGAAATTAAACGTTTATATCATTATTTTGGTTCAAGAGGATGTTTCGCCGCACAACAAAAGGACTTTTTTATCAACACTGAGGATGCATGGTTTCAAAGACGGATTTGGGTCTATGGTTACGTGCTAGCTGGGATTTTCCTCTTCCGAAGGCTAGATGACAAGGTGAACATAAGAATCGTGAAGATGATATCTGAGCTTTCTCATGGGGTCGATGGGTGTAATCTCACTATAGTTCCAACCATCATTGCAGACATCTTTGTCGCATGCACCAAATGCAAGATGAAGCCCGGTTTCTTTTATGGTCCTAGCATTATACTCCAAGTTTGGGCCATGGAACACCTTTGTCGAAGATCAATGATAAGGTCAGGACTTGTTGTAAAGGATGTGAATTGAGTTCAATCTCACAATAGAAGAATCGATCAAGTGAATCAACTTAAAGATGTCAAGGGATATTTGGAGCTTTTTAGTACATTGAGTAAGGAAAAGATCAACTGGGTTTTGGATTGGACTGAATGTCATAAATCGGTGTTACAATGTTTTCGAAGAAAATTTATTCCACTATTAGGCAGCAACGGGATCGCACCTTACATACCTCAAAGAATCCTCCGCCAATTCAGGCGCATCCATGAAATTCCCCCAGAACTGCAAATTGAAGATTTTCATGTCATTTTTCAGCACAGAATTTGCCTAGGGAATATTTCAAAAAAGTCAGAAATTGTAGAGGCAAGGGGAAGTCGTTGCACGGACCAGAATATCTCCTTTGACCTAAATAACAAAGGTACTCCTGGGACTACTCCGCAATATGACAAGTGACCTAAAAATCAGAGTCATCCAAAGGAACAAATCGAGATTGACCCCGTTGAAGAAATCAGTCGGCTAAAATCCCTGTTAGAAATGAAAGATTGCGAATTAATACAAGTGAAGTAGAACTCCAAGAAGAACAAGGGAGCATATGAATCTGTCAAGTAACTTTATACGGAAGCGAAACAAGAACTACGAGAGAAGAAAAGGAAATGCTTGAAGCTGAAAGACGATATCAATCATACGATAAACAGGTACTCTTAGAAGCCGGACCGCAGCAAGGCTCAGTGCTTAGAAGACCAACTGAAGAAAGTTTTACACTGTGTAGATGAGTTGATAGAATGATGTACTTGTTTTTGTATTGGATTGACAATGAAAGCAGTAAAGTGCTTACTTTTAATGCTCAAGTTGTATGAAAGTTGATCGAAGTAATGAAAACGCTGTTCTTTTGGAGCAAAAATTCACCCTGTTTCGATATTGAAAGGGGGGTCTCACCCTAAAGGATTGCATTTCATGCTAGGCCTACCCTTGGCATAATAAGGGCTCCCCCTAGGACATGCATTGAAATTATTTATACACTTACTAACTTTAGTCTTTTTCTCTTTCTTTCTTTTTTTGGACAATAAAAATTGACAGTGATAATAACAAAAGGACGACTAAATCATTTCCACTTCTGATGTACATTGCAGGTACTCTAAATCATAACTTCATTCCATCGAAGCCCCATTTATATGCGGTCTCGTGCCAGACTAATGCATATAAACACGAGTAACCGCCCAGAATCTCTCGAAGTGCCTGATTATCACGCATTTCATTAGCAACATGAACAATGATGGTTCTACCTCTAATGTACCAGTTACTAGGAAAACTCTGCAAACCAGACCCAATACAGGAGGAAACACACCAGATGAGAACAACACTATCCCGATAGCCCAACAGACTCCGCCCCTTGATACTCAGAATACTCAAATGCCTTATCCACCTCCAATCATTCAGAACACCCTTATGCCTATCTCGATTCCTCCTAGCCCTAGACATACTCAAAATACTCACAGCAAACCACCCATTTCACTATGAACAATCAACCCCCACTAGTCCATACTACGAGCTAATTTGTGCTAGATCCCAGGTTTTAGGGAGCAGCGGATGCAGAGCCTTATATTAGAGAAGAAAATCCAATATGATGGAGAAGGCTTTGTTAAAGAGGTTGGATAGGTTTGACGACTTTATCAAAGAAAGCCAGGGATTCGATAGATATGGGGGACTGGACTACGAGGATTTCTGCATGTTTCTAGATACCCAATTGCCATCGAAATTTAAAATCCCACAGTTTTCTAAGTACAATGGCAACAGGGACCCTGTGGTTCATCTCAAGATGTTCTGTAACAAGCTGGGAAAGTCAATTGAAGATGACAGATTGCCGATGAGATCATTTGGTGAGAGCTTGGAAAATGATACGTTGGAATGGTATTTAAAATTGGACTTTTCAAAAATCTTAAACTAGACGAACCTCTCTAGAGCTTTCATTAAGCAGTACGAGTTTAATTGTGATGTAGTACCTAACAGATTCTCTTTGGTAAAGTTGAAAAAGAAACCCTCTGAAAGCTATGTAGCCTACGGTCAGAGGTGGCGAAGCGTAGCAGCCAAAGTTAACCTGCCAATTGATGAGAATGAAATGGTGAAGCTGTTTATTGATGCCCAAGATCCGCCGTACTATCAGGCCATTGTGGGTTCCATTGGAAAATCTTTTGCTCAGGTGATTGAACAAGCAGAGGCCATAGGGAGAGGTGTGAAGAAGGGAAAAGTAGTGGATATGGCAGCTGTAAAGATGCAAGTTGAATCTTTGCAAAACATGAATAATATGAAAAAGGCTGCTGGGAAGAATATCGAGAAGAAAGAAGGAGAGACAGCTTTTGTCATAAACCAAGGCTCGAATCCCAAACTCAGATTCAATAACAAATTGAACTACCATGCTCAATACCCACAATATCCCCAGTAACACCTCCGCCACCTGTTTACCCTCAATATTCTCAACTCGTCTTCAACACCCAAACTCAACCAGTAAATGCCCAACCATTCTACCCAAACACCCAACCCATATTCCAAAACTCTCGACCCACACAAAATAACTTTCGCCCACCCATGCAGAACCACCCGAGGCCTACTTACCCTAACAATTATACTCCACCCAATCAGCCTCAAAATATAACAAGTCCAGCAAACCCTCCACAGAGACGACTTAGGGTTTTCACTCTTCTTGGTCGTCCTTTGGACCAGATATATGACCAATTGAGAGCAGCATGCAAGATTGGCACAATACCACAAAAAACTTTTGCTAACGGGTTGCCCCATGACTATGATTATCAAGCCGTCTGTGCTTACCATTCGAGGAGGTCGGGGGCACCCCACAGCTAACTGTTGGGTTTTGAAGCACAAGATTTAGGACATAATTGATAAAAGGGAGATAGTATTGTGAAGAGGGAGAGAACAGGCGCCAAATATGGATAACAATCCTTTGCCTCAACATGAGTCTACTGTTGGGATGTGTCGCATCTGAAAAATTGTAAAAATGTACTGGTGGGGTCGTAACTGTCGCGTCTCGAAAAGGCGGTCTAGTCCGGTGACCCTTTTTGAAAAGATAAGTTTTGGGAAAAACAGTGCGCGTGTGTGAAAAATCGAGTTTTTATTGATAAAGTGTTAAGAAAAATAATAAAAATAAGGCCGGGATAGAAAAGTGCGACAGTTTTGGCCAACTGATTTTTGGAAAAGGGTTTTATTATTTTTTTAAATGGAGTCGCCACTTGGTACTGAGTTGGGGTGTACCAAGTCACCATAAAAATCGTCTAACAAAACAAAAGTAAAATTTTAAAAAAACCATTTAAAACCTTCTTCCGACTCCGGTCTACAAAAAAAATAGAGACAAAGGTCTGGGAGTCACATTTGAAGAAAAGGAAGGCAAAAACATGCACCTAAGGCACCTTTTCAACCTAACTAAAACTAGTTGCGAGGTTTAATCAAAATTTTCTAAATTAATCCTAAGTTCTATCGCATTTGGATGTGTCTAAATGAATGTAAATCCTAAGTCTATATGTGAGAATCGAGAGGGTCGGCATGTTCCGTCGAGACTTGGTCGGAATTATCCCATTAATTGTGAAACCCGAGTTGAGGCCCCGAGGAAGTCACGAATGTGAATGCAAAATGAAATGCAAGAAGAAAAGAAAATTAGTAAATGTAGATAATAAGTGGTTGAAGAAAGTGGGTATGTAACATGACGGGTACGGGAGACTAATAACTCGTGACTGAATATTCCTACTCATGGAAGGGGGAACAGCATGTACGCCACCCGCTTCCCACGTGAGTAGGCGACTATTTCTAATCAGAGCACACAAATGTCCTAAAAATCTAAGTGAAAATATAACCTAAATGTCATGCACTTTAAGATGTGTCAAAATAAATAAATAAATAAATAAATAAATAAATAATAATAACAATAATAATAATGATAAAAATCATGCAAAATGGAAAGAAAACTAAAAGTGACCAGTGGCGTTTTTGTTATTTTGTAGTATTCTTGGTGACCAAGACAACTAGCCCTATAAATACCCCCCTTAAGTCAGAAAACAAAAGCAAACCCCAAAAACACATATATGTTCCTCCATTTCTAAATCAAAAAACACACACTATTCACCTAAAAACACACACTAGAGCCATTTCTTCAAGAACATCCACTATTCATCTGGTCTTCAAGCAAGCTTCAAAATCACTACTCATTACCAGTTCATCTTGGAGAATCAAAAGGTAGGTCTTAATTATTCTTTTAATTGATTCACTTTTCTTCCATTTTCTTTATGTAAATCTGATTTTGTGCCTAATTGTTTACATTTTGCTTGAGTTTATTGGATTTTTTTTTATTTCTGGGTATGTTCTTCAATGATTCATCCCCTTATTCCACCACCATTTAACCATTGATTTAATCTCCCCCAACCACCGTCTCTCTCCCTCTCTTTCCACCGCCTCTCTTCACCACCTGTAACAAACCCAAATATCACAAGCCTCAACCATCGTTAACCTCTACTACCACCCCCACTCAATTTTCTGCTCCCAATCCACAAGCCACGACAGTTGCATAAACATCACCACTACCCAAAACCCAGCTGCCCCTGTCTTCTTCACCGTTGCACAACAACAAACTAGCCTCAGAATGCCCATATAATCGGACAACCAAATAAGCCACAGCCACCTAAAGCAACCACAACTCAACCCACAGTCAACCCCATCACCTGTAATTCACCTCCCTCGATTCCCCTGTTACCAGTGAATCCCAACCGCAACCAAAACAAACTCCACCAATCACACCATTGAACGACCAGCAGCCTCTCTCAACCTTCCCTCATCAGACCTCTATCATCATTAATCTGTCTTCCAATACTAGCTTCACCAATCCCAACCTCCTAGTTATTCCAAATTCCCTCTTCATTTCCTGCAAAAACCATCGACTCCACCTCCATTCCGTCAGTCCAAACCCAAACAACAATCACAGAAACAGTCACACAATCCCCACCAAGAACAATCACAACAGTCCCAATTCAACATCAAAATCCCACCAACCTCACCAACATCACCTCCAAGCTCCACCATAGACAGTTCATAGCTAATCAAGATCATTTCCCTTGGCCAGTACTGCTATCTTTAATCAGACCACCACTGCCACCGTAGGTCTACAATCAAATCCATTATGCGCCACACACAACATTTACTACCAACAAGCCCAAAGCCAAAAACACCATCATCCACCAATTTATAGTGCCACCTCCAACAACATCACTAGCTCCACCACTGAAACCACCAATGGCCTTCATCTCCCTTGCTTCCACTGCCCTCTGAGCCCAAGTAAACTATCGATCGTCCTCCTTGTATTATTTTTTTTCTTTATTTTCTCTCTTTTGTTTGGATTTAATCAAACTGATATCATGCTTTTGATGGCTTTGTTATGGTTTTAGAAGCTTTGGAATTTGATTCTTTATTGAAGAAATTGAACAATGATTAGGGGACTTGATATAAGCTGATTTGGGCATTATTTTGAGGGAAGGCTAATTCAGGTTTTAGAGGATCAGATTGAAGAAGAAAGCATAGAGAAAAGTAACGGAGAAGCTAAGAGAAATGAAAAGGAGAGGGAGAAGAAGAGAAGGAAGCAGCTCGTGAGGGAAACAAAGGACAGAGAGAGACAGAAGAAGAGGGGATAAACAAAATCGGGGGGAGAGAATAGGTAGGAAAGAATTAGACAGAGAGCGAGAGAAGACCGGAGGGAAAGAGGGGAAAAGAAAACCATAAAGGAAGGAAGAAAATAGAGGAGAGAGCATAAGAGAGAATAGAAATCAGAGTGGGAAAACAGAACGCGAGAGAAACAAGAGAGAACTAAGGGGAGGGAATAGAAAGAAAGAAAGGACGATCAGGAAGAGAAAAGAGAAAACATAGAGCTTAGAGGGAAAGAGAAGAGAATCAAAATGAGAAGAGAAGGAAGAAAATAAAGAAAAGCAGAGAGCAAAGAGAGAACAGGAGAGTATAGAAAAATGAGAGAGATGGAGAAGACTAGGAGAGGTAGAGACCAGAAACAAAGAAACAGAGAGCGGAGGAAGAAGAAGAAGGAAGAAAATAGTGGAAAGAAAATAAAAAAAGGGGAGAAGAAAGAAAGAAGGAAAAAGAAAATCATCGGGGAAATTCGAGAGAGAGAGTGATAAAAAATTTTGGGCTTGCTTGAATGAAGAAGAAGAAAAAATGATTTGGGAAAGGGCGTTTGATTTTTTTGTCTGACATCGATTTTAGGATTTATGTTTATGGATTTAGGATTTTTGTTAAATTGATTTTATGTATAATAAATATTTGTATCTTAGTCCCTGGACTTTTAACTATTTTTCTAAATCCCCTAAGTTTTTCATTATTTTATACCATTGAGTCCTTCGTGATTTTTGATTGACTCCCTAATTTTTATTTCTTTCAAATTAGGTATTGATTAATTGTAATGAGGCCCTTTGAAATTGCTAATTCTAATTTTGCCTATTAATTCATTTCAATTTGCAAAAATTACCCTCACTTACTTTAGTTTGCATGGCTTTTAACTTGAATTTGTTCAAAATTATGATCTTGCTTGTAAAACCCTAGAAGCTTAAAATTACTTAGTTTCTATGTTATAAATGTTAATTGTAAAATTTTCTTATTAATTGTTATGGTATGATTTTCTTTTTCAATTTGATTTCTTGAATTATTATTATTACATGTTTAATGATAATTATAGGAAAATTACACCAATTAAATTTTACCAAAGAAGCTTAGATATTTAGAAAAGTAAGGCCACCTATTACTTAGAAGTTTGGAAGATTATGCCACCTAGCACCATGAATGGAGACCTATTATTGGCTTTCACTTTTACCAATTCTTTTCAATTTTTTTGGCACAAATTTCCTTGCATTTTTCTTTCCCTTGGCTGACCACCTTATTACCCAAAGTTGTAACACCCTAGAAATTCATACAAACCATTTAATTCAGATTATGTCCATTAGTAGAAAAAAAAAAGGAAAAAAAAAACCGAAATTTGTTAGAAAATAAAACAATAGTATGATTTCTTTTATGTTAGCATGTTGTACCTTTTCCTTTAAGGGTTGTACCCTAGAAATCTTACAAATTAATAGGAAGATAAATGTTAAAAATTTCCCCTAATTATGTTTAGCCAAGTGGTGGTTAGTGTGCAAGAAAGTCAAAACCCTATGCTTACTATTGTCTTGCTATGATTGGTTATTTCTTTTTCCATTTTTTCTCTTTATTTCTTTTCTATTTTTCTTGGCCTATTTCTTTCTTTTTCTCTTCACCTTGGCCGGCCCTCTATTTCTCTCTTTCTTCTCTCTTTTGCTTTCATTTTCTTGAAGCCTTTCTCTCTATTTTGATCATCTTCTACCATTGAAAGTGAATTAATCTCCTCACTAAGCAAAGATCTAGACTTGTTAAAGGTATTTACTGTGAACTTTTGTTATTATTTCCTAGTTATAAGTTGTAGTTATGTAAGTTACTACTCATTTTCTTGTTGTTAAGCATGACTAATTAAGCCATGAATATGAAGTTTTATTCCATGATTATGATGTTTATAGACTTGTACGTCTTATAGCTAGTGTTTAAATCTTGAAATAACAAGAATTAAGTATTGGTTGGTTGAAGAACCTTGGAGTGGTTCAAGTGTTTTGATGGAAAATTTGAGTGAAATTGGGTTGATTATGACATAGAAGTTGTAGAACTTCTTGGAATTGGATTGGTTGGTTGAATTTCTTGTAGGTAAAAATTTTGGGTTAGTCCGATTTTAGGGGAAACGCTGCCGAAATTTCGGTAAAAGCTAAGAAGTAAAAAGTGAATAGGCTATGATTGAAAGCTATATAGGTTGTAATTTAGTGATTTGAACATGCAAAAATTTTAGAAAAATGAGCTATTAGTGAATCGAATTTTCCAGGCGAAAACCCTAAACTCTAAAACCCTAGAAATTAAACCCTTGAAAGAATTGGGGTATTTCCCGAAGTTTCTTATTAAATTACTTAGATTTTAATCAGGTTTTTATAAGGCTATTTCTTTTGAATTTCAGGATCTGAAAGCGAATCTCGACCTTTTTATGAAATATTTTCCTAAACACTTCAGGTGAGTGTTGGCATGTGCATGTTGCATGAAATAATATATCATGTTTGTAAATGTTATTTAATGGCATGTGCTAATTGAGGAAAGGTGTGTACTTTATCGCACCTTTTCCGCTAAATGTTATATGCTTTATTGCTTTAATGTGATTGTTTGTGTATGTGACTTCCGTGGGTAACTTTACCATTATTCCACGGTTAGTCAATTTGGTGTGCTCGGGGTGATATAAGATGCTGGGTGTTATAGGTGAGTGTTAATCTTATATTTGAGTGAAGTCCTTGAAGAGGCTAACTCAAGAATTAACTTTATGAATAAATTTGGACTTCCATGGCTAACTTTACCGTTACTCCTCGGATAGTCAACCTTGGTGTGTTCGGGGTGATATAAGGTGCTGGGGTTATAGGCGAGTGTTACTCTTTCCATTTGAGTTAAATTCCTCAAAGAGGATAACTCTGGATTGAATTTTGTAAGTATCTTGGACTTGAGCTATTATCTCGCTCTCAATACTAATGTTTTATATTTCAGTGAATGGTACTCCTGCGGTTGAGCTTGCTCCCACAGTGAGCCTGTATCCGCTTTTGATTATATAACACTTCACATTTCTTATCCATTGTTTATTGAATTTGTTAATTATTATCATTTAATATTTTATTGTTTTACTGGTATGTTGCTTGACGTGAGCACTCACTGGGCTATTATAGCTCATCACTTTTATTTGTTTTCTTTAACTAGGTTCCCCGCACTACTAAAGCTAGAAAAGCAGTTTTGGATATTATAGGTTTTTACTATATATTTTGATAGCCAAATTGTGTAGGCTATTATTGTAAATACAATGTATATTTTGGGATGAAAAGCCTCTTAGTGGTACTTGTACTTTTAAGTTGAATTATATGAAAATATTTATGAGTTATATATGTTTGGATGATTTGAGTGAGTGCGTGATTTGAGTCCTGGCGAGAGCCAGGCAGGCAGTCCCCTAAGCCCTTCGGTGCACCTCTGGGTAAGGTGGGGCTGTCACAGGTGGTATCAGAGCTTAGGCTTGAATCTTGCCTTTAGTTCTAAAAGTGTTTGTGGGTCAGGTAGGGAATTCGGGTTGAGTCAGTTACTCTTAGGCTTGATCACCCTAAGTTGTGAGTGATAAGATGTGACAGCCCCACCTCCCCCTAAGGCGAACCAGAGGGTTTAGCGGACTACCTACCTAGCTCTCGCTAGGACTCAAGTCATTAAAGTAATAAACACGTAACTAAACTTCAAAGTATAAGTAAACTCGCAATATTTTCAAACTAGTTGCCATACAAATATATAGAATCCCAAACTATTACAACTTCAACTTAGATAAGATAAAATCCTAGTACAACATCAAAATATACATCAAGAGAAATGACTTAGATGACTAGTACTCACACTCGTACCAACCTTCACGTCAATCGGAGCCTGCTAAGGAAAACAAGAATAAAAGAAAGTGAGCTAGAAGCTCAGTGAGGTTCCAAAGCATGCAAACATACTAGCAACTTTTCAAAACGATAAAGTATGTAAAAGACAAGTAAAGATAAAGTAGGATACGGATCAACCGTGGGAGTCACTCGACCACGGGAAGGACAATTCAATATCATTTCAAGTATAAGGATAAGTATCTTTTCAACCATTGGCAAACAATGTTAACTTTCGCTAAAGGGAGAAATATTCAATTAAGATACAAGTCAAGTAATTCAAGTCAAATAAGATTCACATCATTATTTTTGGATCAAATGGCAATAGCGCTTGGACGTTTCATTTTGTCCTTGCCAGTGATCAAGGAAATTCTCCATCCCACCAATTCACCTTTCCTCCTCAAGACCACCACTCCATGTGAGATCGTCCTCAATGACGGAGGGCTAAAGATAGGGTAGCTCAAACCTAGGAATTGCCTTGTCCAGGACTTACATTCGTAAGGAGAGAGTTTAAAGTCCCTTAACCCCAACACCTTATAACCTCCAACCACTTATATGGTCCAATATCAATGAATCAAGTATAGTTCAAGATCAAAGAGTCAAATATAGTTCATAATCGAAAGCTAGGGTCGAATACGATAAAGTACATATTCGCCCTTGTAACCACATTCTCATGCTTTCAAGTAAGTCAAATAACACATGGAATCTAATAGGAATGCAAATAAACACTCGCAGGCGCAAGTAAAGGAATACTCACCTCAAGAGATTTTTACGAGAATTCGGGATAAGGAAAAGTATTTGACTGGAACCTTGGAAGTTCAAAAGAACTAGGTTTAGTTACTATTCTAAGGTTAAATTCATAAATTTGTAGAATTTTAACTAAGATTTCCAAAACGTTAGTAAAACAAATCATACTAGAAGGTTATATGTTAACTTAGTGTATACGTCAAAAGTTTATGTTTAATTATGGCTAAAATGAGTTTAGCACTTTTCCTAGGGAAATTAGATTTTAAAACGCCAAATTAAGTCACGTCAAGTATTAATAATATAAGTAAAGTCCAAAACTAAACCTTATATAAACATAGTTTTAGTTTAAAAGTATTAAAGTGAACATTTTAAGGTTTCGGATCAAAAACTAGTTTCTAAAAGAAAGGAAACTTAATTAGGTATAAAGTTGGAAAAATCACTATTAGGGTTTACTATTAGGGTATAGGGTTTATAACTACTATTAGGGTTTAGGGTTTAGGTTTTAGGGTTTTGAAACACTATTAGGGTTTAGGGTTTACATCTACTATTAGGGTTTAGGGTTTTGAAACACTATTAGGGTTTAGGTTTAGATATTTTTAGAACTCAAGTGAAACATTTGGAAACTAGCTAGGTATAATTAAATGTAACAAATAAATTGAGGGACTAAATTGCAATAAACACTAACCATATCCATTCTTCTTGTCTTGGAAGATCAAATAACAACAAATGAAGCAAAAATATCAAGAACAACATGAACAGGAAAGTTGGCCAGCCATAAAGCCAAAAATAAAAACAGAAATTTCAGCTTTCATAGCTCAACTTTAGCAACTTATTTACTGGACAAAACAACCACAAATTGTACCAAGTTTTCTAGGTCAATTAGGGCACTTAAATAGCTAAGATATGCAAGAAATAAATGGTACATGATGAAGTTAAAACAATCCACAAAATTCGTCCAAGAAGAATGATAAGTGTCTAGTTTGCATATTTCTTAGTGTGTCTAGATTAGTATTTTATGCTATTTTTTAGGGTTTAAATAATGAATAATAGTCACTTTTATGTCTATTTCTTCCAATCTTGAGTTTGTAGCTAAAATGTGCAAATGAGTGGTTTAATATGCAATTCTTTGTGTTTTGTAGGTTTGAGGTATAACGATCATCACTTTGGATCAAATGAAGCATATTGGGATGATATTTAAAAGTGATTTGAAGTTGATGAGAAGTGGCAAGAGAAGGGACTCAAAGATGTGGCATTAAGAAGCAATGATAGAACAAGAATTGGTGATGAAAGGATTTGACTGCACCGACATGTTTCCGTGTTCTGGAAATATCTTGAGCTATAGACATTGAATTAAGATGATTCTAGAGGCACTTTGAAGCTTAGATAATGGGCTACAATTCTTATGAAGACCTTGAAGTATGATTCTCACGTTTACAAGGTCAAATTGCCACATTACTGAAGCATTCTTGTGCAGCAATGCTCTTCCAACCACATCTCGGTTTTTTGGCCATATCTTTGTGTAAACAACTCCAAATGACCTGATTTTTGTGCTCCTAGAAAGATAACTGAAAGGGCTATAACTTTTATGTTTAGAGAAAAAGCTGGTTTGGCCAAATTTCTGACCGAACCCGCGGCTGAATCCGCGCCGCGGGTTGCACCGTGGGTACGGTCAGAAAGTTATTAATTGAAGCCGCGGCTGTATCCTCACCGCGGGTTCCAGGCGCGGGTTCAGGGCATAGACGTACGATTTTGAGGCACTTTGGGGCTATCTTTCAAGGAGGCAATTCATACTCCTTGTGGACGGTGAGAATACATCTTTGGAGGGTTTTGTAGTGCTAAAAACACAAGAGAGAAGCTTAGCATAGGATAGAGAAGAGATTAGCAAGGGTCTCTCTTAGAGAAATTTTCTCTCTTTGAGAGAGCCACCCCTTTAGATTAGTAAATCTCTCTATAGAATAGTGCTATTTGGAGGATTCTCTTGTAAACATCAAGATTGGAGGAAGAATAGAAGATTTGAACTTGTTCATCAATCAATAAGTTTTCTTTATTCTATTTTTACCTCTTTCTTGATTTATATGGATTTGTGTATTAAAGTTTTGATCTTTTATGTGAAATCCACCATGGGTATGTGCTAAATTGTTAATCTAGGGTTAGAGGAAACTAATGAATTCATGCATATGACTTGTTTGTGATTATTCATGCTATCTTGCTTTTGTTTGTTCTCTATTTTGGGATGCATAGATTTATAGTTGCTTGATCACCAACTATGGATTATTAGTTGTTATTATGCAACGAGAGCTGGTAATAATGATGGAAAGGCAATAGTTGAAGTCTAGGTTGCATGTCACACGAGAGTAGTGGTGCTCCTAGGTGGGTCAATTAGGAAATTCATGTTGCTAATGAACCAATACTAGTATCTTTACCACAAGAGTAGGAAAGAACTAGTAGGGAGGTAATCGTTAACTTGTCATGAGAGTAAAGGTTAAGTATAATTGGAATTCGACCCTAAACAATACAAGAACTAATAGGATGAATTAATCCATTAAATCTTATGCTTGGTCATTAGTGGAATCTATTCCCTAGGGTCTTAAGATTACAAGTTTCCTCTAGATATTGTTATTCTATAGAGTTAATTATTTTAGTTGTTTATTTTATACTTTGTTCTTCTCATTGTTATTGGGTTGTTTAGATAATAAAGTTAGCGATAAAGCCTTAGTACTTCAATAACATTTTCCTTGTGGGATCGACCCTATTGCCCTATACTCGATACAATCTGTGCACTTGCAGTATATAGATTAATTAGGTTTTATAACTTGATTATTTGCGTGTGATAGAATTAGATTATTTTTTATATTTTTAGACCTAATTACACGCCTATCAAAGAAGTTCACAAAATCAGAAAATTTTCAGCAAAGTTTCATAAGAAATCCATGGCTAAACTTTCACTAATTAAGCTCTAATCTAACCAAGTAATTATAGGCTATCAAAGGTGTAATCATAACCCACAAGTTAGCTAAAATATACAAGAATTAATGGTGCCAAAAGAACTAGATTCAACTATCAAAACAAGAAGCTAAACAAGAAGTGAAAAGTTGGAAATTTTTGACAGCTTTGCTGCCGGTTTTAGTTCAGCTCCAAAAATAGAAATTGAAGGACTCAATTTTACAAGTTAGTTGAAGAGATGTGTACCACAAGATGTTAGGTAGTTGTAGGTGCAATTGATGGTGCAACAACCCCTCCAAAGACTGCTGAAATTCGACTGGAATTGCAGGAAGAAAGCTGAAATTTCTTGGTGAAGTTTTGGTTGCTAGAAGTCGTGTTTTGTCTTGAGCTTTTAGTGAGCTTTTGTAATGGTGCAAAATGAGATATTTCAGCTGCAAATGGAGCTATAAGGCACGAAATTTTGAGGGCAAAAATGGAAGAGATTTGGCTGCAAAGAAATGAAAGAAAATGGAAATCATTTTACTTGGCTAAGGTTTGGCCAAAATGCAAGGTTAGGTGTCAAGCTTAGCTTAAATCAAGGAGTGAAATTAGGGTTGTATTTCCTCAAGCACATGGCATGTTTGAGTGTTTTTAAAAGTGGTTTAAGGTCTTCTAATAAAGTCATTAAATGAAATACCCGTTTAAACGTCGAACGCGTAATTTTTGCACAAAAGTGTTTTTAGCGTAAAACCTATTATTATTATTATTATTATTATTATTTCCAAGTTAATACTTGAAATTGTGAAACTTGAGAATGTCAAATATTTAAAAATCATGAAAGTGGTTTAAAACTCCATTTTACGCAAAACACACACTAGCACACACTACACGGTGTTTTCTCTTCTCTTGTTCCGATTTTTTTTTTTTCAAGATGGAAAACCTTTCTCAACTAGCATTAATTCAAAATAATATGCATGAAATGACATGTAATAAGAAAATTTGAATAGTAAAGCCCTAAGGTACTATTCCCGAGTTAGGGTTTTCATACTCTCCTCCCCTTAAAACGAATTGCGTCCTCGAAATTCATACCTTATTTTCTGGAACAACTCAGGGTATTTCTTTTGCATTTCCTTCCTCCATCTCCCATGTAGCTTCTTCAAGTCCATGATGTTTCCAAAGCACCTTGACCAATGGTATTTGTTTGGTCCTTAAATCCTTAACTCGTCAATCCAAGGTTTGCAATGGACGTTCTTCGTACGTCAAGGACTCGTCCAACTTGAATCTCACCAAGTTGAAGTACATGGCTAGGGTCCGGATGATACTTCTTCAATACATGACACATGGAAGACCTTGTGAAGTCGAGATAGGTTTGGAGGTAAGTCCAATTGGTAAGCGACTTGACCTACCCGTTTAACTATCTTGAAGGGTCCAACATACCGAGGTTGCAACTTTCTTGCCCTTGCCAGACTTAATGCTACCTCGTAGAGGTGAAACCTTAAGAAACACCTCGTCACCCACTTGAAATCTCCAAGTCTTTTCTTCGATTGTCGGCATAACTCTTTTGACGATTCTGGGCCGTTCGAATCCTTTGTTGGATCACCTTAACTTTATCATAGGCTTCTTCAATCCATGGCACCCTTTCTAATCCAAGAAGCTTTCCGCTCTCCCACTTCATCCCAATAGCTTGGCGTTCGGCATCTTATTCCATACAAGGCTTCAAATGGAGCCATCTGGATAGAGGTTTGGTAGCTATTGTTGTAGGCAAACTCAATCAAAGTGACGTGTCGATCCCAACTTCCTCCAAAGTCCAAAACACAAGATCTTAACATATCCTCTAGGAATTTGGATCGTCCTCTCAGATTGTCCGTCAGTCTGGGGATGATAGGCGGTACTAAGATTCAACTTGGTACCTAAAGATTCTTGCATCTGCCTCCAGAGACTGAGATACGAATCGGGGATCTCTATCCGACACGATACTTACTGGAACCCCATGAAGTCTAACCACTTCATCTAGGTACAACCTTGCTAACTTTTCCAATGTATAGGTCATAGCTACAGGTAAGAAGTGAGCGGATTTAGTCAAACGATCAACTATGACCCAAATAGCATCATAACCCTTTTGAGTTCTAGGCAATCCCGACACAAAGTCCATAGTTATGTTCTCCCATTTCCACTTCGGAATCTCCAAAGGTTGTAGTAAACCTGATGGCTTTTGGTGCTCTGCCTTAACTTGTTGGCAAGTGAGACAAATTTGCACAAACTTAGCTATATCTTTCTTCATGTCATCCCAACAATACAACTTCTTCAAGTCTTGATACATCTTAGTACTGCCAGGATGTACTGTATACTTAGATCGATGGGCTTGTTCTAAATCTCCTTTTTCAATCCTTCATCTCTCGGCACATAAATTCGATCTCGAAATCTTAGTAACCCTTCAGGTCCAATCTTATACTCCGGTAGTGTCCCTTCCTTAGCCTTTTCTATCCGCTTTTGCAACGTAGGGTCCTTACTTTGAGCTTCCTTAATCCGATCCAATATCTCCGACTTAGCTTCAATATGGCTACAAATAATTCTTGGGCCGTCCAAACGAGGATAGTTTTCACTAAGTCTTTCTAACATCTCCCATTCTCGTACTGCCAAACGAGCTACCTGAACTTTTCTACTCAAGGCATCCGCCACTACATTAGCCTTACCAGGGTGGTAATTGATTGTACAATCATAATCCTCCAAGAATTCCACCCACCTTCTTTGCCTCAAGTTCAACTCCTTTTGAGAGAAAAGATATTTTAGACTCTTGTGGTCCGTGAAAACCTCAAAGGTCACCCCATATAAATAGTGTCTCCATTTCTTAAGTGCAAATACTACGGCGGCCAATTCTAAATCATGAGTGGGGTAGTTTTGTTCATGAGTTTTCAACTTACGAGAGGCATAAGCTATCACATTTCTTCCTTGCATCAAAACACAACCTAATCCCTCTCGAGAAGCATCCGTATAAACACTTAAGGGGTCTCTCCCATTAGGCAAAGCTAAAACTGGTGCAGTCGTCAAACGCCTCTTAAGTTCCTCAAAACTTCTATGGCACTTCTCGTCCCAAATAAACTTCACATTTTTCTGGGTTAACCTAGTAAGCGGACCGGCAATTCGAGAGAAATCCTTAATAAATCGCCGGTAGTAACCAGCTAACCCTAAGAAACTTCTAATCTCAGTTGGGTTTTCAGGTTGCTTCCAATTCACAACTGCTTCTATCTTAGATGGATCTACAGCCAACCCATCTTTAGATATCACGTGACCTAAGAAAGTCACTTGATCCTTCCAGAATTCACACTTACTAAACTTTGCAAACAATTTATGCTTCCCTTAAAGTGCGTAAAACAATCTTCAAGTGTTGTTTATGATCCTCGAGAGACTTAGAGAATATCAAGATGTCATCTATAAAGACCACCACAAATTGATCCAAGTAAGGTTTGAAAACCCTATGCATTAAGTCCATGAAAGCTGCTGGGGCATTGGTTAAACCAAAGGGCATCACTATAAACTCAAAATGGCCATATCGGGTATTAAACGCCAGTTTTCGGCACATCTTCCTTCCTAACCTTTAATTGATAATACCCTTGTCTCAAATCTATCTTAGAGTAGACTATCGCCCCTTCTAATTGATCAAATAATTCATCGATATGAGGCAAAGGATACTTATTCTTAATGGTGACATTATTCAGTCCTCGGTAATCAATGCACAGCCTCAAACTTCCATCCTTCTTCTTCACAAACAATACAGGTGCTCCCCAAGGTGATACACTAGGTCGGATGAAGCCTCGCTCAAGTAAGTCTTGGAGTTGGATTTTAAGCTCCTTAAGCTCGGCAGGTGACATACGGTAAGGGGTCTTAGAAATAGGTGTGACTCCAGGCACTAACTCTATCCCAAATTCTACTTCCCTCTCAGGTGGAATAGACTTTAATTCTTCTGGAAAGACATCCGGGAAATCCCTCACCACAAGTACATCTTCAACTCCTAACCTTATCTTCCGGGGTATTAATCAAATATGCTAGAAATCCACGGGCTCCCCTATATAACAATTTCCTAGCTTGGATTCCTGAAATAAGGGCAGACGAGATTAGGATTCTTTCTAACATCCATCCTTAAAATAGCCTCACCAGGAATATGGAATTCTACCACCTTAGTTCGACAATTCACTTGGGCATTGTATCGAGATAGGCAGTCCATCCCTAGAATCACATCGTAACCTCGAATTGGTAGAGATATAAGGTCGACCATTAACTTCCTCTCACCTACCCAGAACTCACAATTCCTATACATGAGATCAGTCACTAGGCAATGATCTCCAGTAGGTGTCTTAACTACTAAGTCATAAGGTAACCTAATGGGTTGTAAAGCAATAGAAGACATAAACTGAGGATTGACAAAGGAATGCGTGGAACCAGGATCAATCAATATTTTAGCTAAACGATGGAAGACAGGAATAGTACCTTCTACCACCTCTGGCGATTCCACTGCCTCCACCCTATCCATAGCATAGACCCTAGCCGGGACCTTGGGTTTGCTTCCACTTTCCTTGGTTAGAGCTTGGGTAGTCGCCTTTCGACCGGATGGAGGTGCGCCTTCCTTCTTCTCGGGCCTCACTGGACAAGCACTTATCTGGTGCTCGGAGCTTCCACAGTAGAGGCACTTCTTTGCCCTTCTCCAGCACTCGTCCATGGTATGATTTGGCTTCCCACAATAACCACAGATTACTTGCGAGGCAGGAACTTGGGTGCCTCTTTGGGAACCTTCTTGTCGTCCGGCACTTGGCGGAGGTGCCCTTCTTTCTCTTCCTATTGGAGCCCCTCTAACTCTCCCAGGTGGACCTTGTTGAAATCTTCCATCCCCAGCTCCTCTTCCAACTTTAGGGCTTGGGGCTTGCTCAGAAGGTGGTCGCGCAACTACGGTCGTACCTCTCTTCCTTGATTGGAAGGTTTTCACCAACGCCTTGGTGTCCTCGACCTTTAGGGCCATTTCCACGGCGTCTCCAAAAGTGGGCATGGTAGCAGTTGCTAAGGATTCTTGCAGCTCCACGTTAAGTCCTTGAATGAAACGTCTTTTCCGCTTGTAATCCGACACTACCATCTCAGGCGCGTACTTTGACAACTTAGAAAACTGGGCCTCGTAATCGGCTACACTCATCAATCCTTGCTTTAAGCGAAGGAACTCTTCCTCTCGTTTCTCTTGGACGCGCAAAGGAATGTACTTATCTTTGAATTCTTGCACGAAATTTCCCCAAGTCCTCGGGGTTTGGTGCCTCTCCCACTTGGCACGTACTAGATTCCACCAACAAGTTGCAGGTCCCTCCTAGCTGAAATACTGCAAAAATCACTTGCCTTTCCTCAGGGTATTGCAAAGCAGCAAAAATTTTCTCCATCCTCTCGAGCCAACCCTCGGCTACCTCAGGGTCTGGCCCACCAGTGAACTTAGGAGGGGAAAATTTCTGAAATCGCTCCAAGGCGACATCTTCACCGGGTACGGGATTCCTGTGGGGATTACTAGACTCTTCCCTAGGATTATGCTGGCTCCCCATCCGAGTGAGCACGTCAGTCATTCTACTAAGTACCGCGACCATAGGGTTCTCTACCTCACCCCTGGGTCCAGATTGTTCGGGTGCCTCGGACTCGGCGTCCTGGCTATGTCTAGTACGACGTCTACCACGTCCACTAGTCGACATATTCTGAGATTTCAAAGTAAAATCACTAACTAGCCCAAGAGAAAAATAAGAATGAAAATAAATAGCAAAAGTAAAGTAAAAGGCGTAAATAACATGAAAAGGCAAATAAAGATATTCATGGCATAAAGTACGCACAAATTTGGACAAAGGTCATCATATATAAAACAAAAGTCATATATACATCTCAAGTAACAAACATATATACAAGTACCAAAAGTGAAAATGTCACAGGAGCTTTACATACAAAAGATAAGGGGATAAAGTACAAATCCCTAAGTAGGCTCCTAACCAAAAACTAGAACCCTAATCTAGTTCCCTACGGAACTAGTAGAGTCCTCCGCCGACTCCTCCTCCTCCCAAGGCTCCTCCTCGGGACCCTCCTCGATCTCTGGAGATGCAAGTACTACCGGTCCAGGTCTAGCGGGAATCTCCTCTCCACCTCGGGCCTCTCCCACTACGCGCTCAAGAGTATGCGCGCACTCATGGAGGACATGACCTAAACCATCACGGACATGCCCAGCTATACGAGTCAGTCGCTCACGAGACCTCCGGAGCTGCTGAGTCAAAGCCAAAGCCCTCTGTCTCTCTCTCACAAGCTCCTCCTCCAGCTCTCCAATATGACGAGCCTGACGGCCCATCTCGTCTCTCAAGCTCCGGACGCTCGCCTGGGCAGCAGCAGAAGTGCGAGCGAAACTCCTATTTTCCTCGATCAGTGGGACTACCACATAATCGGGATAGGAGTACATCCTCCAACATCCACAAGACGGTCGGACCCGGCGGGCAGGGGAAAAGCACAAGTATGGATGCCCCAACTGATGGCGATAGCGAGCTACGGGTCTACATCTCGGCCCCTGATACCTCGAGGGTATCACCGTCAAGTCTCGTACCTCGGACGTCTCACCTCGACCCTCGTCAGACATACCTACATATTTAAATAATAAATCAATTAGGTCTATCCCAAAAGTACTTAATAATAAATAATACTTAAATATTACACTCAAATATCAAGCTTAAAAGCAACCTAAACCCATGCTCAAGCATATTCACAATAGCGTCCGGGTGCGGAAATTCGGATCTTATCTCTCACACTCAGGTTGATCAGGCCCAAGAGTAACCGACTCAATCCAAATTTCCTACCCGACACTCAAACAAGACTAACACTAGAGACAGAATTCAATCCTAAGCTCTGATACCAACTGTGACAACCCCACCTTCCCCTAAGGCGAACCAGAGGGTTTAGCGGACTGCCTGCCTAGCTCTCGCCAGGACTCGAGTCACTTAAAGTAATAAACATGTAACTAAACTTCAAAGTATAGCTAAACTCGCAATATTTTCAAACTAGTTGCCATACAAATATATAGAATCCCAAACTATTACAACTTCAACTTAGATAAGATAAAGTCCTAGTACAACATCAAAATATACATCAAGAGAAATGACTTAGATGACTAGTACTCACACTCATACCAACCTTCACGTCAATCGGAGCCTACTAAGGAAAACAAGAATAAAAGAAGGTGAGCTAGAAGCTCAGTGAGGTTCCAATGCATGCAAACATACTAGCAACTTGTCAAAACGATAAAGTATGTAAAAGACAAGTAAAGATAAAGTAGGATACGGATCAACTGTGGGAGTCACTCAACCACGGGAAGGACAATTAAATATCATTTCAAGTATAAGGATAAGTATCTTCTCAACTGTAACAGCCCCACCTTACCCAAAGGCGCACCAAAGGGCTTAGCGGACTGCCTGCCTAGCTCTCGTCAGGACTCAAGTCGAGCACTCACTAAGAACATGCACGCGTAACTCCAAATAAAATGAAATAAAATAAAATAAAATAAAATATATTCATATTACTTAATTTAAAAGTACAAGTAACATCAAGAAGTTTACACGTTACAATATACATGATTTTCACCAAGATAGCCCAAAATAGTTTGGCTATCAAAATACACGAAATAAAACATGTACACGTCCAAAATCAGCTTTTCCCGCTTTAGTATTTTTGGAAACCTGGTTAAAGAAAACAAATGAACGGGATGAGCTATAATAGCCCAGTGAGTGTCCAAGTCATGCAGTCATACCTCATTTTCATTCTCTCGGTTCACTTCCACACACAACACACCTCATTTTCATTCTCTGCTATCCCTCCCAAAACACACACCTCACGCCACACACCCCTGTTAAACACATCCCACACACACATACACAAACCTGCACATTCATCCCACAGACACTCACAGACACTCACAGACACAGACATTCACAAGACACACTCTCACCCTACTCTTTCACTCCCTCGGCTCTCTCACAGCACACACCACATCACACACCCACGATTCACGCCAATACACACACCACAACACATGCCATTACACACACACCCCTGCAAACTCACAATCCAACCCACACAATCCTCACACAAACACACTGTCACTTGCAAAAACAATTCACAGTCATCACACGAACTTCACAAAACCACAACACACCTCACAGGCACACACATAAGCACACACATCACACACCACAAACACTCATCAGAAATGCATCAATTCTCACTTCAGCATCACAAAGCTCACACTCATAAGCACACACAACACACCTCACAGGCACACACATAAGCACACACACACACACCATTTACATACCTGCAACACACAACACACAACACACAAACACAAACACACTGTCACAGGCACACACACACAACTCACAGTCCAACATTCACAGCACACACACATGCGCATACATCCCAAACATACACATAGAACAAACACACGGCACAAAAGCACACACAACACAGAACACAAACACCACTCTCCCTTTTGGCTCTCTCGGCTCTGCCACAAATACACATATATCACACACCAGCACATGCATCACATATACAAGGTAAAAACATTCACACAGGCACAAAAACAAACACAATTAGCAGCAGCCCCAATTTTCACCTGCAAAAAAAAAAAAAAAAAAAGCCCAAACGACTCTCCTCTGTTGCCAGAACCACCATCCCGCCACCATCGTCGGACCGGCCACGCTTCTTTGGTCCAGGTAAAAAAAAAATAAAAAATTAAAATAAAAACTCTCAATCCCTCTTTCATTTTTGCACCATTAATTGATGAATTTGATGGATGATTTGGGGATTTTTCGGTCAATTAGAGAGAGAGAGAGAGAGAGGAGAGAATGAGATCGAGAAGAGAAGGGCAGCGAGAGATCGAGAGTGAGACAGAGAGAGAGAGAGAGTGAGGTAGAAGAGAGAGAATCGGGAGCAAAGAAAAAAAAACAGAGAGAGAAATCTGGAAATGAAGAAGGAAGAAGAAAGAAGAAAAAGAAAGGAAAAAAAGGGAAAGAAGAAAACCGGGTAAAAAAAAAAAGTTTTAGTAAAACTACGTCGTTTAGGATTTAGTTTTCTAGGTTTTTTTAATTAATAATAGGAATTTATTTTATAGTCCTTATACTTTCAATAATGTCACTATGGCCCTGGGCATTTATAATTTGTGCATTTAAGTTTCTGTTTATTGTAGATTGACCCCTATAATTTAATTTTCTTTGCAATTAGGTCCCGATTAATTGCATTTAGGTCTCCCAACTTTTAGATAATTATAATTTTTGCCCCTACATTTTTTTATTTTCCATTTTTGACCCCTATATTTTTATAAAATTGTATTGTGACCCCTATACTTTTCTGAAATTACATTTTTTACCCCTAAATATTTCTGAAAATTTCGTTTGGCCCCCTTTTATTGTTGGATATTGCAAATTGGTATTTAATGTGGCTATAATTTACAAATTGAACCTTGAATGTTGCTTAAAATTGCAATTTGGTTTTAAAATTTGTTGGAAGTTGTATTTGCATATTTTAACTTGCTGGAATTTTTTTTTGTAGCCCCCAACATTGCTGGAAATTCTATTTTTGCCTTAGAATACTTGCTGGAATTTCATTTTTATCCCTCCCAACCTTGCTGGAATTTTATTTAAGTTATTATACTTGCTGGAATTTTATTTTTGGCCTCCTATTGTTGCTGGAATTTATATTTTGGTCCTTTATGTTGCTGGAATTTGTTTTAATACCTCCATTAATTGTTAGAAATTGTATTTTAGTCTTTTATTTGTTGCTGGAATTTATATTTTAATACTTATAGTTGCTGGAATTTTTATTTTAACTCTTTTATATAGCTGAAAATTGCAATTTGACCCTATACATTACTGTAAATTATGTATCGTTTATTGACCTTGCTGAAATTATATTCTTGGCCTTAAGTATTGCAGGAATTTTTATTTTTGGGCATTATAGTTGCTGAAAATTATGTTTAGCCTTTAAATTCGTTGTAAACTATGTCATTACCTTAAGTAGGGTTTAAAATTATAATTTTACCTTTTTACTTGTTGCAAATTACATTTTTCACTTTAGAATATTGCTCAAATTTCCACTTTTGATCCAAATCTTATAATATTTTATTTTTTTCCAAAAAAAATATTAATTAAAATTAGTTAAGTCCTCAAAGCTTTAAATTATTTCTTTTCACATTTTCTTTATTTATTTTTGTCAAATTTATAATTAATGTCCTAAAATTGGGTCTTGTTAGTCTAATTAATGTTCAAATTAGTTTCTCTATTTTCCTTTTAGTTATTTTAATAATTCTTATTTGAGATGTTAAAAGTTCAAGTATGTATTATTGTATTTTATCTTCTATTATTATTATTATTATTATTTTTATTTTATTTTATTTTTCTTTTTATCTTTGTTGTTTTGCTTTATTTATTTATTTATTCACTTATTTATTTTTACTTAAACAATTTTCATTTTCCTCCTAAATGATTAATTATTATTATCATTATTTTTCTTTCTCTTATTTCGTTTATTATTGCTATAATTGTTTGAATTATCATAGCATGTTCATAGTGATTGGTATGAGATTATTTAATTAATAGTTTATTTATTAAATAGTGATATTTTTGACATGTTTGTTCATGTTAGTAGCAATTTATACCGAGTTTACGAATGGGAGGTAGCTCGATTACCCTTTTAATTTCTTTTGTGTGCTCCTATGTGCTCTAAGGTGTTTTTCTATATGTTTTCATGTGTCTTTGTGCTTATAATTTTATCCATGTGTGAGTGTTTATTTATTTATGCCATGTTGTTTATTTGAATTTAATTTTTATTATTCAAGGAGATGTAATAGATAGGCAATATTATATTTAGTAAAGTTTTGTATTTAGATAGTTAATGTAATAGATAGTTTATGTGTTATCTATTTAATAAAAATCTATGTATTTTAGATAGAAAATGTAATAGATAGGTTAGATAGGTTATTTTTTATGTCTAGATTGTAATTAGGCTCCCCCGGTGTAATAGTTAGGGCTTTTGTGTGCTATGTGTGCTATGTGCTTATGTGTTTTATTTGCTTTCTTTAGGACTTTGCATTTAGAATATCATGCTTATGTGTTATATGCTCCTATGCTATTATGTGCTTTTATGTGATTATTGCTTTAATCTATGCTTTATTAACTTGCTTTGTTATTATATATGTGTATCGTCGCCACACTAGTCCAATGCTAGTTGTGGTTAATTTCGTTTTCTTCGCTAGTCCAACGCTAGCGGAGAATTTTAAAAAAAAAGGCTAGTCCAATGCTAAGCTTTTAGGTCATTCTAGTATTAGAATAATTTCTCGTGTGCATTTCATGACATTTCACACACATTTTATCCTTTTTAGGTCTTTTTTCCATTTTTCCATGATTTTTATATATATACTGCATCACTTATTATCTATTTTAACATCTATTTAGGTGCATAACATTTAGATTCCACTACACATACAATTCTAGGTCATTTGTGTGATTTGACTAGAAATAGTCATCTACTCACGTGGGAAGCGATGGCGTACATGTCGTTCCCCCCTCCGTGAGTAGGAACAGTTAGTCACGAGTCCATTCGTCTCCCATACCCGTTATGTTGCATCCCTACTTTCTTTGTTCACTTACTATCTATATTACTATTTTCCTTTTCTTTTGCATTCCATTTTGCATCTACACTCGTGACTCCATCAAGGTCTAGACTCGGGTTTCGCAATTAATGCGGTAATTCTGACTAAACCTCAATGGAACATTTTGTCCCTTAACGATATTCATTTTAGGATTAGATTTGCATTCATATAGTTGCATCCAAATGCGATAAAATCTTAGGGTTATATTAGGAAGATTTAGACTAAACCTCACAACTAGTTTCGGCTAGGTTGAAAGGGTGCCTTAGGCGTGAAGCCTTTGCCTTCCCTTTCTTCAATTGTGACTCCCGAACCTTTTTCTCTTGTTTTCAAAGACTTGGAGTCGTCTAAAAGGGTTTTTCTTGTTTTTTCTATATTTTTCCAAAAATCATTTCTTTAAATAAATCATTCTTAATTTTCTTATCTTTTATAAAATATTTTTGGGTGACTTGGTACACCAAAACTCAATACCAAGTGGCGACTCCTTTTTCACTAAAAAAGCCCTTTTTAGACTCTATTTTCGGGCCCAAAAACCATCGCATTTTCAAAGTCCCATTTTAGGCCCTTTTCTTTTGTTTTCAAAATAAAGCATTTGTTTGTCACATTTTATCGAATTATCTTTTAGAAAGTATTTTCTAAAAATCATTTTTTATAAAAACATATACTTCTTTTTCCAATAAACAAAAATCACATTTAATTCTTTCTTTTCGTTTTTTCCGACCTCATCACTTACACTTTATTATTTCCCTTTCGAAAAATGGGGCACGACAGCTGGGAATTTCTAGCACGTCCCCGTTTCTTCGTTCGCATTGCTCGGACCAAGGGCTGTGTCGTTTCCACTTGTTGCACTTTTCCTGCCACGACTTTGTAAGTTTCACTGGTGGCAGCAGCGAGGGCATCCTGGTACTGCATTCTATAAACATCGGCTCTCTGCCGTTCCTCTCAAACTGCGGCCTCAAGCTCTCGGATCCTTTGAGCTTGAACTCTCACTATCTCTCTTAACTCATGAGTGCGAACTCGGGAGATTTCATCCTCGCATTCCACCCGTTTACTATCCTCAATCAATGAAAGTATAACTTGGTCAGGGTAAGAGTTCGTTCCCCAACAATCGCATGCAGGCCGTACTTGGCGGGCAGGTGACAATGTACGGTAGGGATGTCCTGGTCCCTCATTTCGATCACTCTCTGACATACCTACATGTTGTAAAGAAAATATATCACTCAAATCTAAACCTAGAAAGACTTATTAATAAACAATGCTTAAGTATAGCACCCCAAAATCAAGCTTAGAAAATAAACTGGATCATTCTCAATTATATTCACGTAGATTTTCAGGCCTAAGAAGCACTCGTGCCTCAATTCTTAATAACTTTTAAAATTTGCATGACAGAGGAAAATAGTTACTACTTTCCCATTCTCAAAGTAAAGCTAAACCCATATAGAAGAACTACGAATTCCTGAATCACCAATTATAGATACTCAAACATGGATCTCAAAACTAAGTCAACCCACACTAAGGTTGGCCACCCCGAAGTGTGAATCAACTAGCCCCAACAATCCTGTCCAATGTACACACTAACCACCCAAAAGGATCAACAAATATTCATACTTAAAAATTCACAAAAAAAATTCAAGCTTAGGATTTCATTTAAACACTGGCTATCTCAAGTTATATAAACATAAATAATTAATCACTTACAATGTATATCAAACCATCTATATCATATCATGTAACCATTCAATAACACTTCAAATACTTAATGCCGTCACTTGCTAATATGATACATCTAATATACTAGAGTCAATATCCACCAGTACCAAAGCCAATCACAAAAGAAAACATTATATGTATCCCAATTTCAACTAGAGTTTACTTATTACCATCCATCTCATACTCTCAAATCTTAACAAGCCAATAAAATTTAATGTTTAGACTTAAGATCTAATAAAGGTCTAACTTGAACTCTTCAAAGATTCAAACTTAAACTCTGACAGGATTCAAACCTATGCTCTGATGATCATCTCTGAAACTCTAATAGTCATAATTTAAGCTCTGATGATCATAACCTAATTTCTAACAACCATATCCTAAGCTCTTAAATGCAAAAAAATCATAAACCTAATCTCAAATGATCTGATCATGACTTAAAGCTCCACTGATCATAACCTAAGCTCTGATACCAACTTGTAACAGCCCCACCTTACCCAGAGGCACACCAAAGGGCTTAGCGGACTGCCTGCCTAGCTCTCGCCAGGACTCAAGTCGAGCACTCACTCAGAACATGCACGCGTGCTTAACTCCAAATAAAATGAAATAAAATAAAATAAAATAAAATATATTCATATTACTTAATTTAAAGGTACAAGTAACATCAAGAAGTTTACACGTTACAATATACATGATTTTCACCAAGATAGCCCAAAATAGTTTGGCTATCAAAATACACGAAATAAAACATGTACACGTCCAAAATTAGCTTTTCCCGCTTTAGTATTTTTGGAAACCTGGTTAAAGAAAACAAATGAACAGGATGAGCTATAATAGCCCAGTGAGTGTCCAAGTCATGCAGTCATACCCAGAATCTATTATTTTATTGAACAAAATATTTGACAAGATTAAATAAGTAGGGCATGAACACTTTAATTAACAAGTAGTCAATGGCGGATGTAGGGCTCAACTACGGAAGCAAGCTTAACCGCAGAAAGAGCAAGTACTGATCATGTAACCATGATGTTAGGACTGAGATAATAGCTCAGGTCTTTATCAAAGGTCATGCCAGTATTATCAAGCAAGAACCCTAACCACCCTTCACCTTATAACCTCTACAGGCTACCACATCAGGGAGAAAATCTCAACCCTGGAGGGCCAACACGCAAGAAAGTTCAATCTAGAGTTGGCCTCTTTGAGGATTCACAACTCATAAAGGAAAGAACATCACGCCCTAAAACACCCAGCACCTTATATCCTCCCAAGCCTGTCCAAGTTGACTATCCGTGAAGTAACTGTGAAGTTAGTCACGGAAGTCTCATGCACAAGTAACACGTTGGATGATGAAAGCGTGTAACACATTGCAGAATAGATGTGATAAAGTACACATCTTTCCTCAAGTAACACATGTCATAACATAACAATTACAAGCATAACATAATATTTCTTAATATAACATTCTCAAGTACGACAAAGCATTTCATGCATCATGCACACGTAGAGACACTCACCTGGAATGCCCAAAAAATATTTCGTAAAAAGTCGAGATTCACTTTCAAGTCCTGAAATTTAAAAGAAATAATCTGATGAAAACCCTATGTAAATTAGCAAGAAAATTCAAGAAATAACCCAATTATTTCTAGGGTTTCATTTCTAGGGTTTCTAGAGCTTAGGGTTTTACCCTAGGGTTTAGGGTTTTAGATTTAGGGTTTTGGCTCTAGGGTTTTCCTCGTCCTAGAAAAATTCAATTCATCACTAGATGATTTTCTAAAAATTCCTGCACATCAATTTCCTTAAATTGAGCACATTCTAGGTTAGAAATGTTCATCTACCATTTTTCCCTTATTTATTTCTACCGAAATTTCAGCAGCATCTCCACTTAAAATCGGACTAACCCAAATTTTTAACCTGCAAGAAAGACAGCCATCCAACCCAATTCAACAAGTTCTACAACTTCTATGTTCGAATTCAAGCTCAAATTCAATCAAAATTCCACTCAATTTCAAGAATTCTACTCCAAGAATCTTCAACCAAGCAACATATAATACTTGAGATTTCAAGGTTTAAATGCTAGTTACTAGTCTATCTAACCACAAAAACACTTTATCTAGCAAGTAAATCTTCAATTCAAACTATGTTCTTCATGTAGTAGTACCAAGAATCTAGATATAAACTTGTACAAAACACTAAATAAAACTTGAAATTACTAGGAAAAGTTCATAGTAAATACCTTGATCAAGCTTAGAAGGTTGCTTAGGAAGAAGAAAAACTAAATTTCTATGGTGAAATTGCTCTAATCTTGGAGAGAAAGCTTCAAGAAGTTGAGAGAAAATGAGAGGAAAAGAGAGACAAGAGGGCCGGCCAAGAGAAATGAAAAAGAGAGAGAAATAGGCTAGAAAAATAGAAAAGAAATAAAGAAAAAGGTAGGTAAAATAATAACCAATTAAAGCATAACAAGAGTAAGACTAGGGTTTAGTCTTTTAATGCACTAGTTGTTAACTTGGCTTAATCTAATTGGTGGAACTCTTAACCTCTTTATCACCTAGTAATTAGTAATATTATGGAATAAATATTAAAGCAAAATGAGAGGAAAATAGAGAGAGAAAATCCGGCCACAAGCAAGAGAAGAAGAGAAAGAAATTTGGCCAAGAAGAAAAAGAAAAAGAAAGAAGAAATTCGGACAAGAGAAGAAGAAAAAGAAAGAAGAAAATTTAGCCAAGCAAAAGAAATTAAAGCAAGAGAACAAGTGAAATTTTGAGTAAAAATTGAGCTAAGGATTCAAGTAGTCAAGAGACTAGAAAATAGTAGATTAAACTAGTTAAAATTAAACACTATTATAAACTAATGATCCAATGAAATTAATCCAAATATAGTACTTAGATGTCCCACTTAATCACTGGAAGAATCTCATTTTCTTAACCTAATTAACTTAAGTAATCTTCCAACTAATAAATCAAGATTAACACTAAACCTTAAATAAAAGAAATCTCCTTATAAAATGTATTTCGGTTTTCCTTTTCTTTTCTCTTCTCTTTTCTCTTTTTCTACTAATAGACATAACATGAATCAAATGATTTTTGTATGAATTTCCGGGGCGTCACATCAACCATTGGCAAACAATGTTAACTTTCGCAAAAGGGAGAAATATTCAATTAAGATACAAGTCAAGTAATTCAAGTCAAATAAGATTCACATCATTGTTTTTGGATCAAATGGCAATAGCTCTTGGACGTTTCATTGTGTCCTTGCCAATGATCAAGGAAATTCTCCATCCCACCAATTCACCTTTCCTCCTCAAGACCACCACTCCATGTGAGATCGTCCTCAATGACGGAGGGCTAAAGATAGGGTAGCTCAAACCTAGGAATTGCCTTGTCCAGGACTTACATTCGTAAGGAGAGAGTTTAAAGTCCCTCAACCCCAACACCTTATAACCTCCAACCACTTATATGGTCCAATATCAATGAATCAAGTATAGTTCAAGATCAATGAGTCAAATATAGTTCATAATCGAAAGCTAGGGTCGAATACGATAAAGTACATATTCGCCCTTGTAACCACATTCTCATGCTTTCAAGTAAGACAAATAACACATGGAATCTAATAGGAAAGCAAACAAACACTCGCAGGCGCAAGTAAAGGAACACTCATCTCAAGAGATTTTTACGAGAATTCGGGATAAGGAAAAGTATTTGATTGGAACCCTGGAAGTTCAAAAGAACTAGGTTTAGTTACTATTCTAAGGTTAAATTCATAAATTTGTGGAATTTTAACTAAGATTTCCAAAACGTTAGTAAAAGGAATCATACTAGAAGGTTATATGTTAACTTAGTGTATAGGTCAAAAGTTTATGTTTAATTATGGCTAAAATGAGTTTAGCACTTTTCCTAGGGAAATTAGATTTTAAAACGCCAAATTAAGTCACGTCAAGTATTAATAATATAAGTAAAGTCCAAAACTAAACCTTATATAAACACAGTTTTAGTTTAAAAGTATTAAAGTGAACATTTTAAGGTTTCGGATCAAAAACTAGTTTCTAAAAGAAAGGAAACTTAATTAGGTATAAAGTTGGAAAAATCACTATTAGGGTATAGGGTTTATATCTACTATTAGGGTTTAGGGTTTAGGTTTTAGGGTTTTGAAACACTATTAGGGTTTAGGGTTTACATCTACTATTAGGGTTTAGGGTTTAGATATTTTTAGAACTCAAGTGAAACATTTGGAAACTAGCAAGGTATAATTAAATGTAACAAATAAATTGAGGGACAAAATTGCAATAAACACTAACCATATCCATCCTTCTTGTCTTGGAAGATCAAATAACAACAAATGAAGCAAAAATATCAAGAACAACATGAACAAGAAAGTTGGCCAGCCATGAAGCCAAAAACAAAAACAGAAATTTCTGCTTTCATAGCTCAACTTTAGCAACTAATTTACTAGCCAAAACAACCACTAATTGCACCAAGTTTTCTAGGTCAATTAGGGCACTTAAATAGCTAAGATATGCAGGAAATAAATGGTACATGATGAAGTTAAAACAATCCACAAAATTCGTCCAAGAAGAAGTTCACAAAATCAGAAAATTTTCAGCAAAGTTTCATAAGAAATCCATGGCTAAACTTTCACTAATTAAGCTCTAATCTAACCAAGTATTTATAGGATATCAAAGGTGTAATCATAACCCATAAGTTAGCTAAAATATACAAGAATTAATGGTGCCAAAAGAACTAGATTCAACTATCAAAACAAGAAGCTAAACAAGAAGTGAAAAGTTGGAAATTTTTTACAGCTTTGCTGCCGGTTTTGTTCAGCCCCAAAAACAGAAATTTAAGGACTCAATTTTACAAGTTAGTTGAAGAGATGTGTACCACAAGATGTTAGGTAGTTGTAGGTGCAATTGATGGTGCAACAACCCCTCCAAAGGCTGCTGAAATTCGACTGGAATTGCAGGAAGAAAGCTGAAATTTCTTGGTGAAGTTTTGGTTGCTAGAAGTTTTTTTTTTCTTGAGCTTTTATGAGCTTTTGGAATGGTGAAAAATGAGATATTTCAGCTGCAAATGGAGCTATAAGGCACGAAATTTTTAGGGCATAAATGGAAGAGATTTGGCTGCAAAGAAATGAAAGAAAATGGAAATCATTTTACTTGGGTAAGGTTTGGCCAAAATGCAAGGTTAGGTGTCAAGCTTAGCTTAAATCAAGGAGTGAAATTAGGGTTGTGTTTCCTCAATCACATGGCATGTTTGAGTGTTTTTAAAAGTGGTTTAAGGTCTTCTAATGAAGTTGTTAAATGAAATACCCGTTTAAACGTCGAACGCGAAATTTTTGCACAAAAGTGTTTTTAGCGTAAAACCTATTATTATTATTATTATTATTATTATTATTTATTTTTTCAAATTAATATTTGAAATTGTGAAAGTTGAGAATTTCAAATATTTAAAAATCGTGAAAGTGGTTAAAAAGTCCATTTTACGCAAAACACACACTAGCACACACACACACGGTGTTTTCTCTCTCTTGTTCCAATTTTTTTTTCAAAAATGGAAAACCTTTCTCAACTAGCATTAATTCAAAATAATATGCATGAAATGACATGTAATAAGAACATTTGAATAGTAAAGCCCTAAGGTACTATTCCCGAGTTAGGGTTTTCACATAAGATCCCAATTCCTGTGCCTAAAAACCTACGTTAATATGTTTGGGAATGGTCTAGTTTATTTTCTAAGTTTGATTTCAAGGTGTGATATTTAAGTATTGTTTATTATTAAGTCTTTCTGGGTTTAGACCTGAGTGATTTGCTTGTGAAACATGTAGGTATGTCAGAGAGCGGTCAGGGAGAGGCATCACAGCCATCAGATGTGGCCCCGATACAGCAGGAGCATCATAGGAGATCGGTAGTTCGATATCGTGAGGGACCGGGACATCCCTATCGTATGTTTTCACCTGCTCGCCGAGTACGGCCCGTATGTGGGTGTTGGAGGACATACTCCTACCCTGATTATGTCATACTTTCATTGATTGAGGATAGTAGACGGGTTGGACGCACGGGCGACACCTCCCAGGCACGTGTTCATGAGTTGAGAGAGATAGTGAGAGTCCAGGCCCAGAGGATTCGGGAGCTAGAGGCTGCTGTTCAGGAGGAACAGCAGAGGACCGATGCTTTCCTAGTACAGTACCAGGATACGCATGGTCGACTTACTCGTGTTGTACGGCATGTCTAGGATCATACTGGACGTTTGGTAGATGAGTGTGGTCTGATGGTAGACCATGTGCTGGGCGAGGTTCAAGACGAGGCACAGCACATAGGGCCGGGACAGGCCGCGCATCCACCTCTTGAGGCCGAGGAGGCTCCTGAGGTCGAGCTAGAGAGGGAGCCCATTGAGGATGTGAGCTCTGCAGGATTAGTACAGTTTGGCTAGATCACTAGATAGGAATATGTACAGAGACTTATGTTTGTTTGTTATGCTTTGTATGTGTGATATGTTTTGTATGTGGAACTTTTGAAAATGTGCAAACTGAACTGCCTATATATATATGTGACTCTATTTGGCATGATATTTGCTTCTCTTGTCTTACTTATGAATTTGTGCATTTTTATACGTCTCGTTAATTATTACGTGGATCTCGCCAAGACTCGAGGGAGAGGACGTCCCCGTTGCCAATTACGTGGATCTCGTTAATTTGTGCATTTTTATGTTTTATACGTCTAGTTAATATTATATTAGAATATTGAGTGATGGCAACTCGAGGGAGAGGACGTCCCCGTCGCCAAGACCGGGATGAAGGCACTACTTCGGGTGCAAATCCTACTTCGGGGGCTGACCTAATGATCGCAGTACTGAATTGCACGACTGATGTTTTGACCCAGCTTGGGAACCGGCAAAATCCAAGAATAGAGGTCGGTAATCCTCATAGAAACCCCGTAGTAGGGGAGGACATAACTCTAGAAAGATTTCAGAAATTTAATCCTCCTAAATTCGCCGGTGGTCCAAATTCTAAAATCGCCGAGAAGTGGCTAGAGGATATTGAGAAAATCTTTGCTGCCCTGAAGTATACTGATGAAAGGCAAGTGACATTCACTGTATTTCAGCTGGAAGGTGCTGCCACCCTTTGGTAGAATTTGATAAATGCCAAGTGGGAAAGATATCAAACCCCAAGAACGTGGGCCAATTTCACTAGAGAATTTAAGGAGAAATACCTTCCTATGCGAGTACAGGAGAAACGAGAAGACAAATTTTTGAAGTTGAGACAGGGATTACTGAGTGTAGCTGAGTGTGAAGCTCAGTTTACCAAACTATCCTGCTATGCTCTGGAATTAGTGGCCACCGAACGAAGGAGAAAAAGAAGATTTGTTCAAGGTTTGAATTTGGAAATTCAAGATGCCCTCACTGCCGCTACCATTGAAACTTATGAAGCCGCGGTGGAAAAAGCGCAGCAAGTAGAAGAGACAAAGTCCTTGGTTCGGACGATGAAAGCAAGGAAACGAGGAAGCACTAGTGATTCTTGATCGTCAACCGGAAATGTTCCTGCCCCTAAAATGGGAAAAGGAGTTGGAGGAAGGAGAATTGGGCAAGGTGCCCAACCTGGAAGATCAAGAGGGGCTCCGATGGGAAGAACTCCGCCAGGAAACGAACGAAAGGAAGACACTCAGAAAGGTACTCAACCTTTGGCAGTTCAAGTTAACTGCGGATATTGTGGTAAAGGTAATCATACTGAAGAAAATTGTTAGAGGAAAAGCCGTAAATGTCTGCTTTGTGGTAGTGCCGACCATTAAATTAGACAATGCCCAAGACAGAGGGTCAGTGGATAGGGTATAGCTTAGCCGGGGCATAAGGATCTTGATAAAGCCAAAGAAAGTGGAAACAAGTGAAAGGTGCCGGCTCGAGTTTATGCTCTAGACAAGCAAAATGCAAAGGAGTCGTCAATAGTGATTGACGGTATGATTGTTATTTTTCATCGTCTGGCTAAACTGTTAGTAGATCCTAGTTCTACTCATTCATTTGTGAATCCTCAGTTTATGATTGCTATAGAAATACAGCATATTAAATTATCTTATGAATTGGAAGTGAGGACTCCTACTGGAGACCATTGCTTGACAACCGACCTTGTTTACAAAGATTGTGAGCTTTGGGTAGGAGAGAGAAAATTTCTAACGAATCTCATAGCGTTGCCTATTCGAGGTTATGATGTGATTTTAGGCATGGATTGTCTAACTCGGTACTGTGCTCAGTTAAATTGTAGGACGAAAGTGGTAGAGTTTAGTATACTGGGAGAACCTATCTTAAGGTTAGATGTAAAGAAAACCATAGCTTCTTCGAACCTTCTCTCCGCCATGCAAGCTAGGAAATTGATGTTCAGAGGGGCAATGGGATATCTTGCTTATTTAATTAATACCTCTGAAGACAAAGTGAGACTTGAAGATGTGCCAGTGGTAAGGGAGTTTCTTGATGTTTTCCCTGAAGAATTAAGCTCCCTACCCCCTGAGAGAGAAGTGGAATTTGGGATAGAATTGGTGTCAGGAGTTGTGCCAATATCTAAGACACCATATCGCATGTCTCCTGCAGAACTTGGAGAGCTTAAGATTCAACTCCAGGATTTGTTAGAAAGAGGGTTTGTCAAGCCAAGTGTATCACCATGGGGAGCCCCAGTGCTATTCGTAAAGAAGAAAGATGGTACTCTTAGGCTTTGTATTGACTATCGAGGGTTAAACAATGTCACAATCAAGAATAAGTATCCTTTACCTCACATCGATGAATTGTTTGACCAATTGGAGCCAGCAGTAGTATTTTCTAAGATAGACCTTAGGCAAGGATACTATCAGTTGAAAATTAAGGAAGAAGACGTGCCTAAAACTGCTTTTAATTCTCGATATGGTCATTATGAATTTGTGGTAATGCCATTTGGATTGACTAATGCTCCAGCGGCCTTTATGGATTTGATGCATAGGGTCTTTAAGTAGTACTTGGATCAATTTGTGGTAATTTTTATTGATGATATTTTGATATTTTCCAAGTCTCATAAGGAGCATGAGCAACACTTGAGAATTGTGCTACAAACTCTGAGAGATAACAAGTTGTATGCCAAATTTAGTAAATGTGAATTTTGGAAAGACCAAGTGTCATTTTTAGGTCATGTCATTTCTAGAAAAGGAATAGCGGTAAATCCCTCTAAAGTGGAAGCCGTGGTTAATTGGAAACGACCTGAGAATCCAACTGAAGTTCGTAGTTTCTTGGGATTAGCTAGCTATTATCGGTGGTTTATTAAGGATTTTTCGAAGATAGCCACACCACTCACTATTTTGACTCAAAAGAATGTTAAGTTTAATTGGGATGAACGGTGTGAGCAAAGTTTTAATGAACTCAAGAAACGGTTAACATCGGCTCCAGTGTTAGCTTTGCCCAATGGGAACGAAACTTTCAGTGTGTACATGGATGCTTCATGGGAAGGTTTGGAATGTGTGCTAATGCAAGGGAAACAAGTAATTGCCTATGCCTCTCGAAAGTTAAAACCTCATGAAAGGAATTACCCCACACATGATTTGGAACTAGCAGCGGTAGTGTTTGCACTCAAGAAGTGGAGACATTATTTATATGGGGTTACTTTTGAAGTGTATACAGATCATAAGAGCTTGAAGTATTTGTTTTCTCAAAAGGAGTTGAATTTACGGCAGTGCAGATGGGTAGAGTTGTTAGAGGATTATGATTGTACCATCAATTATCATCCGGGTAAAGCAAATGTTGTCGTAGATGCTCTAAGTAGAAAAGTTCAAGTGGCTAATTTGGCCATCCGTGAGTGGAGCTTGTTAGAACAACTTAGCGAGAGCAATCCCTGGATAGTTGGCTCTAAAGTGATTTGTGGAAACATAAATGTACAATCTGAATTGTTGGAACAAATTAAAGAAGCTCAAGGCAAGGATCTTACGTTACAAAAGCAGATAGAGAAAGCCAAAGTAGGGATCTTACTCGAATATAGTGTTGGACCGGAGGGATTGTTGAGGTTTTGAAACCGAATCTTTATACCAAGGGATGAAGAGTTGAAGAGAATAATTTTGGATGAAGCTCACCATTCTAGATACACTGTGCACTGGGCGGTACAAAGATGTATCAAGATCTGAAGAAACTTTATTGTTGGGACAACATGAAGAGGGAGATAGCACAGTATGTTCAAACTTGTCCTATGTGTCAGCAGGTAAAGGCCGAACATCAAAGACCATCAGGGCTATTACAACGTTTAGAAATCCCGGAGTGGAAATGGAAGCATATTACCATGGATTTTGTTTCTGGTTTACCAAGAACCCAAAGCGGGCAATGATGCTATTTGGATAATTGTTGATCGACTGACCAAATCTGCTCATTTTCTACCCATGAACATTGACTTATTCCTTTGGAAAAGACTTGCCCGAATGTTTATTGATGAGGTAGTTGAGACTTCATGGAATTCCAGTAAGTATCATCTCGGATCGGGATCCTCGGTTTACTTCTCGACTTTGGAGACAAATGCACGAAGCTTTGGGGACAAAATTGAACTTTAGCACGGCTTATCATCCCCAAACTGATGGACAGTCTGAACGAAGTGATCCAGATTTTGGAGGATATGCTACGAGCAAGTGTGATGGATTTTGGTAGCAGTTGGGATCAACATGTAACCTTGATTGAGTTTGCTTACAACAACAGCTACCAATCCTCTATCCAAATGGCTCCATTTGAGGCATTATACGGAAGGAAATGTAGAACACCTGGCTATTGGGATGAAGTAGGAGAACGAAAGATTTTAGGTCTCGAAAAGGTACCATGGATAGAAGCAGCGTACGAGAAGGTTAAACTGATACAACAACGACTCCAAACTGCACAGAGTCGACAGAAGAGTTATGCTGACCATCGAAGGAAGGAGTTGGAGTTTGAAATAGGAGATAAGGTGTTTCTCAAAATCTCTCCATTTAAAGGAGGCATTAAATTTGGAAAAAGGAAGAAACTTCAACCAAGATACGTGGGACCATTCAGAATCGTTAAACGTGTCGGCAATGTTGCATACCAATTGGAATTGCCTTCACAATTGGCCAGAATGCACAATGTCTTCCATGTGTCTGTCTTGAAAAAGTACCACCCAGACCCACGACACGTACTTCAACCAGATGAGATTGAGTTTGACGAAACTTTAGCATATGAAGAGCAGCCAGTTCAAATCTTGGATCGAAAAGTGAAAGAATTGAGAAATAAACAAATTCCTCTTGTCAAAGTCCTCTAGAAGCATCATGACTTAGAAGAAGCCACCTGGGAAACAGAGGAAGAGATGCGGAGAAATTATCCCCTAGCTATTCGAAAATCCAGGTAGAATTTCGAGGACGAAATTCTTTTAAGGGGGGGAGGATGTAACACCCTAGAAATTCATACAAAACCATTTAATTCACAGTTATGTCCATTAGTAGAAAAAAAAAAGAGAAGAAAAACCGAAAATTAGTTAGAAGAATAAACCATAGTATGATTTCTTTTATGTTATAGCATGTTGTACCTTTTCTTTAAGGGTTGTACCCTAGAAACTCTTGCAAATTAATAGGAAGATAAGTGTTAAAATCTTCCCTAATATATTTAGCCAAGTAGGTAGCTATTGTGCAAGAAAGTCAAAACCCTATGCTTACTATTGTCTTGCTATGATTGGTTATTTCTTTTTCCATTTTTTCTCTTTATTTCTTTTCTATTTTTCTTGGCCTATTTCTTTCTTTTTCTCTTCACCTTGGCCGGCCCTCTATTTCTCTCTTTCTTCTCTCTTTTGCTTTCATTTTCTTGAAGCTTTTCTCTCTATTTTGATCATCTTCTACCATTGAAAGTGAATTAATCTCCTCACTAAGCAAAGATCTAGACTTGTTAAAGGTATTTACTATGAACTTTTGTTATTATTTCCAAGTTATAAGTTGTAGTTATGTAAGTTACTACTCATTTTCTTGTTGTTAAGCATGACTAATTAAGCCATGAATATGAAGTTTTATTCCATGATTATGATGTTTATAGACTTGTACGTCTTATAGCTAGTGTTTAAATCTTGAAATAACAAGAATTAAGTATTGGTTGGTTGAAGAACCTTGGAGTAGTTCAAGTGTTTTGATGGAAAATTTGAGTGAAATTGGGTTGATTATGACATAGAAGTTGTAGAACTTCCTGGAATTGGATTGGTTGGTTGAATTTCTTGCCGGTAAAAATTTTGGGTTAGTCCGATTTTAGGGGAAATGCTGCCGAAATTACGATAAAACCTAAGAAGTAAAAAGTGAATAGGCTATGATTGAAAGCTATATAGGTTGTAATTTAGTGATTTGAACGTGCAGAAATTTTAGAAAAATGAGATATTAGTGAATCGAATTTTCCGGGCGAAAACCCTAAACTCTAAAACCCTAGAAATTAAACCCTTGAAAGAATTGGGGTATTTCTCGAAGTTTCTTATTAAATTACTTAGATTTTAATCAGGTTTTTATAAGGCTATTTCTTTTGAATTTTAGGATCTGAAAGCGAATCTCGACCTTTTTACGAAATATTTTCCTAAGCACTTCAGGTGAGTGTTGGCATGTGCATCTTGCATGAAATAATATATTATGTTTGTAAATGTTATTTAATGGCATGTGCTAATTGAGGAAAGGTGTGTACTTTATCGCACCTCTTCCGCTAAATGTTATATGCTTTATTGCTTTAATGTGATTGTTTGTGTATGCGACTTCCGTGATTAACTTCACCGTTATTCCACGGTTAGTCAAACTTGGTGTGTTCGGGGTGATATAAGGTGTATGGGTGTTATAGGCGAGTGTTAATTTCATATCTGAGTGAAGTCCTCGAAGAGGCTAACTCAAGATTGAACTTTATGAATAAATTTAGACTTCCGTGGCTAACTTTCACCGTTACTCACAGGTTAGTCAAACTTGGTGTGTTTGGGGTGATATAAGGTGCTGGGGTTATAGGCGAGTGTTATTCTTTCCTATTTGAGTTAAATTCCTCAAAGAGGATAACTCTGGATTGAATTTTATAAGTATCTCGGACCTGAGCTATTATCTCGGTCCCAATACCAATGTTATATATTTCAGTGAATGATACTCCTGCGGTTGAGCTTGCTCCCGTAGTGAGCCTGTATCCGCCTTTGATTATATAACACTTCACATTTCTTATCCATTGTTTATCGAATTTGTTAATTATTATCATTTAATATTTTATTGGTTTACTGGTATGCTGCTTGACGTGAGCACTCACTGGGCTATTATAGCTCATTCCTTTTTTTTGTTTTCTTTAACCAGGTTCCCCGCACTACTAAAGCTGGAAAAGCAGTTTTGGATATTATAGGTTTTTACTATATATTTTGATAGCCAAATTGTGTAGGCTATTATTGCAAATACAATGTATATTTTGGGATGTAAAGCCTCTTAGTGGTACTTGTACTTTTAAGTTGAATTATATGAAAATATCTATGAGTTATATATGTTTGGATGATTTGAGTGAGTGCGTGATTTGAGTCCTGGCGAGAGCCAGGTAGGCAGTCCGCTAAGCCCTTTGGTGCGCCTCTGGGTAAGGTGGGGCTGTCACAAAAGTAGTCTTCAATTTCAACCATTTTAAACACTTAGAAGACTAACTTAATCTTTCTCTAAAAGCTAGACCTAACTAAAAAAGAAATCCCCTCAAATTTCAACAAATTCTCTCCAAGTTTCAAGCTCAAATCTTGCTCAAAAGTTGAAGGGTTCTTAAGGGACTAATCATCCATCCACTCTTCTTCAACTAAAACCTACCTATTTTGAGGTAAATTCATCAAGAAACTTGAAGTTCTTTCAAGTTTTATTAGAAGATTTCTTATGTTTTCTTATGATTTCATTAAGTACTTAAGATTTTGGTTGTATTTTGTTCTCTTGATTATATATATGAATATTTATGCTCTTGATTATGAGGTTCCCCTTGTTTTGACCCTTCCTTTGATGGTAGAATAACTATGTTATCACCTACTTGCATCGTATGGACTTGCTTAGGAAATTAATGCTTTATTTGAGTGGAATTTATGGCTGAAAATTTGACTAGAGTTAGAAGGCATGTTGGTTAGTCTTGTTAGGGGAAAAATTCTGGAAGAATTTCAGTATTTAGGACCTGTTTAGAGGGCTGAAGTTGCTGGAATTTCAGCTTGAAAACCGGCACTTCCTTATTCCAAAACCTTGAACAAATTTCAGCTTTACTAGTATAGGAAATTTCAGCTTTGACGACTTAATACTTCCAGCTATATTAACCTTATTTTGGTCAAGTTTTGGTGATAAAAACTTCTGAAAATTACAGCTTGTGAATTTGGTTAAAGTGACACCAAAAATAAGCACCTTAAGCTTAACTTACTAAACTGCTTTTGAGAAAATGTTGTGCAATGAATTTGGAAACCTTGTTAATCAATTTTGAAGATTTAAATTGGTTAGAAACTTGACTTTTGAAGGTGTAAGTGAAATGTGACTAGTTTCACTTTATATATATATGATTTAGTATGTTTTCACCAAATAACCCTAATTTGTTATTTAGCTAGTCTTAATTTAATTAAATGTCATTAGTTTAATGTTAATTAGTTTGAAACCATAATTTACTTAAGTATAGGATATTTTGGAGTTTTCTCATTTTAACCTATATTAATTTTGCTAAGTTATTAAATTATACTTGACTATTACCAATAAGTATTTCTTGGACTTTAAAAAGTAGTTTACTTTTAAACTAATTATTTTGGACAAATTTCTTTTACACCAAAAATCTTGAACCCTAATCAATATTTAATTAAACTCTTTATTTAGTTCATAGTATTTGGCAACATTTTCTTTTGGTCCAAAATGTATAGAGAATTACTAGAGTTTTGCAACTAAAATAGTAAATAAAGCGGAAACTAATAACGAATTTCTAGTATTAATTATTCCTTTTAAATTTAACCTTAATTTTGACACTTAAATAATTATTTGCCCTTAGAACTAAATTACTTTCAAAACGGAATTTCTTAAATTTCCTTATTAGTTGATTTAGGGTTTTACCCGAATTCCTTTATTATAACTTTTGGATTTCCAATAACCAATTTATATTTATTTTAAAACCCTAGTTAAACTTGAGTACATTTTATAAAAATTCTTTTGAACGAAAATCCAGTAGGTTAATTAGACTACTTATGAATTTCAGGATCCGAGTCCGAACGTCACACGTTTTACGAGGAACTTTCTTGAAATTTTCAAGTGAGTGTTTCCTTATGTGTGCTTGATAAATGTTTAAGTGAAAATTCCATTTATGCCTGATACTTGTTAGCTACCACAATGTTCTATATGAAGGGAAGATGTGTACTTTATCACATCTATCCCATAATTTGTTACATGCACAATTTTTATAAAATGTGAATATACTTGTTTGTGAACTTCCAGCTGAACTAAGCCTTCGGGTAGGACTTCCGTGGTCATACTTCACCAGTTACCCCATGGTTAGTCATACTGGTATTGAGGAGGATATACGGTGTTGGGCGATAGGGATTTGTGTTCTTTCCTTTAAGTTGAGAATCCTCAAAGAGACCAACTCTGGACTGAACAAACTGTTTTACCTTCTAGGGGTGAGATCTGTCCCTGGAGTGGAGGCATTGAAGAGGTAAAGGTGCATGGGTGGTTACGGAAACTGTTATCTGATATTTACCTGATCATTGGCAAGGACCTGGTTTTCTCTATTGGTCCGAACATTATTATCACATGATTATGTACCTGATATTGCCGCGGTTGAGCTTGCTCCCGTGGTTGAGATGTATCCTTCCTTATTTGATTAATTGTTTACTTAAATTACTCTTATACTATTTTATGGTACATGTTATTTATGATACGCGAGTACGTACCTGGAATTGCTTGAAAGACCAAGTATGAATTTCGAACCTTTCCCCTTGGATGAACTAGACTCTAGAATCAGCACCAAAGCCTTGAACACACAAGATGAACAATTCAAAAATTCAAGGAAGCTTTGAACCTCCTTATGGAACGAATAAGAACTCAAGGAATCAGCACCTAGAACGCTTGATCAAACCAGTAAGGTAACTCTAAGCTAGGGTTTTTGAACTTGGAATCACTCTTACAAGTTCGGGGGTTGTTCTTAATCAGCAAAGAACGAAAGAAGCACTCAATTTGAGAACTCACAAATTTATTAATCATCAAAACTTATCAAAATTCATAACAGTGTTTTGACCTATAAATAAGCTTGCATAACAACTTGTAGAAAGTTCTAGAAACTTAACAAAGAGCACTAGTTGTAACCTAACACAATATGCTAACTTTCTAAGAGGTTACAACTTGTAAACAAAATAGAAAACTTAACATAAAAGAATTAAACTTAAAAATTCGTCCAAAAAATTGTTAATGGGCTGGACACCTCCTTTTAAGCACCATTGGGCATTCATCTTGCATCTTTAAAAGGCCTTCCAACAAGTCCAACCAAACGAGCACCTTAGAAATATGTTATGGACCACTTAGAAGCTTTAATTGGACCTTCTTTGAATGTGTATTTAATCCATAACCAATGCATAAACTCTTGGCCCAATGAACACAGTTGAATAGCTTGATCACCAAGTCCATTGAGAGGCCCAATGTCACAAATTACACCATGGTAGTCACAAAGCTCGAACGTTCTTCTCATGATCAGCCATGATTTGATCTCATCTTGGTCCAAACGAGTTGCTCCATGAGAATATCTAAGCATCAAGATTGTAAGCACTCCTAGGATCACATCAATTTATTTGTTTATTTTCTAATTGTTTGCTTGTGTATTTGCATGTGTGGGAACCTCACTAGGCTATTATAGCTCACCTCTTTGTATTTGTTCGCCTTAAACAGGCTCCTATTATTTAAGCTGGTGGTGAGGATTCAAGGATAGATCTTGGTAGGATTTTGCTAAAAAGGGTGTTTGAGATTTTATTGTGTTAGTTAGGTGTTTATAATGTAAATTACATAACTGATACCTTTACTCTTAAGTTTGAATTATATGAATGTATTTATGAGTTTTCTATAGAATATCGGTTGATTTATGGTTTCTAGTGCATGCTTGACCCGAGTCCTGGCGAGAGCTAGGCAGGCAGTTCGCTGAGCCCTTTGGTACGCCTTAGGGTAAGGTGGGGCTGTCACAAGTAGTATCAGAGCCTAGGGTTGAGAGAAGTGAGTCTTAAAAGTAAAAAAAAATGATTAGGAATGAATAGTTATTAAGTACTTTTAAGATTGGGCATCAAATCGATTTGTCATTGACAAATGTAGGTATGGTAGAGAGTGGACATAAGGAGGCATCCCAGCCATCTGAGGTATCCCAGGGATATCAGAGGTCTCACACTAGACCTGTAGTTCAGTATCGGGAGGGACCTGGACATCCTTATAGGATCTTTTCTCCCGCCCGTCGAATGCGTCCCTGCTGTGGTTGTTGGAGGATGTATTCCTACCCTGACCATGTAGTGATTCCCCTTATTGAGGAGAGTAAGCATTTGGGACGTGCAGGTGACACTTCACAGGATCGTATCTATGAGTTAAGGGAGACAGTGTGAGCCCAGACTCAGAGGATTAGGGAGCTCGAGGCTCAGGTTCGGAAGGAGCAGGAGCGGATTGATGCTTTTAGGGAGCTATTTCATGGTACTCGTGCCCGACTTACCCGAATATTACGGTACATACATAACCATATGGGGAGTGTCTTCGGTGAGTGCATTCAGATGTTTGAGAGAGTGGTAGTTGAGGCGAGAGATGGAGGAGTTCACATGGAGCCTGATCAACCAGCACACCCACCTCTCGAGACCGTTGAGGCGCTCAAGGAGGAGGCTAAGAGAGAGCTCACAGAGGGAGTGAGCTCCAATAGTTCTGTAGGCAGTTAGGTTGACTTTTAGACAGGAGCCTCTTTAGGGACCTGTGCTTGTTTTGCTATGTTTTGTATTTTAAACTTCTGAGATGTTGTTACTTTTGTTGTGTGTATATGACCTACTTGTCATGACTCTTGTATCTTTTGACTTGTGAATACATCTGTATATCTTATAATATATGTCTTGTTAAATATCGCATAGATCCTGAAATAATTCGTTAATTTCACACTAGAATATTGAGTTATGGTGAGTCAAGGTCGAGGACACCCACGTAGGCAAAATCGAGACGAAGAGGCAACGTTAGACGTGATCCCTAACCTTGGAGTTGATAGAGGCAACCCGAATGGTAGCCGTATTGAATCGTATGATTGATGTCCTTATCCAAATTGGAAACCGACTGAACCCTGGAGGGGAGACCGGTAATCCCCACTGAAATCCTGTGGTAGGGTAGGATGTTGCATTAGAAAGGTTTCAGAAGTTTGCCCCTCTTATGTTTACTGGTGAGCCCGATCTTGACACAGTGGAAAAATGGTTAGAAGACATAGAGAAAATTTTTGCTGCTTTCAAATATCCGGAAGAGAGGCAGGTGACTTTTGCAATATTCCAGTTAGAAGGAGCCGCTACCCCTTGGTGGACTCTAGTGAATGCTAAATGGGAACGATACCAGACTCCAAGAGCCTGGGCAAATTCTACCCGGGAGTTTAGGAAAAAATACATTCCTACACGGGTGCAAGAAAAGAGGGAGGATGAATTTCTCAAACTGAGACAAGGATTAATGAGCGTGGCTGAGTATGAGGCCCAATTCACTAAACTATCCCGATACGCTCCAGAGTTAGTGGCTACTAAGCGAAGGAGGAAAAGAAGATTTATTCAAGGCTTAAACTTGGAAATTCAAGATGCTCTCGCCGCCGCTACTATTGAGACTTGTGGAGTTGCGGTGAAAAAAGCACAACTGATTGAGGACACAAAGTCCTTAGTTAAGACTGCTCAAGCGCGAAAACGAGGAAATGTTAGTGCTTCCCGACCGCCAACTGTAAATGTCCCAGCCCCTAAAGCTGGAAGGGGAGCTGGTGGCGTGAGAATTGTGCAAGCTATACATCCCGGAAGAATAAGGGGGGCTTCGACGGGAAGGACCCCACAAGGAGGTGGACGAAGAGAGGAGACCCAGAAAGGAACCCCACCTCCAACTACTCAGGTTGTTTGTGGATATTGCGAGAAAAGCAAGCATACTATAGATGAATGTTGGAGGAAAGCTCGAAAATGCTTCACTGCGGTAGTACAGATCATCAGATCAGCCAATGTCCAGCCAAGTCTGCAAGTAGGCCAAGTACAAGTTCAACCCGGACGCAAGGGACCTCAATCAAGCCAAGGAGAGTGGAAATAAGCAGAAGGTACCGGATTCGAGTGTACGCCATGGATAAATAAGATGCTAAGGGATCTTTCAGAGGTAATTGAAGGTACGGTTCCTGTCTTCCATCGTCTAGCTAGACTACTAGGTAGATCCTGGTTCTACTCATTCAGTTTGTAAATTCCTCAATTTATGTCTGCTATTGAAGTGCAACCTATTAAGTTGCCTTATGAATTAGAGGTTAGGACTCCCACTAGGGGACCATTGCTTGACGACTGATCTTGTTTATAAAGATTGTGAGATTTAGATAGGAGAAAGAAAGCTCTTAATTGATCCTCATAGCATTGCCTATTCGAGGTTATGACGTGATTCTAGGTATGGATTGCTTAACCCAGATACCATGCCCAGCTAAATTGTGAGACGAAAGTAGTAGACTTTAGCATACAGGGAGAGCCTACCTTAAGACTGGATGTAAAGAAAACCTTAGCTTCTTCAGCCCTTATTTCTGGAATGCGAAGCTTAGGAAGTTAATGTTTAGAGGGGCAGTGGGCTACCTTGCTTACTGATTAATACCCCTGAAGATAAGGTTAGAATTGAGGATGTGCCAGTGGTAAGAGAATTTCCTGATGTCTTCCTGAGGAATTAAGCTCCCTACCTCCTGAAAAGAGAGTAGAATTTGGAATAGAGTTGGTGCCAGGAGTCACACCTATTTCTAAAACACCTTACCGTATGTCTCCAGCTGAGCTTAGAGAGCTTAAGATCCAGCTTCAGGACTTGTTAGAACGGGGATTTGTGAAGCCAAGTGTGTCTCCATGGGGAGCTCCAGTGTTATTTGTAAAGAAGAAAGATGGCACTTTGAGGCTTTGTATTGATTATCGAGGGTTAAACAACGTTACAATAAAGAATAGATATCCTTTGCCCCACATTGATGAACTATTTGACTCAATTGGAGGGAGCAGTAGTATTTTCAAGATAGATCTTAGACAAGGATACTATCAGTTGAGAATTAAGAAGGAAGATGTATCCAAGACTGCTTTTAACACTCGATACGGCCATTATGAATTTGTAGTAATGCCATTTGGTCTGACCAATGCCCCGGCTGCATTCATGGACTTGATGCATAGGGTCTTTAAGCCGTATTTGGATCAGTTTGTGGTGGTGTTCATCGATGATATTCTGGTATTTTCCAAGTCTCACGATGAGCATGAGTGACACCTGAGAATAGTGTTACAAACTTTAAGAGAAAATAAGCTGTATGCCAAGTTTAGTAAGTGTGAGTTTTGGAAGGATCAGGTGTCATTCTTAGGTCATGTAATATCCAAGAAAGGGATAGCAGTCGATCCCTCCAAGGTGGAAGCGGTGGTCAATTGGAAACGACCTGAGAATCCAACTGAGATTCCGTAGTTTCTTGGGGTTAGCTGGATACTATCGGCGATTTATTAAGGATTTCTCGAAAATAGCAGCACCTCTTACTGCTTTGACCCAGAAGAATGTTAAGTTTATTTGGGATAATCGGTGTGAGCAGAGTTTCAATGAACTTAAGGAGCGACTAACATCAGCCTCCGGTGTTAGCTCTGCCAAAGTGGGAAGGAGACTTTCAGTGTATATACGGATGCTTCACGGGAAGGTTTAGGATGTGTGCTAATGCAAGGAAAGCAAGTAATTGCCTACGCCTCCCGTAAGTTAAAACCCCATGAGAGAATTACCCAACCCATGATTTGGAACTGGCAGCTGTAGTGTTTGCACTTAAGAAATGGAGACATTATTTATATGGAGTTACTTTTGAGGTATATACGGATCATAAGAGTTTGAAGTATCTGTTTTCTCAGAAAGAGTTGAACTTGCGGCAACGTAGATGGGTAGAACTGCTAGAAGATTACGATTGTACTATTAATTACCATCCGAGTAAGGCTAACGTTGTCGCAGATGCCCTAAGTAGAAAAGTTCAAATGGCTAGCCTTGGCCATACATGAGTGGAGCTTGTTAGAGCAGTTTAGTGAGAGTAATCCACGTATAGTTGGCTCTAAGGTGATTTGTGAAAATATTGACGTAAAATCTAAATTGTTGGAACGAATTAGGGAAGCTCAAGGTAAGGATCCTACCTTACAAAAACGAATAGCAAAGGCTAAAGAAGGGATCCTACCTGAGTATAATATTGGGCCAGAAGGATTATTGAGATTTCGGAACTCGAATATTCATACCGAGGGATGAAGAATTAAAGAAAATGATTTTGGATGAAGCTCATCGTTCCCGATATACTGTGCACCTCAGGCAGTACCAAGATGTATCAAGACTTGAAGAAACTATATTGTTGGGACAACATGAAGAGAGATATAGCCCAAGTATGTCCAAACCTGCCTCACGTGCCAACAAGTGAAGGCCGAGCATCAGAAACTGTCAGGGTTGCTACAACCTTTAGAAATCCCAGAGTGGAAATGGGAAAATATCACTATGGATTTTGTTTCGGGATTACCGAGAACTCAGAAAGGGCATGATGCCATTTGGGTGATAGTTGATCGATTGACTAAATCTTCTCATTTTCTACCGATAAACATGACCTATTCTTTAGAAAAGCTTGCCCGAATGTATATAGATGAAATCGTGAGACTCCATGGGATTCCTGTAAGTATAGTCTCGGATCGAGATCCTCGATTTGCATCCCGGCTTTGGAGACAAATGCATGAAGCTTTGGGAACAAAATTGAACTTTAGCACGGCCTATCATCCCCAAACCGATGGACAGTCAGAACGGGTAATCTAGATCTTAGAAGATATGCTACGAGCGTGTGTGATGGACTTTGGGAGTAGTTGGGATCGACATGTAACCCTGATAGAGTTTGCTTATAACAATAGCTACCAGTCCTCTATCCAGATGGCTCCATTCGAGGCGTTATATGGAAGGAAGTGTAGAACACCCAGCTACTGGGATGAAGTAGGAGAACGAAAGGTACTGGGTCCAGAAAGGGTACCATGGATAGAAGAAGCATATGATAAGGTCAAGCTAATACAACAACGAATTCAAACTACACAGAGTTGACAAAAGAGCTACGCCGACAATAGAAGGAAGGAGTTAGAGTTTGAAGTTGGAGATGAAGTGTTTCTCAAGATTTCTCCATTTAAAGGAGGTATTCAAGTTTGGAAAAAGGAAGAAGCTGCAACCGAGATACGTGGGACAGTTTAGAATCACTAAACAGTGTAGGCAATGTTGCTTATCAATTGGATTTACCTTCAAAGTTGTCTAGACTGCACAATGTCTTTCATGTGTCTGTATTGAAGAAGTACCACCCAGACCCTAGTCACGTACTTCAGCCCGATGAAATCGAACTCGACGAGACTTTATCATACGAAGAACGGCCTAGTACAGATCTTGGATCGAAAAGGTGAAGGAACTTGAGAAATAAGCAAATCCCCTTGGTTAAAGTTCTTTGAAACATCATGATTTGGAAGAGGCCACATGGGAAACGGAGGAAGAGATGCGAAGAAAATATCCTGAGCTATTCAAGAACTAGAATAGAATATTCGAGGACGAAATTCCTTTAAGGGGGGGAGAATGTAAAACCCTAGAAGATTAAAACCACTTAGTTTCTATGTTATGAATGTTAATTGTAAAAATTTTCTTATTAGTTGTTATTGTATGATTTTCTTTTTCAATTTGATTTCTTGAATTATTATTATTACATGTTTAATGATAATCATAGGAAAATTACACCAATTAAATTTTACCAACCAAAGCTTAGATATTTAGAAAAGTAAGGCCACCTATTACTTAGAAGTTTGGAAGATTATGCCACCTAGCACCATGAATGGCCACCTATTATTGGCTTTCACTTTTACCAATTCTTTTCAATTTTTTGGCACAAATTTCCTTGCATTTTCTCTCTCTCTTGGCCAGGCCACCTTATTGCCCAAAGTAGTCTTCAATTTCAACTATTTTAAACACTTAGACAGACTAACTTAATCTTTCCCAAAAGCTAAACCTAACTAGAAAAGAAATTCCCTCAAATTTCAACAAATTCTCTCCAAGTTTCAAGCTCAAATCTTGCTCAAAAGTTGAAGGTTCTTAAGGGACTAAATCATCCATCCACTCTTCTTCAACTAAAACCTACCTATTTTGAGGTAAATTCATCAAGAAACTTCAAGTTCTTTCAAGTTTTATTAGAAGATTTCTTATGTTTTTCTTATGATTTCATTAAGTACTTAAGATTATGGTTATATTTTGTTCTCTTGATTATATATATGAATATTTATGCTCATGATTATGAGGTTTCCCCTTGTTTTGATCCTTCCTTTGATGGTAGAGTAACTATGTTATCACCTACTTGCATAGTATGGACTTGTTTAGGAAATTTATGCTTTATTTGAGTGGAAAATCTTGGAATTTATGGCTGAAATTTTGACTAGAGTTAGAAGGCATGTTGGTTAGTCTTGTTAGGGGAAAAATTCTGGAAGAATTTCAGTATTTAGGCCTGTTTAGAGGGCTGAAGTTGCTGGAATTTCAGCTTGAAAACCGGCACTTCCTTGTTCCAAACCTTGAACAAATTTCAGCTTTACTAGTATAGGAAATTTCAGCTTTGATGACTTAATATTTCCAGCTATATTAACCTTGTTTTGGCCAAGTTTTGGTGATAAAAACTGCTGGAAATTACAGCTTGTGAATTGGGTTGAAGTGACACCAAAAATGAGCACCTTAAGCTTAACTTACTAAACCGGTTTTGAGAAAATGTTGTGCAATGAATTTGGAAACCTTGTTAATCAATTTTAGGAAGAAACTCTTATGAATTTTGAAGATTTAAATTGGTTAGAAACTTGACTTTTGAAGGTGTAAGTGAAATGTGACTAGTTTCACTTTATATATATATGATTTAGTATGTTCTCACCAAATAACCCTAATTTGTTATTTAACTAGTCTTAATTTAATTAAATGTCATTAGTTTAATATTAATTAGTTTAAAACCATTAATTTACTTAAGTATAGGATATTTTGGAGTTTTCTCTTTTAACCTATATTAATTTTGCTAAGTTATTAAATTATACTTGACTATTACTAATAAATCTTTCTTGGACTTTAAGAACTAGTTTACTTATAAACTAATTATTTTGAACAAAATTTCTTTTACACCAAAACCTTGAACCCTAATCAATATTTAATTAAACTACTTCTTTAGTTCATAGCATTTAGCAATATTTTCTTTTGGTCCAAAATGTATAGCTAATTATTAGAGTTTTGCAACTAATATAGTAAACAAAGCGGAAATTAATAACGAATTTCTAGTATTAATTATTCCTTTTAAATTTAACCTTAATTTTGACACTTAAAGAATTATTTGCCCTTAGGACTAAATTACTTTCAAAATGGAATTTCTTAAATTTCTTTATCAGTTGATTTAGGGTTTTATCCGAATTCCTTTATTATAACTTCTGGATTTTCCTATAACCAATTTACATTTATTTTAAAACCCTAGTTAAACTTGGGTACATTTTATAAAAATTCTTTTGAACGAAAATCCAGTAGGTTAATTAGATTACTTATGAATTTCAAGATTCGAGTCCGAACATCGCACGTTTTACGAGGAACTCTCTTGAAATTTTTAGATGAGTGTTTCCTTGTGTGCGCCTGATGCATGTTTAAGTGCTAAGTCCATTTTATGCTTGATACTTGTTAACTACTACAATGTGCTATATGAGGGTAAGATGTGTGCTTTATCACATCTATCCCGTAATTTGTTACATACACAACTCCTGTTAAATGTGAATATACTTGTCTGTTAACTTTCAACTGAATTAAGCCTTCGAGCTAGACTTCCGTGGTCATACTTCACCAGTTATACTACGGTTAGCCATACTGGTATTGAGGAGGATATAAGGTGTAAGGCATTAGGGATTGTGTTCTTTCCTCTGAGTTGAGAATCCTCAAAGATGCCAACTCTGGACTGAACAAACTGTTTTACCCTCCAGGGTTGAGATCTTACCTTAAGTGGGGGTATTGAGGAGGTAAAGGTGCATGGGTAGTTACAGGTGCTGTTATCTGATATTTACCTTATCATTGGCAAGGACCTGGTTTTCTCTATTGGTCCGAACATTATTGCCACATGATTATGTGCCTGATATTCTCGCGGTTGAGATTGCTCCCATGGTTGAGATGTATCCTTCCTTATTTGATTAATTGTTTACTTAAATTGCTTTTATACTATTTTATGGTACATGTTATTTATTTGTTTATTTTCTAATTGTTTGCTTGTGCATTTGCATGTGTGGGAACCTCACTGAGGTATTATAGATCACCTCTTTGTATTTGTTCTCCTTAAACAGGCTCCTATTATTAAAGCTGGTGGTGAGGATTCAAGGGTACGTCTTTGTAGGATTTTGCTAAAAAGGGTGTTTGAGATTTTACTGTGTTAGTTAGGTGTTTATAATGTAAATTACATAACTGATACCTTTACTCTTATGATGTGCGCACGGTTGTGTTGCCAAGAAAGTCTTGAATTTCAGGTATGCAACTCGTTGAACTCAAGACCTCGTTTGATTCGTGAACCAAGGAACCCTTGACGTGGAGTTATTTTGCCTTGAATCTTCCCTTGAAGATGAGCTTGCCTAAGAACAACTAGAATTCGACCAAGTTGAGCGAGTTCAATCGTCTAACCTAATTAACTCTAAGACTTGATCAAAAACACTAGAAAAACTCTAAGCGAAGTTGGTGGTCGCCACAAACAAGCTTGATAAGACCAAGAGTAGTTCTAAATCAACATAGAACCAAGAAGAATCTCAATTAAGAGAAAACACTCAAATTTTATTCATAAATTCAAGCTTAAAATCGTATGAATAGTAACATGCCTATTTATAGGCTTACAAAGAAAAATCTAGAAGCTTAAAATAAAGTAAACTACTAAAACTAGTTGTAACCTATCACAATAGGGTAACTAACTAAAAGTTACAACTTGTAAAGACTTAGGAAACTAATAAAAAACATAAAAATTCGTTCAAGATCACATCATGGGCTGGACATCCCTCCATAAGATCCATTGGGCCTCCATTTAGCAACTTTAAGAGCCCTCCAAGCAAGTCCAAGTAACCTTCCCCTTGTATGCATGTTATGGACAGCTTAGTAACGTCAATTGGACCGTCTTTGTAATTAGATTTGATCCAAAGCCAATGCTCCAATCCTAGGCCCATGCTCCAATCCTAGGCCCAATGTGCTAGCTTGATTAACGTGAGCTTCAAGCTTATAAACAAGCCCAAATCCATGTATAATCTTCAACCAGCAACCATGTAGATCATCTTCCATAAAAAACACGCCTTTCCTAAGCTCACCATGTTCAAGCCCAAGTCTAACAATTGTGAGTGCTCCTTGGATCACATCAATCCCTCCTTCCTCGAAAAGATTCGTCCTCGAATCTGCGAGTTCATATAAATTAACATAAGTAACTAAAGGATTGATAGAGAAGCAATCACAGATTTTAAGCAAGCTCATAACTAACTCAAGTGATAAACGTAAAACAAGTAGCCTAATGCAACTATGAACACAAATAGCATAAAACACTAAATCACAAGTCATAGGTGAAATAACAAATTCTAACTTAAGAAGAATAAACATGCCTAGATGAGAAATATCTTTAAAAACATGCAAAAGAACTAACATGTACGAATGGTCAACAAGAAAAACATGAGATTCAGCACTTATATAACTAGAAATTGATTCAAAATAACACTCACTAACAAGATAGAAATCATGATCAAATAATTCAACTCACTTGAAAATATCATGGAAAATAAACCCTAAAACAAACCCTAAAACATGGAAAATATCATCATTCAACTCACTTGAATAATTCAAACGATGTAACAAAAACACATGAACATTGTCACAAACTATAACACTAGAACACTTTAAATGAACTAACCTATGACAAAAACAAATTTTAAAAGTTAAACACTTAAGATAAACACACTGAAAATCATTTATATGACTCCCTATAATTCGTGTATAAGGACAACACAAAACATAAACATTACCACTAACTAGAACAACAAAATGACTTACATGATGCAATATAGACTCATGAAAATTATCAAAAACTAAATTCACCAAAACGTATAGGGCAGCATGTATAAACAAATACAAGATCCCTAATACAAGTATTATGGCATGGAAAATCACATAAAACATGTTGAAATTCAGTCCAAACATTGATGCAAAAACATAGGAGAACTTCTAAGACAGATTGCACTAGATGAAGTAAAACAACTTAGATGCAAAACATAACTACCTACCCTAATAGAATAAACACTATAAGATAGAATTAAGATGCAATTTAAAGCTATTAAAATATAAAAACTTATGCCACAAATCAGTTGGATTTATCAAACTATTTGAACTTGCGCTTGAACAATGTTGTAATTCCTTCTCCACGATTTGATGCTTTTTGCTCATTGAAGGAATCTGAACATTAAGACAACAAGTATGTGGCATTTTTCCTTGAGCATTAGCCTGCAATAACACCACAAAAACACTAGGAAAAGAATGGTTAAGAGAGTTAGCAAAATACACTTCTTCTTTGGAGTACATGGACATAAGAGTTAGAAGCATAACACTCTTGCTCTTGTTCTCTCTTCTCACTATCTTGGATAGCTATTGCTTTCTCCTTAGTTATGCCACTTTGCACCCCTTCAAGGTTAGTTTGTGATCTTGCTTCTTCATTGGTGCATACGCCACTTGCTAGTTGGCTTTGTTTCTCCCTTGCTTTGAAGTCTTTTGCAATCCTCACTTGGTCAGCATGTGCTTCAGATGGTGCAATAGAACCCAAAGTCACCTTTCGTCCATTCCACATGAAAGAGTACCTATTTTTAAAGCCATCATAGGTCACCCTCCTATCGAATTGCCATGGACGCCCAAGAAGAATATGGCATGCTTGCATAGGAACCACATCACACCATACTTCATCCTTGTACTTGTTGATGGAGAATGGCACCAACACTTGCTTGGTCACCTTCATGTCTCCAGTTTCAGCTAACCAATGCAATGTATATGGCTTGGGATGTCTCTTTGTTTCAAGCCCCAATTTATCTACAAACAAAGTAGAAGCAACATTAGTACATGAACCACTATCAATAATCATGCTACATACCTTGTTTTGCACGGTACACCTAGTGTGGAAGATATGATCTCTTTGAATGTTCTCCTCATCCTCCATAGGTGCAACACTAAGTGCTCTTCTAGTTACATAGAACCTCTCCATGGTCACCTCCCCAAGGAGCTTCCTCATCATTACTTCCTCCCTCCAATGGAGGCATCTCCTCATAGATCTCATCTCTCATAATAGGCATCTTTCTCTCAAAATCACCAACAATGGCTTCCCTAAGCAATTTAAGATCATTATTCTCCTCTTGTGGAGTCGCCATTATGCCTTAAAAACCTGCAAGAAAAATAGTTAAAAATAACAAAGAAAATAGACAAGAATATGTGAAACACTCCCTTAGTAGTTTGGCACTCGATTCCCTACAAGTAGATTGGCTTTTACCCTCAAATGAGCTCACAACTAAGCCTTTTTCCACTCAAAGAATCTTCTTGTAGGCTCTTTGATGAAGAACCAGCTCAATCAATCCCACCAAGGACCTATAGCAACCTCAACATTGTAAAGAGTAAAGTGTAGAGGCCAAGAAAAATTAGATTAGAGTGTTTATGATCAAGAGAATAAATCAAAGAATGGATGAGAATCAAGAATTAGCACAAAATAGACACCCTAATGTGTGGTATAATTGTGTAAAAATCCTTGATTTTTAATGTTCTCTTGAAAAATAATAATATTCTTGTGCAACAAGTAAAAACTCAAGTAATCCTTGTTAGAGTAGGATTGGAAACCTTTTCCTAGAAGGATTCTTGGACAAATAACAACAAAAAGCAAACACAAACCAATTAGGAAACAAGGAACATGATTTTAATAACCACAATTGACTCAAAAAGAACTTAAAATTCGGAACACAAGCCAAAAAGAAAGAAGGAAACAAGCTGGTTTCCTAAAAGAAAGGAATCCTAGTGCTTTTCTGATTTGGCAAGTCAAATCTGGTTGGTACTTGGTTTTTCTTTTCCAAATCACTTTCAACCAGATTCTTTACTCCTTTTAAGACCAAATAACTCCTTTTTCCTTGCTTTTACACGAGCTAGATGCTGGAACAACAACAAGAAATTCGTACAGCAACAACAACAAAATTCCAGCAACACACAACTTGACAATCACAAGGAAACAACTCTAGCAATTGAGGAAGGACTAAGAACGACCAAGAAGGCTTCAAGAACTTCAAGAATTGATCAAGAAAGTTCAAGAAATCAATCAAGAACCTCAAGAAACAAAGCACAAAACACCAGATTCTCAAGAACAACCAAAAATCGTTTGGACAGATTGAAGATTATTCAAGAACTTGACAAGTAAGTTCAAGAACTTCAAGATCGGTATCAAGATCACCAAGAAACTTCAAGAAACTTTGAATAAATGTTTGTGCACGGTTTTTACCTTGTTGTGCACTCCTTTTTACTCTCCTTTTCCTCCTTTTTCTTTGTGCTTTTGGCTATTTCTTTTTAAGCACACAATCTGCCTTTTTTTTCTTTTTTTTTTAAAACGATTTTTCTGCCTTTTTTTTTCCCTTCAAGAACAATACAAGAATGACTCAAAACTTCAAGAAAGTTGATTTGTGAATGTCTTAAGTTCAAGAATCTTCTTTACTTGAGAGTTTTTAACACAAGAAAATCAAGAAAACACCAAAAACAATCAAGAATCACAAAATACCACACAAGACCTAGAATTCTTGATTGAGAAGCAATCAAGAACGACTCTAAACAAACCTAAGGCATGATTTTTAACAAAGAAAGCAACGAAAAAATTATGGCAGAATTTTTTTTTTTCAAGAAACAAAAGTAAAAAGACACAATAAACAACTTGTTGTCCAGGCTCGAAGCTCTTTGACAACGACTCAAAGAAAGAAAAACAAATAAAACACAAGTTGCTTAACCAGGCTCGAAGCTCTTTGATAAACAATAAAAAAGAAAAAAAAGGATATATCCAAATTTTTCCAAAGGAAAAATTGGATTGGAAAAACCTGAAAAAAATCCAAGAAGATGGCTCTGATACCACTTGATGTACGCACGGTTGCTGTTGCCAAGAAAGTCTTGGATTTCAGGTATGCAACTCGTTGAACTCAAGACCTCGTTTGATTCGTGAACCAAGGAACCCTTGACGTGGAGTTGTTTTGCCTTGAATCTCTCCTTGAAGATGAGCACTGCCTAAGAACAACTAGAATTAGATCAAGTTGAGCGAGTTCAATCGTCTAACCTAATTAACTCTAAGACTTGATCAAAAACACAAGAAAAACTCTAAGCGAAGTTGGTGGTCGCCACAAGCAAGCTTGATAAGACCAAGAGTAGTTCTAAATCAACATAGAACCAAGAAGAATCTCAATTAAGAGAAAACACTCAAATTTTATTCATAAATTCAATGCTTAAAATCGTATGAACAGTAACATGCCTATTTATAGGCTTACAAAGAAAAGTCTAGAAGCTTAAAATAAAGTAAACTACTAAAACTGGTTGTAACCTATCACAATAGGGTAACTAACTAAAAGTTACAACTTGTAAAGACTTAGGAAACTAATAAAAAACATAAAAATTCGTTCAAGATCACATCATGGGCTGGACATCCCTAAATAAGATCCATTGGGCCTCCATTTAGCAACTTTAAGGGCCCTCCAAGCAAGTCCAAGTAACCTGCCCCTTGTATGCATGTTATGGACAGCTTAGTAACGTCAATTGGACCGTCTTTGTAATTAGATTTGATCCAAAGCCAATGCTCCAATCCTTGGCCCAATGTGCTAGCTTGATTAACATGAGCTTCAAGCTTGTAAACAAGCGCAAATCCATGTATAATCTTCAACCAGCAACCATGTAAATCGTCTTCCATCAAGAACATGCCTTTCCTAAGCTCACCATGTTCAAGCCCAAGTCTAACAATTGTGAGTGCTCCTTGGATCACATCATCTTAAGTTTGAATTATACGAATGTATTGACAAGTTTTCTATAGAATATCAGTTGATTTATGGTTTCTAGTGCGTGCTTGACCCGAGTCCTGGCGAGAGCTAGGCAGGCAGTCCGCTAAGCCCTTTGGTACGCCTTAGGGTAAGGTGGGGCTGTCGCATTGCTCCCCCTTAATTTGTGTTAAGCTGCGATTTTTTTCCCTTTGTTGCTAAAGTTTATGCTTCTATCAGTTTATTAGTATTTGTATTTTATGATTTCTTTTACTAAAATAGTGGCGCCGTAACTTATTTATTCATTTTGATTAGCCTTTGTACCAGGTCTTCAAAGAGGTACCTCTATTACTTATTAATTTCTCTTTATGTGCCCCAATATGCTCCAATGTGATTCTTTATGCGTTATTTGTTTATTACTTATTTCTTATTTTACACACTTTTCGCATAGTTATGAATTTAAGCTATTTAATTTCAAATTTTATTATTTTGGCAAAAAAATGTAATGTTTTGTATTTAACTAGTCAATGTAATAGTTAGATTATTTTTCACATATTTTTAACAAAATTTTGCATTTGAGGTAGCAAGTGTAATGGATAGGTTATTTTACTTTCCCCTTAAAATTGTAGTTAAATTTCCCCGGTGTAATAGTTAGGGCTTGTGTGCTTTTGCATGCTTGTGTGCTTAGGTGTTTTACCGCTTTCCCTAGGATTTTACATCTAGAATATTATGTTTAAGTGTTATGTGCACTTGACTTTACATGTCTTTATATGTTTAATTTGCTTTTTAATTCATGCTTTACTATTTAATTTTTGTCTTATGTTATTCCATCACCACACTAGTCCAATGCTAGTTGTGGCTTTATTGTTTCCCCGCTAGTCCAACGCTAGTGGGAATCCCTAGAAAGGGCTAGTCCAATGCTAGACCCTTAAGACATTTTAGTATTAGGTACACTTGTGTGCTTTTTACATCCCACTTCACACATTTTTAGTTTTCTTTCCATTATGCATGATTTTTATTATTATTATTGATATTATTTATTTATTTTTTTATTTTGACACATCTTCAAATGCATGACATCTAGGTTGCATCTCACTTAGAATTTAGGTTATTTTGTGTGATCCGACTAGAAATAGTCGCCTACTCACGTAGGAAGCGATGGCATATATGCTATTCCCCCCTCCGCTAGAAGAAATATTCAGTCACGAGATATTAGTCCCCCATACCCATCATGTTGCATACCCACTTTCTTTCTTCACTTACTATATATTATTATTTTCTTTCTTCTTGCATCGCACTTTGCACAAAAACTCGTGACTCTCTTGAGGTCTCGATTCGGGTTTCGCAATTAATGGGATAATCCCAATCAAGCCTCGATAGAACATACTGACCCTCCCGATACTCACATTTAGACTTAGGAGTTGCATTTATCTAGATACATCCGAACGCAATAGAGCTTAGGGTTAATTTAGGAAATTTTGATTAAACCTCACAACTAACCTTGGCTAGGTCGAAAGGGTGCCTTAGGCGCAAGCCTTTGCCTTCCCTTTCTTCAAATGTGACTCCCGGACCTTTTTCTCTCATTTTTCGTAGACCGGAGTCAGAAAAGGGTTTAAAATGATTTTTCTAAAATTTTACTTTTGTTTTGTTAAAAAAAATTTTCGGGTGACTTGGTACACCCTAACTCAATACTCAGGGGCGACTCTATTTTTTTTAAATAAAACCCTTTTTCAAAAATTAGTTGGCCAAAACTGTCGCACTTTTAGTCCCGGCCTTACTTTCTTTTGAAATACCATTTTTTCCAAAAAACACATTTTCACTAAAAACTCGATTTTTCATCACACACGCACTTCTTTTTCAAAACTCTATCTTCTCGAAATGGATCGCCAGACCGGACCGTCCTTTTGGAGCGTGACAGTTAACGACCCCACTAGCACCACTACACCTTTTACTTATGATTTTTAGGACACTATAGGATTTTGGCGACTCCACTGGGGATCACTACTGAGTCCGAGCACAAGCCTTAATCACCTTTTCCTTCTTTAACCTTTCTATTCCATCGCGTTTGGATGTCAGGATTGCATTTTTCTTTCCTAGGTTTTAGTTTCTCTTTTGCATCTCACACACTTCCTCGTCTGTCGTCTATGTGATGTATGGCTTAATTATCTTTGTTATCCGACCACGTTTGCATTTGGGGGGGTCAGTCACCCTTAGAGTCGATGCTTTATCATTCCCTTCTATTATAAGGAGCACTTCCTACGTGCATTCGATGATTTTTACCCTTTTTATCGTTTTGGTGTTTATCACCGACCCGTCCCTATTAGGAATAGGATTGATCTACTTAGGCATGTGAGCGGGGCATGATGTGCATGTAATCATGTTTGGGAGATCACCAAAACTCTTGGCTTAAGTCCATAAGTCTAGAAATTTGGGGACTTTAAGATCCACATGGACACGTGGCCGGGGCACGATGTGTGCGTAGCAATGTCTGGGGGATCGCTTGAGCCACCAACCAAGGGCTTTGGGATTGACGACCCTTACCTTTAGGTCTGAAGGGTTGGGAACCGACAGCCTAATCGAGTCTAGATGCCTTAGTGAGCCCAACCTCATGCATCCATGTAGAATAACCTAGGGTAGAGTCAGCCTTACCCTATCAGGCAGACCAGGCATGAGAGGAGGGAACCAACCTCCTTTTTTTTCTTGTTATGCCATTTACTGTGTATTATTTATTTTTGCCAATGTGTTATGTGTTATTTGTTAAATAAACTAACGCAATTTCTTTCATATTTTGATTGTATTCACAACCATAAAATAAAGAGCCCTGGCATGGTGCTCTCGTAGGAAGCTAACCCTCTTTTGGCACATTTAAATTTCATTTTGATAATTAATTTCTTCGAGAAGATAGAAATGAAATTTCATAAATTTTTGTAAATTGCATTTTGTTATAAATACCCAAGGGATCAATCATTGTGAATTCCTTAAAAATCTCAAAAATTCGATTTTCGTCTTGTATATTCTTGAATAAAAATTGTAGTTTTTAAATCCTTAGTTTTTAAATCCTTTTCAATGTTTACTCATCCTTGTACTGGTCAGTTTCATCTGAACCAAATTTTTCTCAGAGTCAATAAATAAACCCAAGTGGTCAAATTTTTGCACAGTTTGCATTTATCCTTTTTTCAAAGAATTGATGCGTCATTTTTTTTTATATCCCCCACCCTCCCATCCCACATTACACAAAAAGTGATTTTAAAACATGTTTTATCATACTTTAATAAACTGACATTTTTTACTTGTGTGTTCTTACATAAAGTCATGATTTTTTATTTCTTTCAATGTTGTGTCCCGTAACCTCCTGGAAACTCAAATTTTTTTTTCAATTAAATAATTTTGGAGTCAATAATCTTTTTTTGTACAGTTTATGGTCCATCTTTCTCAAAAAAATTCTACATTATTTTTTCAAATTTTTGCATTTTTTCGTATATTTCAACTTGCTTTAATAAACTGACATTATGCATAAACCCTAGAGGGTATGCCATTTCGGGAATCCCCTGATAGGAAAGCCGTCCTTTTGTCTTGGGTACTTAACCCTAAAAGATATGCACGTTTATATTTTTGGTAAATCCTGGTGGGTAAGACTCTAGGTAAGGTAATATGAGCAGAATGGAGGCATCTCTTATCGGCGGATCTGGCCCATCTACGATTAAAAAGGGGGGTCTCACCCTAAATAATTGCATTTCATGCTAGGCCTACCCTTGGCATAATAAAGGCTCCTTTGATTTTTTCAGTTTTACAGGCCCTCTAATGCAGGCAGTAAAATAAGAAAGACATCTGATACATATTTGGTCCTACGTTCAAGTATTTTTAAATTATGGTCCAATTCCAAATAAACTGTCACATGCTCGAAACCCATAAGGCCATCAAAAATATAAGTGCTCTTTTGAATTATTCGAAGGATCATGGACGATCGATTTTTTTTAGAATTGTTAGTGCCTCGAACCTAGATAGTTTAATTTGGTTTGGACAAGCAGTGTGATAAATGAAATTTTATTTCGTAGTTAGACAATTGTTCATTATTAGATGTAATGAGAATAGTAATAATTTGGATGTTAATAATTGCACTCCTTCTGTAAATTTAAGATTGCCTTGTGTTCAAAATTCTTTCTCAGATGAAGCGCTAAATAAGTTGCTTTTTCAAAATTGTTTATAGCATGATATTTTCCCTTCATGTCTTGCATTTAACTTTTGAAAAGAATTTTCTTCAAATCTTTTTGTTATATTGAACAAATAATTCTTTGCTGAGGCCTCGAAATAAGTCACATTTTTCTCAAAGCCTAATGTTAGGTTTGTCAATTGTAAAGTTTCTCTTTTAATAAGTTAATATAAGCTCAAATTGAATGAAAAGAAAATATTTTCTTTTATTTTTTATGGTAAAAATAAATGTCCATGGTTTTCGGATGTCATCTTATTTGAAACTAATAATTGCCAGTTCGGTATCATTCTAATTCCAAAATAATGCAAATTGCAAGGGAGAATTAGAATGACATTGAAAAGGAATTTGAAATTTGTGTTAAGAAATCTGAATGGTACAAAAAGGGAATCCAAGCTTAACCTGAAAGAGAAAGAAGCTACAAATATTGGCACCAAGAAATGGGTTAAGGAGCTAGGGCAAGATGCGTTTTTAATCCAAAGACCGTGAAAATGTTTAGCAAACTTCACCAAGCAAGTTTGAATGAATGTCTGGAGAATTCAAGCACAACAAAAGAAATAAACATGTAGAGAATACGACTTCAATCGTTGCACAATGGGAGTTCTATTGTTTCATGTCCACAATTTCTCATTCACCTTTGGAATGTGTTGTATAAGTTATTATGAGGTTAAGATATAGGATGTCACACGCTTGTGAATTATGGCTTGCAATCTTTATGTTTGTCTAATTCTCCTACAAGTTGAAGTTACTTTATGTGATTTGGCAAATGCTTTCTTCAAGTACTAAGAAATGATTATTATGTGGTTTGGAGTTTTGTTCTTATAGAAAATATATCATGTAAAGTGGTTGAAATTATGTCCAAAATTTTGCATGTTTGATGAAAGTCTCTCTTCTTTACTCAATTTCACACGTTAAATATTGATTATGGTCCGTTAGTGCATTCATGTAATATGTGATATGATATCTATTATGAGGGATTTTTATACTGCAAAAACAAAAAAAAGGAAGAAGAAAAGGAAAAAAGAAGGAAAAAAAGAGAAAAAAGAAAGAAAAGTATGACATAACTTTTTTCTACTCCAATAGTTCTCGTGCTTAATAACCGGGAGTCTTCATCCAAAAATGTCGACTTTCGCGTCAAAAGGTAATTGAATTATGACTAATGCATCGTAAATTTGAGTAAGTAAATTGTTGAGTAACTAGGGGTCTTCATTTAACCAATGTCGATTCTTGCGTAAAAAGGCAATTGTACTTCTCAAATATAGTTTTTGCTACTTGCTTAGAGATTAAGGTGTTGAGTAACCGGAAACCTTCATAACCAATGTCGGTTTTCGTGTCAAAAGACACTCTCGTATTTTGAGTGATTAGTTCACTAAATAAAATTTCCTCATGTGAAAAATAAAATTGATCATAGACATGTGATGCGCTTTGATTGATCATATGATTTATTTACTTGTGAAATTCGGTAAGTCAAAGAAATTAAGTTGAGCTTGCTTAATTCTGATATAATTCATTCTCCTTTGCTTGATAGTATGAGTATTAAAGACAAGACAATAAATTATATAATGGTTATTTACTTGGTCTTGAGGAAATACATTTTAGAAGGCACATGGGTGATTTCAATGCTTGAATCACTAGTTGAGCTCGCATTTTTCGAATGGTTGAGAACAAACAATGATTCAAGTGTGGGAGAATTGACAAGTGTCAAAATGATGCATTCTAGAACATTGGCAAATGATGTTAATATATCCATCCCTAATCAATCAAGGGAGGATTGTCTTACTGATGCCAAATATTTTAATGCCAAGTCTGATTTTATGAAAAGGGAGACAACTAATCAAGACCTAAATGTTGCTTGCTTTCTTTTTCCTCTGCAAAGGTGAAAACCTGAAAGGGCACCTAATATATATATATATATATATATATATATATAAAGGTGAAAACCCGAAAGGGCGCTTGAAAAAAAAATAAAGAAAGAAAAAAAAGAGAAATAAAATGGGAGAGGGAAACCTCGGTAAAAACCCGAAAGGGCGCTGAGGTCTAGTGACTACGGATAAAGGCTCACAAGTGAGGAAATAAGATATCTGTGCATGGAATGTGGAGTTCTTCGTGGAAGTTGGTGACCATGGTTACTTGAGGTTTTTCTTCTATATTGATCATCTTGTGGCAATTATGTAAGTTCAAGTGGAATGACATCCAAAGGATCAAAATAGCAGATGTTTCAGAGCTGTCACCCAAAAATTCATTTTTCAATAAAGCGTAACAATTTATTTTTTGTTTTGTGATTAAAATCGAAAGCTTCACGCATTTCATTTGAAATAATATTTATGGATGTAGAATTATCCTGTACCATACTGCATGTAAAGTATTTCCTCACTGATTTATCAATTGAAATTTTGTTACTTGATTTGTTTGAACTTGGAATAAAAGTACAACGGTAATCCTAAATTTATCGGAAGTTCCGTAGTTACACAGGAAGGAAAGACAATATGGATATATGATTGGAACCATGAACTAGAATCTGTTGAAATAAAAAATTGGTAGAAAGCAAAGCACGAGACGATATCAGCTTTTAGAGATGATAATTCTCATGTTTATACGTGCTAGCGGAGTAAGAGGACCGCCATGTCGTGGCAGTATATTGCAATGTAGCCGTTTGTTTTCTTTTGTAGGTAGGAAGCGCGCTACTATCGCTTGAGGCCTTCATCAAGGAATGAAAACTAGGATAATTCTCTTTAGTTAATGATGGTTTGGTTAGTGGCACAGGGTCAATTTAAAGATTGCATTCAAATTAACAATGCGGCAAAATTTTTTTAGAAAAAAAAAATTTTGATTCTTCTGAGATTAATTTTTATGCTGTGGGATTAGAGCAAAATGTTGTCAAAAACGGATTTATACTAGGGCAAATTTGAAAAGTGGGTTTCAAAATGATTTCACTTAATTCATACAGGGGCAAAGCTTCTCTTTTCAAAAGATTGATTTCAAATAGATTTTGATGTTTTCATATAGAGCCAAATTGTTGAAATGGGTGATTTTCAAATTATTGAGAAAATTGATACTGGGGCAAATTTTATTTTTTATTGATTGTTGGTTAAAAAAAAGGGGAAAGAAAAAAAATCTAAAAAATAAAAAAAGTCAAAATCAAATTTTTAAAAAATTAAAATTGAATACTTTTGGTTGAGTTTTTCTAAGCCTGCATTTAGTGTATGAATTTATTTTGTCCAGCAGCCTGGGCACCGCTTTCTGCATTTATTTTATAAATTTATTTTGTCTAGCAGCCTGGGCACCGCTTTCTGCATTTAGTTTATGAATTTATTTTGTCTAGCAGCCTGGACCCGCTTTGTGTTCATTTTAGTCTAGCAGCCCAGACTCTTTATTTTATTTTATCCTAGCAGCCCAGGATCATTGCATTTATTTTGTCCAGCAGCCTGGACCCACTTTCTGTTCATTTTAGTCTAGTAGCCCAAACTCTTTATTCCATTTTAGTCTGGCACCCCAGACTCTGTATGTATTTTATGAATTTATTTTGTCGAGCAGCCTGGACTCGCTTTCTGTCCATTTTAGTCTCTCTGCATTTAGTTTATGAATTTATTTTGTCCAACAGCCTGGACCTACTTTTTGTTCATTTTTGTCTGGCAGCCTAGACTCTGCATTTAGTTTATGAATTTATTTTGTCCAATAGCTTGGACCCGCTTTCTGTTTATTTTTGTCTGCCAGCACAGACTCTGCATTTTATTTTATCCTGGCAACCCATGATAGTTGCATTTATTTGGTCCAGCATCTTGGACTCGCCTTAGGTTTTTTTAGTTTAGCGATTCAAATATTGCATTTTTTGTGTTTTGCTCACAAGTTTTGAAAAGTTTGAATTCTTGTGTTACCTTTTTACACTTGTGTTTCGCATGCACAGTTCACTTGTTTTGAACTACATTTGACCTGATTCCCTTCATCGGGATATGTAGGCAGCTTTGGGGAGCTCAGTCACGTTTTTTATATATGTGTTCTCGAGTCATTAGTTACATCTCATCACATTTATGCACTATGCATGATTAGATGTTTTGTTTATAGCAATGTTTGTTTTCACATTTGGGTGAGTCAAAATATGGCGTTGTCTACATCTTTGTATGAAATCTCTACGAGATTCCCGACAAAGAGGGGCAAACTGTCGACGCCAAATTTTGACACACCATTTATTTTCAAACATTGGGGGGCGTGTTTGCATTTTTTGGGCCAATTTTTAATTTTTCAATAATCAGGGGGCAAAATAGTAATTTTATCTGCAAATAATTTTCTATCAGCTTTTGGGGGTTTTAAATTCATATTTTTAGTTTCATGTGAATTTGTTATTTTTTATGATTTTTTTGGATTTAATTGGTATTCTTTTATATTTTTACCAGCACAAGGGCAAAATCATCATTTTATAGTTTAAATTCATTTTTTTGTCAATTTTTGAGTTGTAAATGCATTTCCTAGGGTTTTAAGCTCATTTTTAATTTTTAGTAATTTTTTGAGGTCAATACCTATTTTTTCTGTTAATTTTCATTGTCTAGGGGCAAAACTGACATTTTATAGTTTAAATTCGTTTTTTCGCCAATTTTGAGTCATAAATGCATTTCTTAGGGTTTTAAGCTTTAATTTTGATAATTTGACAAGGTCAATAGCTATTTTTCTGTGAATTTTTATTGTCCAAGAGCAAAATCGTCATTTTACAGTTTAAATTCATTTTTTCTCAATCTTTGAGTCATAAATGTATTTCCTATGGTTTTAAACTTATTTTTAATTTTTGGAAATTTTTCGAGGTCAATAGCTATTTTTCTGTGGATTTTCATTGTCCAAGGGTAAAATCGTCATTTTACAGTTTAAATTCATTTTTTGTTAATTTTTGAGTCATAAATGCATTTCCTTGGGTTTTAAGCTTATTTTTAATTTTTAGTAATTTTTTGAGGCCAATAGTTATTTTTTGTGTATTTTTGTTGGCTAGGGGCGAAATCGTCATTTCATACCCCAAGCGCTTTTTTGTTAGCTTTAAGCTCTAACTTTTATTTTTGAAATCTACTTTGAATTTTTTTTGAAGATTTTAGAGATTGTTGTCATTTCGTTGTATTAATTTTTTATTTTTGGAGTTAAAAAATATTTTTCAAAATAAAATTAGTATTTTTATTACTAGTGGCGTTTTTGTTATTTTGTAGTATTCTTGGTGACCAAGATAACTAGCCCTATAAATACCCCCCCTTAGGTTAGAAAAAAAAAAAGAAGAAAAAAAAGGCAAACACTAAAAACACATATATGTTCCTCCATTTCTAGATCAAAAAACACACAATATTCACCTAAAAACACACACCAGAGCCATTTCTTCAAGAACATCCACTATTCATATGGTCTTCAAGAAAGCTTCAAAATCACTATTTATTACCAGTTCATCTTGCAGAATCAAAAGGTAGGTTCTTACTTAATTATTCTTTTAATTGATTCACTTTTCTTCCATTTTCTTTATGTAAATCTAATTTTGTGTCTAATTGTTTACATTTTGCTTGAATTTATTGGATATTTTTTTTTATTTCTGGGTATGTTCTACAATGATTGATCCCCTTATTCCACCACCATTTAACCGTTGATTTAATCTCCCCCCACCACCGTCTTTCTCCCTCTCTCTCTACCGCCTCTCTTCACCACCTATAATAGACCTAAAAATCACAAGCTTCAACCACGTTCAACCTCCAGTACCACCCCCACTCAATTTTCTGCTCCCAATCCACAAGCCACGACAGTTGCATAAACATCACCACTACCCAAAGCCCAGCTGCCCCTGTCTTCTTCACCATTGCACAACAACAAACTAGCCTTAGAATGCCCATATAATCGGACAACCAAATCAGAACCTCAAGCCACAACTGCCTAAAGCAACCACAACTCAACCCACAGTCAGCCCCATCACCTGTAATTCACCTCCCTCGATTCCCTTGTTACCAGTCAATCCCAACGGCAACCAAAACAAATTCCACCAATCACACCATTGAACCACCAGTAGTCTCTCTCAACCTTCCCTTATCAGACCGCCATCATCGTCAATTTGTCTTCCAATACCAACTTCACCAATCCCAACCTCCTAGTCATTCCAAATTCCCTCTTCATTGCCTGCAAAAACTATTGACTCCACCTCCATCCCATCAGTCCAACCCCAGACAAAAATCACAGAAACAATCACACAATCCCCACCAAGAACAATCACAATAGTCCCAATTCAACATCAGAATCCCACCAACCTCACCAATATTACCTCCAAGCTCCACCATAGACAGTTTATAGCTAATCAAGATCATTGCCCTTCGCTAGCACTGCTATCTGTAATCAGACCACCACCACCACCATAGGTCTACAATCAAATCCATTAGGCGCCACACACAACATTTACTACCAACAAGCCCAAAGCCAGAAACACCATCATCCACCAATCTGCGGTGCCACCTCCAACAACATCACCAGCTCGACCACTGAAACCACCAATGGCCTTCATCTCCCTTGCTTCCACCGTCCTCTGAGCCCATGTAAACTATCGATCATCCTCCTTGTATTATTTTTTTTCTTTTTTTTTCACTCTTTTGTTTAGATTTAATCAACTGATATCGTGCTTGTGATGGCTTTGTTATGGTTTTAGAAGCTTTGGAATTTGATTCTTTATTGAAGAAATTGATCAATGATATAGGGGACTTGATTTAAGCTGATTTGGGCATTATTTTGAGGGAAGGCTAATTCGGGTTTTAGAGGATCAGATTGAAGAAGAAAACATAGAGAAAAGTAACAGAGAAGCTAAGAGAAATCAAAAGGAGAGGGAGAAGAAGAGAAGAAAGCAGCTCATGAGAGAAACAGAGGATAGAGAGAGACAGAAGAAGAGAGGATAAACCAAATCGGGGGGAGAGAATAGGAAGGAAAGAATTAGACAGAGAACAAGAGAAGATCGGAGGGAAAGAGGGGAAAAGAAAACCAGAAAGGAAGGGAGAAAATAGAGAAGAGAGCGTCGGAGAGAATAGAAGTCAGAGTGGGAAAATAGAACGCGAGAGAAAGAAGAGAGAACTGAGTGGAGGGAATAGAAAGAAAGAGAGGACGATCTGGAAGAGAAAAGAGAAAACCGAGAGCTTAGAGGGAAAGAGAGGAGAATTAGAATGTGAAGAGAAGGAAGAAAATAAAGAAAAGTAGAGAGCAAAGAGAGAACAGGAGAGTATAGAAAAATGAGAGAGGCAGAGAAGACTAGGAGAGGTAGAGACCAGAAACAAAGAAATAGAGAGCGGAGGAAGAAGAAGAAAGAAGAAAATAGAGGAAAGAGAATAAAAAAAGGGGAGAAGAAAGAAAGAAAGAAAAAGAAAATCATCGGGGAAATTAGAGAGAGAGAGAGATCAGAAATTTTGGGCTTGCTTGAATGAAGAAGAAATAAAAATGATTTGGGAAAGGGCGTTTGATTTTTTTGTTTGACATCGATTTTAGGATTTACGTTTACGGGTTTGGGATTTTTGCTAAATTGATTTTATGTAATATAAATATCTGTATCTTAGTCCCTAGACTTTTAACCAGTTTTCTAAATCCCCTAAGTTTTTCATTATTTTATACCATTGAGTCCTCCATGATTTTTGATTGACCCCCTAATTTTAATTTCTTTCAAATTAGGTATTGATTAATTGTAATGAGGGCCTTTGAAATTGCTGATTCTAATTTTGCCTATTAATTTATTTCAATTTGCAAAAATTACCCTCACTTACTTTAGTTTGCATGGCTTTTAACTTGAATTTGTTCAAAATTATAATCTTGCTCCCCCTTAATTTGTGTTAAGCTGCGATTTTTTTTCCCTTTGTTTGCTAAAGTTTATGCTTTTATCAGTTTATTAGTATTTACATTTTATGATTTCTTTTACTTAAATAGTGGCGCCATAACTTGTTTATTCATTTTGATTAGCATTTGTACCAGGTCTTCAAAGAGGTACCTCTATTACTTATCAATTTCTCTTTATGTGCCCCAATATGCTCCAATGTGATTCTTTATGCGTTATTTGTTTATTACTTGTTTCATATTTTACACACTTTTCGCATAGTTACGAATTTAAGCTATTTAATTTCAAATTTTATTATTTTGGCAAAAAAATGTAATATTTTGTATTTAACTAGTCGATGTAATAGTTAGATTATTTTTCTCATTTTTTTAGCAAAATTTTGTATTTTAGGTAGCAAGTGTAATAGATAGGTTATTTTACTGTCCCCTTAAAATTGTGGTTAAATTTTCCCGATGTAATAGTTAGGGCTTGTGTGCTTTTGCATGCTTGTGTGCGTGTGTGCTTATGTGTTTAAGTGTTGTGTGCTTAAATTTTCCCTAGAATTTTGCATCTAGAATATTATGTTTAAGTGTTATGTGCTCTTACTTGACTTTACATGTCTTTATATGTTTAATTTGCTTTTTAATTCATGCTTTACTATTTAATTCATGTCTTATGTTATTTTGTCACCACACTAGTCCAATGCTAGTTGTGGCTTTATTGTTTCCCCGCTAGTCCAATGCTAGTGGGAATCCCTAGAAAGGGCTAGTCCAATGCTAGACCCTTAGGACATTTTAGTATTAGGTACACTCGTGTGCTTTTTACATCCCACTTCACTCATTTTTAGTTTTCTTTCCATTCTGCACGATTTTTGTTATTATTATTGATATTATTTATTTATTTTGATGCATGTTCAAATGCATGACATCTAGGTTGCATCTCACTTAGAATTTAGGTAATTTTGTGTGATCCGACTAGAAATAGTCACCTAATCATGTGGGAAGCGGTGGAGTACTTGTCGTTCCCCCCTCCGTGAGTAAAACATTCAGTCACGAGATATTAGTCCTGATAAGTGCTATAGTACATTAGTTTTTAGTAGGTTTTTAGGGTAGGTTTTTAGGTTTTTTTATTTGAGTTTTCCTCTATTTCTTAGCTATTTCTTCTCATTTGTGATTTGAATGCCAAATTGTGTAAATGTGTGATTTACATGTGATTTGTGTCATTTTCGTAGGATTTGCACATTGCATCACCAATTTGGATCAATTTGGATGGTAATTGAATGATATTTTGAGGTGATTTGAAGTTGGTGATGAGTTAAAGTCAAGAAACCCTCAAAGTGATGCAAAGAAGCAATAGGCGAAGAAGAATTGGAAAAGAAACGGTTTGGCAGCCTGGACATATTTCAGTGATTTCGCAATAACTTGAGCTAGAGATATTTAATTAAGGTAATTCATGAATCATTTTGAAGCTAAGACAATGATCTACAATTCATATGAAGACATCAAAGTCCAGTTCTTAAGTTTCGAAGGTCAAAATTCCAAGTTATTGAAGCATATTTGTACTGCAATACTGTTCCGAGAAGTTCTTAGTATTTCAGCTCTATCTCAGCGTACAGAGATTCAAATGATGTTATTCTTGTTTATTTGGAAAGCTTATTCAAAGGGCTAAAACATTTGTGTTTTGAGAAAAAGCTAGTTCGGCCGTTTTCAAGGTGAAATTTTGCATAGAAGAAAAGTGAAACATTCTGACCAAGGCCGCGGGTAAGGCCTTGCCACGGCCTGGGGTGTGGCCTTGGTCAGAAAAGGAAGACACAAGGCCGCGGGTAAGGCCGTGCCATGGCCTTAGCCACGGCCTAGTGATGGAATGTTGCGTTTTTAAGCACTTTTGGGCGAATCTTTTGAGGGGAGAACCCTACCTCTTTGGAGAAGGGAAAAGGTGGTTTCTTTGGGTTCTAAAACACAAAAAAATACACTTTTACACACATCTAGAGGGATGTAGAGAGAAGAAAGCAAGGGTAGAGGAGCAACTCAAGGGCTTTCATGGTGCAAAGCAAGAAGGCTTCTTCAAGATGCAAGGGATGAATAAAGAGAATCTACATGAGAATGAGTTTTTCCATTCTTTTCTTGTATTTTGTTGGGTTTATTCTTGTACTTATGATTTGAGTTGAAAGATTTAGATGGATGAATCCTACACTATTGTGCTATTGATTTTATTTTTGATTAATGAAAATTCCAAATTTTTTCTTAGATTTATTCATGAGTTTTAATGTTATTGAATTGGGAATCGCTAGCATCCTTAGATTCAATATTGATTTCATATAGTTGGATTGAGAAATCACCTATTTGATTAGATCATCTCTTGAATAAAGAGGCTTTCATGGGTTGCTAGAGATAGAATCACATAAGTCTCCCCGGTTAGATTCAAACCTAACCAAAACCATAGAATCCATAGAAACTTAATGCTTCTCTTTGGGGTTTTGATTGAGAAGAGATTCCAATCAATCAACCAAGGGGATAGAGGTTAATACTTGAGAAAGATTAAACCTAATTAAGGGATTCTAGGGTCTAAGTGATTGGATTATTCATTAATCAAGGTATAGTCTTAGCATATTTGGTTTAGGGTATTCTTCATCTAGATTCGCCTCTACTTTTGTCCATTCTCTCTACTGAATTCTAGATTGTGCTTTAATTAAGTAATTAGTTTAGTTAATTTGTATTTCCAATAAATTTGTCATTCGCTTTGTGAGGTTAGATAATAAAAGAAGGTTAGTACTAGTACTCACATAGTCCCTGTGGGATCGACACTCGGTACTCCTATACACTATACTACTGGAAACGATAGGTGCACTTGCCTAAGTATCCCTAGTGTAGCTAAAGGATTATCAAGTCCCCCGTACCCGTCATGTTGCATATCCACTTTATTTCTTCACTTACTATATATTATTATTTTCTTTCTTCTTGCATCGCACTTTGCACAAACACTCGTGACTCCCTCGAGGTCTCAATTCAGGTTTTGCAATTAATGCGATAATTCCGATCAAGCCTTGATGGAACATACCGACCCTCCCGATACTCACATGTAGACTTAGGATTTGCATTCATTTAGATACATCCGAATGCGATAGAGCTTAGGGTTAATTTAGAAAATTTTGATTAAACCTCACAATTAGTCTCGGCTAGGTCAAAAGGGTGCCTTAGGCGCAAGCCGTTGCCATTCCTTTCTTCAAATGTGACTCTCGCCCTTTTTCTCTCTTTTTTCGTAGACCGGAGTCGGAAAAGGGTTTTAAATGATATTTCTAAAATTTTACTTTTATTTTGTTAAATGATTTTTTCAGGTGACTTGGTACACCCTAACTCAATACCAAGTGGCAACTCTATTTTTTTAAAATAAAACCCTTTTTCAAAAATCAGTTGGCCAAAACTATCGCACTTTTAGTCCCGACCTTACTTTCTTTTGAAATACCATTTTTTCCAAAAAACACATTTTCACTAAAAACTCGATTTTTCATCACAAACGCACTTCTTTTTCAAAACTCTATCTTTTCGAAATGGGTCGCTGGACTGAACCGTCCTTTTGGAGCACGACAGTTAACGACCCCACTAGCACCCCACACCTTTTACTTACGATTTTTAGGACGCGACAAGGGCAAAATGGTAATTTCACCTCACGAACACCATTTTAGCTCATTTTAGGTCCTAAATTTATTTTTCTAATTCTTTAAACATGTTTCAAAATTTTTTGATTTTTTCAAGGACGATTGCTATTTTTTCTATAAATATTGCAATCAAGGGCAAAATCATCATTTTACAGTTTAAATTCATTTTTTACCAATTTTTGAGTCATAAATGCATTTCCTAGAGTTTTTTCACCAATTTTTGAGTCATAAATGCATTTCCTAGAGTGTTAAGCTTATTTTTAATTTTTGTTAATTTTTTCGAGGTCAATAGCTATTTTTCATGTATTTTCTTTATTTAGGGGCAAAATCGTAATTTCACACCCCGATCTCGTTTTTTATCAATTTTAAGCTCTAACCTTTATTTTGAAATCTACTTTGAATTTTTTGGAAAATTTTGGAGATTACTGTCATTTCTTTGTATGAATTTTTAATTTTTTTGGTGAAAAATATTTTTCTTAAATAAAATTAGATTTTTATCACCGATGGCGTTTTTGTTATTTTATAGTATTCGTGGTGACGAAGACAACTAGCCCTATAAATACCCCCTTAAATCAAAAAGAAAAAGTTTGAAAACCCTAAAACACATCGTTATCTAAATTATCGAAGATCAAAACACACGTTCATACCCCATAAAAACACACACAGGTTGCCATTTAAAGTTTTGCTTCCACTGTTCATCATCTTCAAGTTCAAACCCAGCAAGAAGATTACATTTTTCAGTTTGTCATCAATCATCCCACAAGATAATTTCTTAATTTTATCTATTCCATTTTTCTTTAATTAGATTTGATTATATTTTTGGAGCTTTTCTTTAGTTTTTTTTGTTTTGTCATTTCTGGGTTTAGATTCTGTTCTGGGTTTGTTTTTCTGGGTTCATCTTCTCCACCGTCAATCTCATCCGTCTCTTCACCCTCGTTCATTTCTCCTCCACCTGCCAATCAACTGCTACCTCCTATTACTACCACCCACAACCAGTTAACTAGCCCTCCACTTGACTCCTTGTCTCCTCCCAACTTTTGTTTCTTCCTCCACTTTCCTTAGCCAGTAGTCCCACCCTTGCTCCACCAGCAACTTCCTTTGAACCACCATCACAGCCTCCCAAAACACCACCTCACTATCGTCAGAGCCATCCCATCGCCACCCAGCTTCACAGAACAACACATTAAAATTCATGGTTTATCCCCTGTCAATTAACCACATCACAGACCCCCCTGCGTTTAACAGTCATTCCCTCAACTGCCATTCCAAAATCCAAAAATGCCCTTGTTCAGTCTCCAATTAGTCATCAAAACCAGCTACCCACAATTACCCAAATAGCTTCTCATTGTCGTCCACAACCAAGTCACCACCAATAACCAATTTTCATCCACAATTAGGGACTCCATCAGACCCACGACCAGTAAATAGAAACACCACACCACTAGCCCATGCCATAACCTTCAATCAACCACAAAAACCCAACCAAGTCTTTGTTTCTCACCTTCAAAATCGCCACCCAATACCACCCATCACCACCTCACAATGACCACAAAATTTCCAGTACCCTCTCCACAAGCCATCACCTGCAAAGCAAAAGCAACAACAAATACAACAAAAAAATAGTCCAGCGGCCTCACCCTCTCCATTGCAAACCACACGTTCCACCTCAAATCACTACCCACCAGCAATCAATCACGAGCCAAATTGAACCCATAACAACCCACAAAAATCTACAACAAAAAATAAGCCACAAACAGACCTAGTTAAGCCACCTTCTTCAACCTCACCACAGCCATAAATCTGTCAACCACCACCGCCAAAAATCAATCATCAATTCATCACCTGCAGCAGCCCCAGTACCACCTACCCCTCCACCACCATCAATAGTCCCAAGTTGCCATCAAATCATAGGCAAACAACCCCAAGAACAGCCATAATCTCCGCCAAAACCAACTTCAAACTACCACCTAACACCCAGCGAACCAGCGCTCTCTCCTTTCGCACTGATAGCCACACCATAGCCACACCTCCCTCTCATTCAATGCGAAATATGAATTGACTTGGGATTTAATTTCTGCTTTTCTTGGGTAAAAATGAAAATTGGAGAAATTAAGAAACAAAAGGGTGGGTGAGAAAGAGGAGCAGAGAGAGAATCAGGTAGATGAGGGAACGGAGTGCGAGTGAGGGAGACGAGAGAGAGACTGATATTCCTTTGACTACGCTATGGATACTTAGGCAAGTGTACCTATCGTTTACAGTATTATAGTGTATTGGAGTACCGAGTGTCAATCTCACAATGACTATGCGAGTACTAGTACTAGCTTTATTTCTATTATCTAACCGTCCAACACGAATAGCAAACTCAGTGAAAATGCAAATTAACTAAAATTAGCTATTAATCTAAAAACGATCTAGAAGTCAGTAGAGAGAATGAACAATAGTAGAGGTGAAATCTAGATGTAAATCCTCCTAAAATAAACATGCTATGACTCTAACCTGATTAATGACTAAGCCAATTCCTTAGACCCTAAAATCCCTTAATTAGGTTATAATCTTTCTCAAGTATTACAAACTCTATCCCCTTGGTTGATTAATTAGAATCTCTTCTCAATTAAAACCCCAAAACAATGCATTCATGTTCTATGGATTTTATGGTTTTGGTTAGGTTTAAAATCTAATCGGGAAGACTCATGTAGTTCTATCTCTAGCAACCCATGCAAGCCTTATTATTCATGAAGTGATCTAATCATATAATTGATTTCTCAATCTACCCATATGAAATCAATGTTGAATCAAAGGATGCTAGCAATTCCCAATTCAATAACAATAAAACTCATGAAAAAAATCTAAGAATAAAGTTGGAATTTTCATTAATCAAAAATAAAATCAACAGCAAAATAGTCTAGGATTCATCCATCTAAATCTTACAACTCAATTTATAAGTACAAGAATAAACCCAACAAAAGACAAGAAAAGATAAAAGACTTGAGTCTTTCCTCGAATCTTGATGAAGTGTCTTCTTGCTTTGCACCATTGAAGCCCTTGAGTTGCTCCTCTACTCTTGTTTTCTTCTGTCTACATCCCTCTAGATGTGTGTAGAAGTGTGTTTCTTGTGCCCTAGAACCCAAAGAAATCACCTTTTCCCTTCTCCAAAGAGGTAGGGTTCTCTTTTGAAAAGATTCGTCCCAAAGTGCTTAAAAACATAATTTTTCGCAACTAGGCCATGGCAAGGCCTTACCCGCGGCCTTGTGTCCTCCCTTTCTGACCAAGGCCGCACCCAAGGCCGTGGCAAGGCCTTACCCACTGCCTTGGTTAGAATGTTTCACTTCTCTTCCATGCAAAATTTCACCTTGAAAATGGCCGAACTAGCTTTTCCTCAAAACATAAAAGTTTTATCCCTTTGAATAAGCTTTCCAAATCAACAAGAATCACATCATTTAAAGCTTGGTACGTTGAGATATAGCTGAAATACTAAGAACTGGTCGGAACAGTACTGTAGTACAAATATGCTTCAATAACTTGGAATTTTGACCTTCGAAACTTAAGAACTAGACTTTATCATTGTCTTGGCTTCAAAATGCTTCATAAATCACCTTAATCCAATATCTCTAGCTCAAGTTATTACTTAATCATTGACATATGTCCAGGCTGCCAAACTGTTTCCTTTCCAATTCTTCTTCCTCTGTTGCTTCTTTGCACCACTTTGAAGATTTCTTGACTTTAACTCATTACCAACTTCAAATCATCTCAAAATATCATTCAATTGCTATCCAAATTGATCCAAATTGGTGATGCAATGTACAAACCCTACAAAAATGACACAAAATCAAATGTAAATCACACCTTTACACAATCTGGCATTCAAATCACAAATGAGAAGAAATAGCAAAGAAATAAAGGAAAACTCATAGAAAAACACTAAAACCTACCTAAAGACCTACAAAGAACTAATGCATTTTGGCCCTTATCAGAGACAAAAGAGTAGAGAGAGAGATGGGGGTAGAAGTGGAGAGAACAGAGAAGGAGAGAATCGAAGAAGGGAGGAAAAATTTCGGGGAGAAGAAACCAGAAAGAACAAAGATGGGAGGATGAGGAGTAGAGAAAGCAAAGTGGGCTAGAAATTGAAATAGAGAAAAGAAACAAGAGAGGAGGAGCAGAATGAGGAGAGAAAAGATAACGAGAATATAACTTTATGTGTAATAAGAGTCTCATCATTGTAACTCTTACAATCTCTTATACACAGTTAATATTCTATGGACTTTATCAAATAAACAAGTAATAATAATAACAAGTATTAAATGACAAAGAAAATGCCACATATATAAGTATAACACGAAATAAGCGTAATAAAAATCCCAAAAACCAACTTGGTTTTAGGGCATACACTAACAAACTTCCACTTGCACTAAAACCAATCACCTATAGGTTTTAGGCCATGAGCATGACTATCATGCCTATTCTGGGACAAGGCCATGGTGAAAGGATCAGTGACACTTACATTGTGGGAACTTCTTCTCTCTTTTCATCATTTATTCCAAACTATTTCCACAAATAGATGGCGACACGAACCTCCACTTTAGGATCATGGATGAGACTTTAGTTCCTTGATTAAGCAATGGCACAATTGTTTTTATAAAACAATAGAAGGAACTATTCTTTGTCCAACAAAGTTCCATAGCAACTTCTAAAGCTACCATGTACTCGCCTTTGTTGTAGAATATGTTGTAGTGTCTATCATAAAACGCTTTTATCCACTATAGTTCAATGTGAACACCAATTCATCTCATGATTTACTTATCATCCCTATTGGATTAAAAGTTTGCATCTTTAAATCCATACACTTCCTAAGTGTGATCTCCATAGTTGAGAATAGTCTTTTTAGTGCTTCTCGAGTACTTAAGAATATTCTTTGATATCCATCTAGTGACACTCACCAGAATTGCTCGTAACACTTAAAGCTAGAAGACATCGGGCTTCGTACATAGGATAGCATATACAATAGAACCTATTGCAAAAGCATATGGGATCTATTAATGCTATCAACCTCAACAAGTGTCAAAGACACATGTCTCTCAGAAGAGTAATCTCCTATCAAATAGGTAAAACCCCTTCTTCGATTGCACAATGCTAAACCCTTTAGCATCTAGCCTATGTACGTGGATCTAGTGAGACCAAGCAACCTCTTGGATCTATCTATATATAGATCTTAATTCCCAGATTAGAGATTGCCTTTCCTTTATTAAGAAATTCTTGGACAACCATATTTTTACCTTTAAAGTATGTTTTTTCCATCAACGAAATGTCATCCACATATAGCATCAAAAAAATGACAATACTCCTACTCAACTTCACATTTACACAAAGCTTGTTTTTGTTTTCAAGAAAATCTAAACTCTTTGATTCTCTTATCAAAACAAATGCTCCATCACCTTGACACTTGCAAGAGTCCACAAATGGACACTTGCAAGAGTCCACAAATGGACCCTTGAAGCTTGCATACCTTATGACTATCAATGGAAGTGAAGGCCCAAGGGATGTGCCGTATACATACCTTTTAATTTCCATTAAGGGATGGAGTCTTCATATCCATTTGTCATAGCCAAAAGCAGCTATTGCAAGTAAAATCTTAAATAGATTTAAGCATGGTCAATGGTTGAATGGTTTCTTTCAAAGTCAAGCCTTTGAATTGAATCCTTTTTCCCATTAATCTTGCTTTATAGGCAACTACGTTACCATACATGTCAGTCTTTCTCATAAAGACCTACTTGCACCCTAGGGGTTTTATCCGATTAGGTGACTTGAGCAAGGTCTACACCTTGTTCTTGTACATGGAATCCATTTTGGATTTTATGGCATCTTGCCACGTCAAGGAGTCTACATTAGACAAAGCCTCTTTGTGACTGGTAGGTTTGTCATCATAAATGACTAATACATTATTGCTCTTTCTAATGAGAAATCTATATCTCTCATGTGTGAGAAATCTATATTTCTCAAGAGTATAACGCACTCTACGAGTCTTTTGAAGATTTGTGTACTTTGAGCTTTCGTTGCGCCTCATCAACATGTGGCATAAGCTCTAGTTCCAACTATTGATCTTTGTCAACTTGTGGTTCTTGAACCTTTTCAAGTTCTATCTTGCTCCTACTGTCTCTTTTAATTTTTCTTGAAAAAGACATTTCTTGAGACAAACATTTTTCTCAAGGGAATTATAGAAGTGGTATCTATTGTTTTCACAAGGATACCCCATAAATAGACATTTGTCGGAACATGGTTGACTATATAGGAGTTGGCGTCTAAGACAAAAACTCCCAAAATGAGGTTAGGAATTGTAGTATGGCTCATCATGGTTTGCGCCATATCTCATAGGGTACACTTCTCCTCTTTTACACATCATCAACAATGGTGTGTCAAGTGGAGACATTGAGAAAAAGTCACATTCTTCTTTAATTATTTTGAAACACTTGACATTGAGTATTATCCACATAGATCAAATCTTTAGTGTTTAATACTCTTGTCAACTAGTTTTTTCTTACTTCAATCCTAATGACTTTGAACACTTCAAAAGCCATGGATTTGTATATCATATGATACACAATCATATCCCATATGATCATCCACGAAATTGATGAAGTATGATAAACAACTTCTAGCATTGATCGACATTGGGCCAAAAACATCTGTATGTTGAAGCCTTATGAAGATCACTAACACATTCACCTTTTATGATAAAAGGTGTTTTGGTCATCTCTCAAAGTAAATGAGAATCGCATGTCTCAATCAATTGAATGAGTCCAAGTACACAACTATTATGTAATTTGGAAGTGCGTTTCTCATTCACATGACCAAGTCTATAATGCCAAAAGGATAGTTGTTTCAAAATATAGAGTTTTATCTATGTTTGAGAATGGACTTGTCAAGGTCTAGGATTTGTAAAACGTTGTTTTAGTGACCTAATACCACAAAGAACACCATTACATAAAAGAACAGTATATATTCTCTTTTGTTATGGTAAATCTTTTCACATTTAATGTGAATTGATTTCATATTCTTTTGTAAGTATCACAACATAATAACCATGTTTTAAATTCTAGAACAAGCAAGTTGGTAAAGAGTGTATAAGTCTCTACAGCTAGTGTAGCAACTCTTGCTCCATTCATCACACGTAGTTTGACTTTCTCTTTCCTTATTGTCTACTATGCTTATGACCTAGCATATTTTGCAAATATGGGATCTAAATCCAGTATTTTATACCCAATGGTTTTAATTAGTAGATGAATTTATCTCAAATATAAATATACTTAGAAGTAGAAGCTCCACTAGGCCTCTTTATCTTCTTAGTATTGAAACGAGCCTTACAATTCCCTTTCCAATAGAATTGGAAACATGTGCCGTTAGACTTGTCCTTTTGATCACACCTTTAAGCTTTGTCATAGCTACTTGGTCTTCTCAAGACCATGCTAGGATTTTCCTTTAACCAGCAATAAAGTGCACTTTTCTTCCTTGACAGATTACTCCTTAGATATCTCATATCTAATGGTCCTAGATTGTGTATCAACAACTCTTTGAGATGCACAATCACAGACAAAAAGATCTATCAATTTGTGCTACTTTTATAGCTTAGGAATTATAGATGACATTATGATATAAGTAGCAATATCATTATTATCTTTTATGCATCTTGTATGCACATTTTTTCCTAACTATAATTGTCTCTATAGGATAAGTGGAAGTGGGTATCAAGGACTTAAGAACTATTCTCAAGTCTTACACTAGTCCAAGAAAATCGTATATAAATGGAGATATAGGGTGATAAGTGTGTTCATGTGTACATTCATTCTACAACAAATGAAAAGATAGTATAAGTATTTGTTTCGTGTTATGATTACAAACAAAAAATGTGGGCTTCGAATTTATTTGGTTTGCTCCCACTATTTTACTTCGAATTAATAACCCTCAAAATATTGATTTGGAAATCCGTTGGAGATTCCTAGTGGGGTAGGATCCCATCTAATTATCTTTGAGTTTGTCGGTCGGCCAACAACCCAAAGCTAACTTCGATTAAGTAGGTAACTTTTACTAATCACAACTCTTGTGACTCCTAGATAGTTGGGTATCAACTCTTGATATTTACATCTTATGCATTACCCAACATTGCCTCAAAAATGCCATAACCTTGACGGTCGGCCAGCAAATTATGCATTTTTTTCAAGTCGAATCCATTATTCAGAGATCACATCTCATAACAAAAATATATTCCAAGTAAGCTGACCTTGACAGTTGGCCAGCAAGTCAACACTTAATAGAAAATCTTCGTTTTTTGTTATAATAATGGAAGGCAACTCGTATATTGACTTAATATCACCTCAAAAATACCATAACCTCACTACAAGAAAAATGATTATTAGTGACAAAGATTTTCAGTGACAAAAAAAAATTGTCACAGAATACCCATTTTAGTGACAACAAATGATCTTGTCACAACTAACATATATGAAGTGTACTTGTCAGTGACAACAAGTAAATGTCGTCACTAATTACTTCCCGGCAAAAGGCGCCAATTCTCATTACTGACAAGTGGTTTAAGTTGTCACTAACTCGTCACACATTAGTGACAACATTTTTGGAGTTGTCACTAAAATTTGTCCATTGAAGTAGTGACAAGGTAAGTTGTCACTGAATTAACACTATTTTCTGACAACATTAATAAGTTGTCACTGATATATATCTATTAAGGTAGTGACAATCATAGTCATCACTAAATGAATGCCATATATGTGCCCATGGGTAGTGACAAAATTTGTTGTCACTAAATACACAATATATTTTCCACATTTAAAATGTATTTTTCCAGTTAGTGACAACATCTTCGTCACTAAACGTGTACCCTTGTTTGGGTAAATAGTGACAACCATTATTGTCACTGAATATGCACTATTCTCTAAAAACTCTACAATATGAGATAGTGACGACATGTGTCGTCACAAAATGTTCACTAATAATGTGCAAATTATACCTATCATGATAGTGACAACAGCTGTCGTCACTAAATAGAATTGCTATTTTAACATATTAGTGACAACAATTGTCGTCAGTAAATATGCATCCTATGTTTGGCTAATTATTGACAACAATTATCGTCACTGAATGTGCACTCTTTCAAAATGCCGTAAGTGTGTTGAATCTAAAATGAAATAGTGACTGATAAGTGCTAAAGTGAACTAGTTTTTTAGGTTAGATTTTTAGGGTTTTTCATGAGTTTTTCTCTATTTCTTAGCTATTTCTTCTCTTTTATGATTTTAATGCCAAATTGTGTAAATGTATGATTTAAAAGTGTTTTTACACCATTTTGTAGGGTTTTGATAGCTTCAACTCGATTTCAATTTATTGGAGTGCAATGAAGAAATAGACGAAGAAGAATTGGAATGGAAACAGTTTGGTAACTTGGACATATTTCAGTGTTTTGGTCATATCTAGAGCTAGAGACATTGGATTGGGATGAATCTTGAAGTATTTTGAAGATAAGACAATTTTCTACAATTCATACGAAGACATCAAAGTCCAGTTCTCACGTTTCAATGGTCAAAATCCCAAGTTACTGAAGCACATTTTCACTACAAGGCTGTTCCGACCAGTTCTTAGTATTTTGAGTATATCTCTGGCTACAGAGCTCTAAATGACATGATTTTTGATGTTTTGGAAAGCTATCTCAAGGGGCTACAACTTTTGTGTTTTAAGGAAAAGCTAATTCGGCTGCCTTTGAGGCCAAATCTGACGTAGACAAACCGTGTGACAACCCGCGCGCGATTTGTGCTGCGGTTTCCATTCAGAAGTTAAGTGAACAACTCGCGCGACAACCCGCGCGCGGTTTATGCCGCGGTTTCTTCACAGAATCTGCAGCGTATTTAGCAGCTAAACTGGCCATTTGACGAGGGATAGAACCCTAACTCGGGAGAAAACACACACACGCCGCAGACATCTCAAAAACACACATTTGGCACATCTAGAGTGATGTAGGGAGGAGAAAGCAAGAGTAGAGGGACAACTCAAGGGCTTCAATGGTGAAAGCAAGAAGATTTTATCAAGATGCAAGGGAGGATTCAAGGGGGCTGCATGAGAATGAGCTTTCTCTTTCTTTCTTGTCTTTTGTTAATTCTATTCTTGTAATTATGAATTGAGTTGTTTATGATTTAGATGGGATGAACCCTAGATTCTTATGTCTATGATTTTATTCTTGGTTTAATGAAAGACCCACTTTATTCTTAGATTTATTCATGAGTTTATTTGTGTTTTGGATTGGGATTTGCATGCATCCTTCAATTCAAGTGTTGATTTTGTATGGGTATATCAAGAGATTGCACATATGATTAGATCACTTCATGAATAGAGAGAACTTGAATGAATTGCTAGAGATAGGATTACATGAGTTCTTCCTAAGTTGAGTTTTAGGATTAAAGCTCAACCACAAATGGAGTCCATTGATTAGAAATTGCATCTTTTAGGGGTTTTAATTGAGAAGAGATTCCAATTAATCAACCGAGAAGGTAGGAATTGTTTCACTTGAGAAAGGATATAATTCACATAAGGGACTCCGGGGTTTAAGAAATTGGGTTAATCATTAATCAAGTTAGAGTCTTGGCATGTTGGTTTAGGGGAATTCTTCATCTAAATTCACCTCTACTTTTGTCCATTCTCTCTACTATATTCTATATTGTCATTTAGTTAGATAATTAGTTTTAGCTAATTTGTATTTTCAGTTAATTCGTCATTCACTTTGTGAGGTTAGATAATAGAAAGAAGGTTAATACTAGTACTCACATAGTCCCCGTGGGATACGACACTCGGTACTCCTGTACACTGTACTACTGGAAACGATAGGTGCACTTGCCTAAGTATCCGTAGTGTAGCGAAACGGATATCAGTGACAACAATTGTTGTCACTTAATATTCACTATAATTTGCAAGTTATACCTATCATGATAGTGACAATAGTTGTTGTCACTAAATAGAAACACTATTATGAGAAAAGCTTTTCACTGGCAATTTCCTCATGTTGGCATTGATTGTATTTTTTAAAAAAAAAACCTAAGTTCATGGTGGTAGTCTTTGGATGTGTTCTCAATAGATTATACAACTAGATTCTAGATTATAGATTTACAATAATCCATAAAAGGATTGTTCTCAATTAAATATGTAATCTGTAGACACCAAATTTTGACACACCTTTGGTAAAAATATGTGTGTTATTTTATTTTAGGGGATATTTTTTATTTTTTATTTTTCGGGGTCGAGTACAATTTTCGCATATTATGACTAATTCGCCACGTCAAGGGCAAAATGGTAATTTCACCATGTAAATATTAGTTTGTTTTATTTTATTTCTTAAATACATGATTTTACTATTTTTATCATTATTTATAATTTTAATAATTTTTAGGAGTCATCTAGTATTTATTTAAAATTTTAGTATTTTAAGTTTAATGGCACGTTTTTCAATGCACTCTTTTTTACGAGAATTTTTCAAGTGAAAAATTTTATATATGCATTTTGTATATTCATAAATTTTCTGTAAAAATCTCATAATTTTTAGAGGTCGTTTAGTATTTATTTAATTTTTGTCCTTTTAAAGGCACGTTTCCCAAGAATGCGTTAATCTTAAAAATTTTGAGTGAAAATTATATTATGTGCTCTTCATGGGATAATATATTTTGTGTAAAATATTTGTGATTTTTAAAAGTCATTTAATATTTTTGTGATTTTCATAAATTTTGGTCATATTATGTCACATTTTCCAACGCACTCTTATTTAAGAATTTTTGTGTGAAATATTTTATATGTGCATTTAATATATCTATAGATTTTATGATTTTTACAGACAATTTTGTATTTATTTCAAATTGTATCCTGTTATCTATGACATGTTTTTTTTAACAGTGAATTAACTTTAAAATTTTAATTTTTTGTTATTGTTGGATTTTCTTTTTCTAGTAATGCTGAATTTTAGTTTTAATTTTAATTTTATTATTTTATTGTATTTACCTTTTATTTTTTTTCTAAGAAGTTCATAAGATTTTATTTTTTATTTTATTATTATTATATTCCAATTTTTATTTTATTTTCTTACATCTTTTCTTTTCTCTTTTATCTTTTTTTCTACTTTACAAATTTCACAAAAAAAAACAAAAAAAAAAAGAGAATGGAACAGCAGCAGCAACGCTCACTCAACGCTGCTGCTGTTAGCTTCTGCAGTTTACTTCTGCAAACACCATACTTTCAGCCATCCCCTATCACCAACTCCTAACTCCTCCCTCTAATCACATCATAAGCTCACGCCTCACCATCTGCACACACAATCACCATTCTCTCCTCTTCACTCACCACACACACTCACTCAATCCTCACTACACAGACCTCTCCATCACTCTCAGCTCTCTGCAACTCACACACACATACACGCACCACACACGCTCACTCAATTCACTACACAGACCTCTCCATCACTCTCAGCTCTCTGCAACTCACACACACATACACGCACCACACACGCTCACTCAATTCACAAACACAGACCTCTCCATCACCCTCAGCTCTCTGCAACTCACACACACATACACGCACCACACACGCTCACTCAATTCACAAACACAGACCTCTCCATCACCCTCAGCTCTCTACGCTCACTTACACAGACACACATTCAAACACACACGCACCACACAGCCCAAAACAGCTGCAAAATCGCTGAAAATCACAGCCAAGAACAACCAAAAATTTACCCAAAAAATAGGTGCAAAAATCACTGAAAATTGCAGCCAAGAACAGCTAAAATTTACCCAAACAACAGCTGCAAAATCACTGAAAATCGCAACCAAGAAAGCAAGAAAATTCGCCCAAACAACAACCCTCCAATCAGCCACCCAAGAACCCACAAAACCACCAAATCGCAGCCTGCAAAAATCACCCAAAAAATTAACCACATCACAGCCATAAAACAACTTAAAAACAGCCCCAAGACCACCCAAAATCATTGCAATTACAGCCTCCACCACCTGCACAAAAAAAAAAAAAAAAAAAATCTCGCAGTACGTCCGGTCACACTCGCAGCCAATAATCACATCCACCATTGCAGTCATCATCACCACCACGCACCATCACAGACAAGTTACCGGCTAGTCTAGCCGTCGAGCCACTTCACCAGTTTCTCCACTGAAAATCGCTATCTTCTTCAGCCAAAGAGGTAATCTTCTTGGACTTTCTTTCAATGGATATTGTTTGACTTTTGAAGATTTTGTTGATGGAATTCAAAATTTAAGGTTTGATCTAGAGGGATTTCGGTGTTTGTTCTGACTTTGAACTTGAAGAAATGGGTTTTGTTTTGGTTTTCATTCGGTCAAAGCCAAATTGAGGGACTGAAGACTTTGAATAATTTGGGGGCTAATAATGATAAAGAGGAATAACGACATGGGGAAAGGAACTGGAGTTTTGTTTGTTTTTGTATATAGTTGTCTTTATTCCATTTAGTTAACCGATGGTGTTCTCTATTAGTCATAGCATAACTAATTAATTTGATCAGTTAGGTTAGTTTAGTTATTTTGTCATTTTTTATTGTTTTTTATTTTTTATGAATTAATTATTCATGTTCTAATCTCTATGTTTTTAGGTGATCATGTTTTTGACCCAAAACTTTTGATTTATGCAATGAAGCTCTAGAAATTTGTAGATTGACCCGTTTAGACTCTAATTTCTTGCAACTAGGGTCCTAATTTGCTTTACCATACTTGTCATATTTATCAATTTGACCCTTCTAAACTGCTGATTTGCATTTTTGTCCTTCCACGTTGCTGATTTTTACAATTATCTCCTCAAATGTTACCGGAATTTATACCTCCCAAGTAGCTAGAACTTGCATTTTTACTCTTGAATGAATGTTGCTGAAAATTACAAATTTGGTGTTTAATACTTGTTGGAATTTACAAATTGGGGCTTATTGTTGCTGTAAAATTCATTTTTATCCTTGAATAGTTGCTGGAAATTGAAATTTAGTTCTTAAGTTGCTGGAATTTCAATTTGATCCTCAAATGTTGCTGGAAATTTGATTTTTATTTCATCAAGCTTTCTGAAATTACATTTTTTGCTTTTAAATGCTGCTGTAAATTATGTATTATTTAATGATTTTGCTAAAATTATATTCTTAGCCTTAAGTATTGCTGGAAATTTTTATTTTTGGCATTATACTTGCTGGAAATTATATTTTAGCCTTTTAAATTCGTTGTAAATTATATTATTATCTTAATTATGGTTTGAAATTATAATTTTACCCTTTAATTTGTTCTAAATTACATTTTTACTCTAGAATGTTGCCCAAATTTCCATTTTTAATCCAAAACCTTGGAACATTTTATTTTGGCAAAAAAAAAGGAGATTTAATTAAGTCCTCAAAACTTTTAATTATTTCTTTTCACATTTTATTTTTTATTTTATCAAATTTATAATTAATGTTCTAAAATTTGGTCTTGTTAGTCTAATTAATGTTCAAATTAGTTTCTTTATTTTCCTTTTAGTTATTTTGATAATTCTTATTTGGGTGTTAAAAGTTTAAGTATGTATTATTGTATTTTATCTTCTATTAATTTTTTTAATTTTATTTTCGTTGTTTTACTTTATTTATTTATTTACTTATTTATCTTTACTTAAACAATTTTCATTTTCTTCCTAAATATTATTATTATTATTATTATTATTATTATTATTATTATTATCATTATTATTATATATTTTTATTTATTTTTTAATTTTATTTATTATTGCTATAATTGTTTGAATTATCGTAGCATGTCATAGCGATTGGTATGAAATTATTTAATTAAGTGGTTTATTTATTAAATAGTGATATTTTTGACATGTTTGTTCATGTTAGTAGCAATTTGTACCGAGTTTACGAACGGGAGGTACCTCGACTACCCTTTTAATTTCTTTTTATGTGCTCCTACGTGCTCCTATGTGTTTTTCTATGTATTTTTATGTATCTTTGTGCTTATAATTTTATCCATGTGTGAATGTTTATTTATTTATTTATGCCATGTTGTTTATTTGAATTTAATTTTGATTATTCAAAGAAATGTAATAGATAGGTAATATTCTATTTAGCAAAATTGTGTATTTAGATAGTTAATGTAATAGATAGTTCATATGTTATCTATTTAATAAAAATCTTATGTATTTTAGATAGAAAATGTAATAGATAGGCTAGATGGGTTACCCTTTTTATTTTTAGATTATAATTAGGCTTCTCCGGTGTAATAGTTAGGGCTTTGCGTGCTATGTGTGCTATGTGCTTATGTGTTTTATCCGCTTTCTTTAGGATTTTGCATCTAGAATATCATGTTTATGTGTTATGTGCTCCTATGTGCTATTATTTGCTTTTATGTGATTATTGCTTTAATACATGCTTTATTTATTTACTTGCTTTAATTATATATGTGTATCGTCGCCACACTAGTCCAACGCTAGTTGTGGTTAATTTCGACTTTCTTCGCTAGTCCAACGCTAGCGGAGAATTTTTAGAAAGTAGGCTAGTCCCAATGCTAAGCCTTTAGGTCATTTTAGCATTAGGATCATTTTTTGTGTGCATCTCATGACCATTACACATGCTTTTTTTTCTCTTTTTTAGGCCTTTTTCATTTTTGTATAATTTATATATATATATGTTATCACTTACTATCTATTTTTTTAACAAATGTTTAGTACATAACATTTAGATTCCACCACACATAAAATCTTAGGTCATTTGTGTGATTTTGACTAAGAAATAGTCATCTACTCACGTGGGAAGCGATGGCGTATATGTCGTTCCCCCCTCCGTGAGTAGAAACAGATAGTCACGAGTCTATTAGTCCCCCGCACCCGTTATGTTGCATCCCCATTTTCTTTGTTCACTTACTATCTATACTATTATCTTTCTTTTCTTTTGCACTCCATTCAGCATCTATACTCGTGACTCCATCGAGGTCTATATCCGAGTTTCGCAATTAATGCGATAATTCCGATCAAACCTCAGTGGAACATTTCATCCCTTATCGATATTCATTTTTAGGATTAGATTTGCATTTATATAGTTGCATCCAAATGCGACAAAATCTTAGGGTTATATTAGGAAAATTTAGACTAAACCTCGCAACTAGTTTCGGCTAGGTTGAAAGGGTGCCTTAGGCGCAAGCCTTTGCCTTCCCTTTCTTCAACTGTGACTCCCGAACTTTTTTCTCTTGTTTTTCAAAGACCTGGAGTCGTCTAAAAGGGTTTTTCTTGTTTTTCCTCAAAAATCATTTTAATAAATCATTTTTAATTCTCTTACGTTTTATAAAATATTTTCGGGTGACTTGGTACACCAAAACTCAATACCAAGTGGCGACTCCTTTTTCACTAAAAAAAACCCTTTTTAGACTCTATTTTTGGGCCCAAAAATCGTCACATTTTCAAAGTCCCATTTTAGGCCCTTTTTCTTTTATTTTTAAAAATAAAGTATTTGTTTGTCACATTTTATCGAATTATCTTTTACAAAGCATTTTTCTAAAAATTATTTTTACAAAAATTTACACACTTCTCTTTTTCCAATTAAACACCACCACACTTAACACTTCCTTTTCTTTTTTCAAAACAGCTAACGCTCATTTATTCTGTTTTCGAAAAATGGGGCGCGACATAATCAGATTTTAGATTATTTGTATAATTACAAAATCCCAAAAGCAAAATCTAGTGAAATGGTGATTCACAGATTCTGATTAAGCGGAGGTTTTTTACAAGACAAAATTACCCTTCAACAACTATTTTATTTACAAAGCAACCACTACACCTTTATCTCCCCCCTCCTTGCTCCTCTATGTTCTTCCAAAAAGGATCATCGTTTCTTTCATCCATTACCGTCGAAATCACCGAAAATCAACAACAAAATCGCCGGAAATCAGCGATGAACCCAAGTCTATCTTCCTTTCTTCTTCAGACCAGATCGACGAACCCAAGTCTATTTATCCTCTGTTCTACCATCGAATGTTCCATTGGTTAGTCTTTTCTATTTACAATTCAAGATTTCTTCTCTTTTCTACACTTGCTCTGTTTTCTTTCTTGGGTTTTCTCATGTTATCTGTTCTCTGTCATCTTCTCTTTCATTGTGCTTTTCTTACTTTAGATGAGATTCAGATCCATTAATCTGGGCCACGGGTTTTCGGGAAAAATTTGTGATTCTTTTTTGGCAGCTGCTGATGGATTGGTGATGGAGACTATTGTAGTAGAGGTAATTCCCGTTTTAGTTTGCAGTCTCCTGCGTAAGCACATTTATGTATAGTTTCTACTCGCAATAGCTTTAGAATTGATAAATACTACATTTTTGTTTAGAAGTTGCTAATTAAATTACAGATTGATCTAAGATCTTTATGTATATATTCTACTTTTTGACCATTTTCTTAATCTAGGTTCATCTTTTTTTTTTTAATTTTCCTTACCGAAATTAGGAATTTTTCTGGCTATTTCTCTTGACTGGGAATCGTAATAAAGATTAAAGAAATTGAGCTTGAAATGTCTCGAACCCAGAAAAATAAAGCCACGGGTTCAGAATCCTGTACATAATCTTATGTTTTTCCTTTTCACTTCTTAGATGTCCTCAATTTTAATCTGTAGTGTAGTATTTCTTTAGTAGATTGAGTGTAGAATATTGTTATTCTAATTAATGAATATCATATGGGTCAGCTCAAAGTTGAAATAGCAAAGCTAAGGACACAATTATTGAAGCCCCCAAGAGTAAGAATCTTGGTTACCTTAATATTATGATCTTGTTCATGAGGTCACCAATCAGTAATCATCAGTCATTGCTTTGTAGTTGGTTTTATTTTACCTCTCTGATGTTTAAGCATGGCTTGATTTCAGTAGAGGTTCTTTCGCTTAAAGTATTTTCAATTGTTACCAGGGTTCTAGTGGAGTTGGAGATGGTTTTGAAATTACAAACTAGGGTCATGAACGCGTAGAGCTGATTGAACTCCCTAGGTATGCCATTTTGGTTTATTTGAAGCCTAGCTCAATTATTTGTGGATTTTTCTTGGACGCAAAGTTTCCAAATTTTGTTTGTGTTCTTAGTTAGAATATGAAACTTATTCATTTTCCAGCTGTCTTTTTTTTGTTTACAAGTCTTAGTAGACATTAGTAGTTGCTAAATTTCAAGTCTTAGAGCTCTTTTCCTTATTTTGTGATCCTTAGTGTAGGAAAGTCAACACTGCTCACAATGTCAATGGGAACTCATTTTGAAGCTGCATCATATGAGTTTAGCACTCTTACTTGCATACCTGGTATCATGCAGTATAATGACACTAAATTCTAGTTACTTGAACTCCCTGGAATTATTGAAGTTGCATCAGAAAGCAGGGGGTGTTGGAGACAGGTAAGGGCCTTCAACAGTTTTTTGTTGAGTGTAGAAAGAAAAGTTTAGTCTATCCTCTTGTGGGAGTTATGATTCAATACTTTTGTTGGGATCTTTTGTTATCCATTGTTCTTCTTAAGCAAAGGTCTTCAACTTCTTTTGAATTCTTTGTCAAGTTGTATACAAGAATATTGTGGATAATGTGGTATCCTTGTTTCATTTTGCACAATTGATTTGGATGCAGTATATCATGTGAAATTTAACTAAAGTTTTCAACTATTAATCCCAGGTCATCGTTGTTTCTAAATCCTTGGATCTTGTCCTCATAGTTCTCGATGCTTCTTTTACTTAATTGGTTTTCGGCAAATCTGTTTCTTGGATGATTATGAAAAAAAAAATTACAGGAAAGTTCATTCATTCTGGCTTTCCATACTTCTTGCAGGGATCACTTGGAGAACGATACAAGTGACCCGCACTGTACAAATTCTCATTGGATACTGCGTGATCAACATTTTAATGCAGGCTTTTATGATTCCAGGGACTGTTTTCTTGTCTTTGCTTGCGGGGGCTCTTTTTGGGGTCTTCAAAGGTGTAGCTCTTGTAGTGTAAAGCTGTGCAAAAGAATGCTCTTCTCTTTGTTCAAATAAATTTCTAAGAATATTATCAATCTTCCATTGAGTATTGATTTAGTTATCTAGCTTATAAAATAGCTCTTATTTAGGTGTTGGGCTTTATGCCTTTGGACCCTTTAAAAAAAAGTTCTAATACATGATATTTTTTCTTTTTTCAATATATTTGTAAGCATTTGGTTTTGGTTTATATGCTTTTTTTTTCCTTGTTTACATTTTTAAGTTGGATGGTTTTGGTGAAATTATATGGATGTTTATTTTTTTTTCAACTTTTCAAATCCACATCATATATCAATTTACATAATGTCACTTTACAGAAAATGCGATTAAAATACTTCACATTACAAGAATGTTTACACAAAATAGATTTTTTTAAGCTCAAATTTTATTTGACAAGTTAAAAAATGCAATTAAATTTTTATTTATTTGACATAAAAACCTTACATTCAATATATAAGGATATTCTTAGATGTCCTCAATTTTAAATATTTGACATAAAAACCTTACATTCAATATATAAGGATATTTGGGTCATTTGGTTAAAAAAATCACTTTTTATAGATTTTTTCGAGAACATTCTAGATCAGTTTTTAATCAGCTTTTTCAAAGCAAACGAGAACAGCTATGAGATTAATAACAATCTGATTATTTACAATCACTTTTCAAAAATCAGCTTTTACAAAAATCTAAAGCTATTGAGAATAGGCCCTTTGTTTTTTGTTGTAATTGCTCCTTAATTACGTTGTCCAACTTGTGTAAGTTATAATTCTTGTGTTCTTGTGTCATTGTTTGATGTCAAATAGTTAGTTTTTAAATTAGTTTGTTAATGTTGGTGTATGTGTAGAGCTGTAAATTAAATGAATCGAATTTGATGCTGTCAGGTTTGATTCGAAAATTTGATTTCGAATTCGGATGCGAGTTTGAGTTAAATACGAGTTTAAAATTTAGGCTCAAGCAATTCAATTTTGTACTCGATAGGTTCGAGTTCAATTCGAAACCTCAAGTTTTTTTATTTTTAATTTTTTGTATTATTTAATTAATAAAATATGTATTTTTATATAACTATATTATTTTATGTAAAATAGTTATTATATATTAAACGAAAAATTATTAAACAAAAAATTATTAAAAAATACTTCGAGCCTTGTTGAGCTGAATATGTATAAGCTCGAATTCAATTTGATAATATAATTGAATCTTAATTTTTTTCGAACTTGGAAAAACTAAAATTTGAATTGAGCCCTTAACAAATCATGCCCAAACTATTCGTTAAGGGCTCAATTAATGTGATTGTTTAATTCAATTTGATTTAATATTTTAAAAAATAATAAGGTTTTAAAGTCATTGTTTTATTTTAAAAAAAATGTTCTTTCGAGGTCTCAATTTTAAGGCATTTTTATAGAATATTAGTATAGTTTCATCAAAATTAAGCATTTTTTGTTCTTCTATGTAAATATGTGAAATCTCTCACCTATACAATAAAAATCTCATAAATACAAAATACAAACTCCAATGAAATGTTACCTTTTTAATTGAAAGAAAAACAATTAAAAGAGAGAATGGAGCCTAAAGTAGTTCCAAATAATTTGAAGATGTAAATTGTAACTATGTATTTTTTTTTTGTTTGTATTAAAAGAGAGAATGCCCAAGCTAATGTTGACCTGCAATGCATATGTGATCTAAATACTTATAATGATATTTTTTGACTTTGATTAATTAGATACGTCAATTCAAAGAAATGTTATTGCATGCCTAAAATGAAATATTAAAATAAAGTAAAAAATATATTATATGCAAAACATAAAGAATTATCTTTTTTCTTCATATATATTTAAGTAGTTCTGAAAATTAACATTAAACTTGTACGGTTTTTTTTTCCTATCAAATGAAACAATTAACAAGATAAATATAAACAAAATTTCTAATTTGTATGAATTTCAATTAAGAAAATGAGACTACTTTTTGATTTTCATATTAATCAAGTTATTGTAGATAAAATTACATTGAGAATGTGCATTTGATTTTCATAAGCTTTAGTTTTCAGGAGAATAAATACAATTCCCAATGGTTAGTTTATACCATTTTTTTCGGTTGTCTTAAGAGAAACTAATGGATGATAAAATTTACTAAGTCAAGCTCTTTTCTCTGGACTAAGGCCAGCTTACCTTTACTTTGGCCTCCTCAATCTGTCTGCCCTCCCCCCAAAAAATTTCCCCAAAAATCAAATTGCCCCCTCTCCCTACCAGATTCCCCCCTTCCTGTCTTCCTCGGCCTTCTTTCCCATTTCTCTCTTCCTCTCTCTTTCTTATTCACTTCCAAAATCCATAACCTTTACCTCTTCCAAATTCCACAACTTGCAGAGAATCTTGAGTTGTCCGGCTGTGCCCGTTAGATGGGCTGATCGATCCTTCATCAGAGTTGGCTGTGGGTGTGTTCTTGATCAGAATGGCTAAGCCCTTTGGGTGATAGGAGCTGGCCGTAGTAAGAGAAGAAGTTGGAAGGGTGGGATTTGATGTTCTCAAACAAGAACTTCCGAATTTAGAATGTAAGACCTAGCTCCTAATACCTTTTTTTTTTTTTTTGCACATACAATTAGTTTCTCATATCCCCACCAGTAATCGTTGGATGATCAGTATCATACCCAAATATTTTTCTTCTAAATAACTCGGATAAATAAACAAAGGAAATAAATAAAGGAAAAACTAAGTTTGCTATCACGGAATAAAATCAGATTAAAAGCTTATGAGAAGTAATCACAGTAAATGGAAAACTGGAAAATTGTTTATGAGAAGTAAGCTGGACCTCCACTGGTAGTCAATTAACTTTACAAGGATTTTATCAATGCCCAATATCAGGTCATTGGATTGCACACCTCTTGTTTCGCTATAAGAAAGAAATATGCATTGCAGGAAATGTAATTTTGGTTTCATTGATTCATACGGACTCATACGGGCTCTGATGACTAGAATAATATATTGATTTGGCGTCTTGTAATAAATAATTAGGAAAATCTAGAAGTCTGATTTGTTAAGTACTTGAACTCTAAAATAACCATTCCCTAGCTATGCAGTTACTGAAATAGTTTTATGGTGCGTATAGAAATTTAAAAAAACTAATTAACATCAGTTCCAAAACTATAAGAAGTAATCTCTTGTGATGAATCTTAAGACACTTTAATTTCCCCCTACCTATTAGGTACTTTTGGGAAAAAATTTATGAGTTGAAGCAATGCGTCGATGAAATTTTCTTTTTCTAGATTCTTCTATTCCTAGAACCTGTTTATCACCATGACCATGTGCCAAAGTATGAACCCTTCCTGCAAGCATTGGTTGAGGTGGATTACAAGTAAGGGTTCAATTTTTCCAAATTTGACTTGTTACGTTTGTAGACACCAAATTTTGACACACCATTTATTTTCAAACATTGGGGGGGGCATGTTTACACTTTTGGGACAAATTTTTAATTTTTCCATAATTTGGGGGGCAAAATAGTAATTTTATCTGTAAATATTTTTCTATCAACTTTTGGGGGTTTTAAATTCATATTTTTACTTTTATGTAAATTTTTTTAATTTCTTATGATTTTTCTGGATTTAATTGGTATTTTTTATTTTTTGTACCAGTTGAGGGCAAAATCGTCATTTTACAATTTAAATTCATTTTTCACCAATTTTGAGTCAAAAATGCATTTTTCAGTGTTTTAAACTTATTTTTAGTTTTTGGTAATTTTTTGAGGTCGATAATTATTTTTCCGTGAATTTTCATTGCCCGAGGGCAAAATCGTCATTTTTACAAATTAAATTCATTTTTCACCAATTTTGAGTCAAAAATTCATTTTTCAGTGTTTTAAACTTATTTTTAGTTTTTGATAATTTTTTTTGAGGTCAATAATTATTTTTTTGTGAATTTTCATTGCCCAAGGGCAAAATCGTCATTTTGCAAATTAAATTCATTTTTCACCAATTTTGGGTCAAAAATGCATTTTCCAGTGTTTTAAACTTACTTGTAATTTTTGATAATTTGTTCAGGTCAATAGCTATTTTTTCTGTAAATTTTGTCATCCAAGGGTAAAATTGTCATTTCACATCCCAAACTCTTTTTTCACCAATTTTTAGGTCCCAAATTCGTTTTTAGATTTTAAGTACTAAGTTTCTAACTTTTTTAGGGTGAATTTTTAGTAATAAATTCGTTATTTACATTTTATTTATTTATTTATTTATTATTATTATTTTTGTAAGAGAAAATAAATTTTAAGGATAAAATTGTAATTTTTGTAGTCAAGGGCATTTTGATCTTTTAACCCTTTCTTGAAGGTTAAGATTTGTGCAGTATAAATACCCCAATTAAGAAGAAAAAAAGGAAGAGAGAAAAAAAAAACCCTAAAACACTTCTTCTTTTGCAATTTTTTAGATTAAAACACACACACTTCACACCACAAAAAACACACAAAAGCCACTTCCTTATTTTTTTGGTTTCCGGTTACTGTTCATCGAGTACGGTACTGTTCATCTTCATCAACGATTCCTCTCACCACTGTTCATCCAATCTCCAGTTTCAAAAGGTAGGTTCTTCCTCTTGTTTTGATTTATTTTTCTTCCATTTCTTTATGTAAATTTGATTATTTGGAATTGTAATTGAGTTTTCTTTTGGATTTTGTTCCTGATTTTGTTGGTTCTGAAATACTTCCTGTTCTATTTTTCTTGATTTTCTGTTTTGGTTTCTGGTTTCTTGTTTATCTGGCTAGCTTATTTGTTCTTGAGATTTCGTTCAACGTCTCTCGGTTCTCTCTCTCCTCCCTTTTCCACCACATGAACCACCATCACTCCTCCCTCTTTCCACTGCCTCGCCACTCAGTACCACCGGCTCCAACCACCAGATGTTCAATTCAGCTCCAATATCCCCTTCCTCCATTAACGCCCCTTTCCTCCACCTTCAAAACCCTTACCTAAAATCACAGTCCCTCACCTGCAACCTCCAATCAAGGCCACCTGCACAGCAGCACAATTGCTCTTTCTCTTTCTCAGCAGACACATAAACACACTCGCACAATTAACATCAGCAAAAACCAACACACACACAAAAGTCTAGCTCCATTTACTCACCGAGACCCTCCCTGAACCACCATAAGTCAATTATCTCCACCACCCACTAAGACCATGCCCAATGCCTATTTTCATGATTGACCATCACAACAGGATCAAATAACCATCCCAAATCCACCTCTTGCAGTCCACTAATGAATCAATTCCACACCACCACGAGCCACCACTGAACCTCTAACTCCACCACTAGTCTCCGATTACAACGACCAGTAAACAGAAGCACCACAACACCTAGCCCACGCCAAGCTTAACCCTGCCACCTACAACAGCCGCCAATAGCCTCAAACAATTACACCAGTCAGCAAACTCAATCACATACAGATTCACGCACACACATAGAACAATCAGATTTATATACAAACACATACATATCCATGCATCACCATGATTACACAATACAGCTCCAAAACACGACCCTAATTGCCTTCTGAAATCACCTTCCAATCTGTACATGACTCCAAAGCAGTACAAATGTCCAAAATCTCTCCTCCTCTCCGCCTCCCTTGCCGTTACAAGCCATCAACAGTCAACTATGTCACCCAATCTCCACCCCCAATTTGCAATTAGACATCAGCCATAGGAGCCCAATTTCGCACCTCCAACACCGCCAAAACACACATAACACCAAATCAAACCTGCAAACAAACACTTGCACGCACAACACCACACTTCACACAGTTCGCACACACAATTAACATCAGAAAACCCACAATTACACACACAGTACACAGATGTTCCACAATCTCACGCGTATATACACACACAATGAATCACACAAAATATATCAGACACCTACACACCCACCCATCAGATTTTCAGCAGACCCCCACCAGCACGAACCTACCCAAAATCACCAATTTCCATCGTTTCCAACTTGCTAGTCATCACAAATCCCACATATGCCCCATAACCAGTTTCAATTACAGCTCCAGAAAATCAATTGTTCAAATTCAGTCACCAGCCATCAGTTTTTGGAACTGAGGAAGAAGAGAGAATAGAGATTGATTAGAGGGACAAAAGCATAGGGAGAGGGACCGAGAGAATGACGAGACAGAGAGAAACAAACAGAGAGAACCGGAGTTAAGAAGCTGGAAAAGAAAGTGGAAATAGAGAAAAATCTGGAAGAAAACAGGAAAGAGAAGAATCGATAGAGAAATCGAAAACCGGAGAAGACGAAAATAGGAAAGATGAAACAGAGAGAGAGGGAGAAAGAGGAAGAAATAGAGAACACAAGAGGGAGATGGAGCAATCTGGAGAAGTGCGTGAGAAAAACAGAGAGGAGAACAGAGGCGGGAGAGAAAAGAGAAAATAGAGAGAAAAGGGGAAAAAGAAAAAAAGAGAGAAAAGAATGTGGACCTGGCTTTGAGGGGAAACCGGGTCGGGTTTTGGGGAATTTGGGTATCATTTTTTAATTTTTTATTTTATTTTATTCATTTATTTGTTCCATTTTTGGTTACTTGATTAATTGATGCTAGTTTATTTTTATTTACCTTAATTTGGTTTAAATTTTATCTTTATTTGCTTTAATTTGGTTTAATTTAGTAGTTAAATTTTGCTAATTAATTGAATGAGTTAATTGATCCAGTTTTAATTGAGTTATTCATTTTAATTTATATAGTTATTTTGTTCTATAAAATATAATTTAATACTTTAACCCCTTTAAATTAGTTACATATTCATGTTTTACCCTACTCGATAGGATTTACCGCTTTGTTCCCTCCAGTTTACTTTGATTCGTATCACTATCCCCTTAGACTTGTGTAAATTCTTAATTTTGTCCCTTGATTAGTCAAATTTCTAATTTTACCCTCCAGCCCCTAAGTTTGCTTGAATTTTTAATTTTGTTTTTAAGTCATTTAGTTTAATAGAATGTACGTTTTACCATCAATTGGGTAATTTTTATATTTTATGCTTTATTTCATTAAAATAGTGGTACCTTGACATGTGTGTTCATTTTTTAAGCTTTGGTACCGAGTCTTCAAAAAGGTATTTTCGTTACCTTTTAATTGCTTCTTTATGTGCTCCAACGTACTCTAATGTGATATTTTATGCAATTTTTTATGCGTTTCTTATTTTATGCACTTTTTGCGTATTTATTTATTTTGTGTTATTTAATTTTAAATTTTATTATTTTGACGAAAAATGTAATATTTTGTATTTAGTTAGTCAATGTAATAGTTAGATTATTTTTCTCATATTTTAGTAAAATTTTTGTATCTAGATAGAAAATGTAATAGATAGGGCATTTTTTTAATTTTCCCCCCCTTAAATTGTAAATTAAGCCTCAGGTGTAATAGTTAGGATTTATTTGCTTTTGCATGCTTATGTGTTTATTTCTTTTACCGCTTTCCTTAGGATTTTTGCATTTAGAATATTATGCTTATGTGATATGTGCTCCTATGTGACCTTATATGTTTTTATATGTTTCATTTGCTTTTAATTCATGCTTTAATATTTAATTCATGATTTATGATATTCCGTCACCACACTAGTCCAACGCTAGTTGTGGCTTCATTCTTTTCCCGCTAGTCCAACGCTAGTGGAATTTTTAGAACGGGCTAGTCCAACGCTAGACCCTTAGGGCATTTTAGTGTTAGGATCATTCGTGTGCATTTCACATTTCACACACTTTTTAGTTTTCTTTCCATTTGACATGATTTTATTATTACTATTATTATTATTATTATTATTATTACTATTATTATTTTGACACATTTTAAAAATGCATGACAGTATAGATTGCATCTCACTTAGACTTTAGGACATTTGTGTGATTCGACTAAAAATAGTCGCCTACTCACGTGGGAAGCGGTGGCGTATAGGCCGCTCCCCCCCTCCGTGAGTAGAAATATTCAGTCACGAGATACTAGTCCCCCGTACCCGTTATGTTGCATTCCCACTTTCTTCGATCACTTACTATATATTATTATTTTCTTTTTCTTTTTGCATTTCATTTTGCATTCACGCTCGTGACTCCCTCGAGGTCTCGATTTGGGGTTTCGCAATTAATGCGATAATTTCAACCAAACCTCGACGGAATATGCCGACCCTTCCGATATCCACATTTAGATTTAGGATTTGCATTCATTTAGATACATCCAAACGCGATAGAATCTAGGGTTGATTTAGGAAATTTTGATTAAACCTCGCAACTAGCCTCGGCTAGGTTGAAAGGGTGCCTTAGGCGTAAGCCTTTGCCTTCCCTTTCTTCAAATGTGACTCCCGGACCTTTTTCCCTCGTTTTTCGTAGACCGGAGTCGAAAAAGGGTTTTTAAAATATTTTTTTAAAATTTTTTATTTTTATTTTTATTAAACGATTTTTCGGGTGACTTGGTACACCCTAACTCAGTACCAAGTGGCGACTCCATTTTTTTTAAAATAAAATAAAACCCTTTTTCAAAATTAGTTGGCCAAACCTGTTGTACTTTTAGTCCCGGCCTTGTTTTCTTTTAAAATACCATTTTTCTTGAAATACACTTTTTACACACGCGCACGATTTTTCCCAAAAACTTGCTTTTTCAAAAGCGTCATTAGACTAGACCGTCTTTTCGGGACGCGATAATCACGACCCCACTAGCACCCTTTTACACCCTTCACTTTTTACTTTTACAATTTTTTCGGACGTGACAACGTTCACAAATAGGTAAAGAGTTTTTAGTACCATGCATCTTTGTCCTTTTATGAAGACTTTTGCAAGTGCTAGACATAGAATGTATGAGAATTTGTTGACAAGGAATTGTATTTATAGTCATGTCCAATATTTTTACCTCTAAAATCTCTCTTTGGCATGATATGTCTAAAATCCTTTGATCCATCCTAAACTTATGTTGTATTTTGTTCTGCAGTTTTACAAGGAACTTACTTGCCCCCTTGATAACTTTGAGCTTTTAATCTTTTCCATGCCTGGTCTTGAGGGCAAGTCCTGAATAGATTAGAATCATTCTTCAAACCAGTTGCTAACACATCAGCACCTGTTAAACGAAAGGTAGCATCTGGCATTACAAACTTCATTTATTTGTGATTGTTTGATGCAAGCTGATGAATTTGTTTCCCTGATGTGCAGCAGTCTTGCAACATTTAATGGAAAGTAGGAAACTGTCTAAACTTTATGATAATATCTTTTAAGTCCTGGTTTTTCTTTTATAATTTGTTATAAAATAAAAAATAAGGATTGTGAAGGAATTATAGGTGAAACCTCTATCTTATCACTAGTCACAAGCTTGTTTCCTTGGACTTCAGGCCTCATCTTCTTGTATGCTCTGGAGTCTTGCATGCCTTCTTGTTAATGACTGCCTAACAAAACTTATTGTTATTTTTTCCCTGCAATTTGTGCTTCTGTTCTGTCAGTTTCTGCTCCATGCTTGCTGTATGCACATCTTTGATTTTGGTTTCTTAAGTTTGAGAAGATATATTTCTCAAGTTTAGTTTCTTCTGGATCAGTGACATTTATATCCATCTATTAAAAAACCAATAGAAATCCTTGAGTTTCAACTTAACCACACGTGGAAAGACCACTAGTAATCTATGTATTTTAAGCTGTTAAAATCAACAGGAATTGAGAGTTTATGGCCATTCTGATAATATAGTAAAAGCAAAGATAATATATGGCTGTATTCATGTTGTACATGCAGCCTAGACTCGTTGATTCATACATGATACGTGTCTAGTAGCATATAATTTAAGTGGCCAAAATAAAGATTCAATCAAATGAGTAGGCACAAGAGTGTGACCTTTATTTTGAATTTAAGCTTGTAATCCTCATTTTGAAGCCATGAGTGTAGTGAAGAAATGTTTTATTCTGAATTTAAGCTTGTAATATTCATGTTGAAACCATGTGTTTAGTGAAGAAATAAGCTAGAAGAAATGTCATTTAGTGCCGATGGAGCTTTTATCCCCATTATATAGTTCAGTAATAAATAAATATTTTCTTCAGATATGTAACTGAGAGAACAATTACGAACTCACAACATGGTGGTATGTTTTAACAATGTCACAACTAGCCAAATCAGTGATGAAAACAATCCTTTATTAAAGAGTGTCAATATAATATGCAGGGAGCACCAATTGTTCCATGGTTTTCATTTATAGAATGAAAACCATTTTCCATGCAAACATTTGTTCCTAGGCAAACAAAAACATTGGTCTAAATGGTGTGAATATCTTTCTAGATGTGGTGTAGTGTGATGTAAGCCTGAGCTTTCATCGAGAAGTGTAAACTAATCTACTTAATTTCCTATTTTTATGATAAGAAAAGGAAAATGTGTAAAGTAATCTACTTAATTTCCTATTTCTGTGATAAAAAAAAAAGAAAGAAAGAAGTGTTCTAGATTCTGATATTAACAGCATTCTACATACTTGAATCACTTATTTATGAACCAGGAAGCATAAGTAATATGCATTCTCCAATTACGGTTTTGTCATGCCTAAAATTTGGTAATTAAGTGATAGTCTTCTCCATGGAAACTTTTGTTTTTATGCTTGCAAACAACTCTTTTGTCCAGCTTTAAAATTTACCTTAGCTCCTCTTGAAATTTAGTGAAAGTTAATGTTTAGCATATGAAGTTTTTCTATAAGTATATTCTGGTATTAACTATGTGAAGAAAACACTTTTCAAAGAGTTTTTTTTTTATTTTTAGAATCAATGCTACAACCCCCCTCCCCCCTAGCCATCAGGGAGGGTGATGCCTTTTGCCGGAGCAAGGGTATGTGTTAAAATGCTGATGCATTGGAAGTTCTAAATGTAGGAGACAGAGAACTGATCTAAAATGTTACAATGACAAAAAGTTATTAGAAAAAAAGTAACTTTTAAAGAAAAGTTTTAAGTTTTTGGTTGAAATTTATTATTTTTTAACAAAAACATGCTATTTTTGTTGAAAGTTGAGATAACGAAGAGTCACTGAATCATATCATTGTTAGGATTTGATATGCATGTGATGAGATATCAATTGTCCATTACATGAAATTACACATTATCTATTACTTTGGTCTAAAAACTTGCTATTGATAATAGCATTTGGAATCCAAAATTTTGTTTATGGACTTTTCCCTATATTTCAGATACCACTCCATCAAATACTACAAAGTAAACAAGAAATTTCTATCTATCTCTATCACGCAAAGATGACTTGATCTTTACTATAGGATCTTTACCTTAGAGTTTTCCACTAAACCAAATTCTGATTTTTCTGATGTTGTTATTAGTATCCAATGCCAATGGAGAGACCAAAAAAAAAAAAAAGTTGCTGACATTTCACTTCAACAGTTCATCAAGTTTCTAGGTGGCTTTACCCATGAAGAAGACCTTGCTAATAGTTGCCCAAATAGAGATAAATGGCTAATCTCTGGGATGAAAGCCAAAATAGCAAAGATGAACCATGAGCAAGCTTCTCTGAAGTCTAGGCCCAGGGTCATTGGTCTCCTTAGCTTACCAACTCTCAATATTGGCTGTAAAAAGTCATTGCATTTATTTGTTTGAACGGGACTATGGGGTCTAGAAATGGTGGATGCATCTTTAGAATTACTGTTTAGTGACTTTGTAGTGCAAGTTGTGTCAAGTTGTGTAGCATGCAATTGTTTTTCAGCCATGAGATTATTTGGATTTGAATGCAGAAATCTCTGTTCCTACCTCTTAACCAACCTCCACTACAAGAAAAATGATTATTAATGACAACAATTTTCAGTGACAACAAAATGTTGTCACAGAATAACCATTTCAGTGACAACAAAGCATCTTGTCACAATTGACATACATGGAGTGAACTCTTCAGTGACAAGCACAAAATGTCATCACTAATTCTTTCTCGGAAAAAGGTGCCAAATTCCATTATTGACAAGTGCCAAAAGTCATCACTAAATTGTCATACTTTAGTGACAACATTTTCAAGGTTGTCACTGAAATTGGTCCACTAAAGCAGTGACAATATAAGTTGTCACTAAATCAATACTATTTTCTGACAACATTAATAAGTTGTCACTGATATATGTCCATCAAGATAGTGACAATCAGAGTCGTCACTAAATGAATGCTATTTTCCGACAACTGCACCAATTTGTCATTAATATATATCTCTCGAGTTAGTGACAACTTTTATCGTCAGTGAATATATAATCTATTCTGACAACTCCTACATGTTGTCACTAATGAAATTAGTTAATTAGTGATAACAATTGTCGTCACTAAATTTTAACCCTGTTTGACAAATATCCAATGTTACTACTGTAGTATTTATAAGTAGATAGTGACTACTAATGTCGTCACTATGGTAACCATAATCTTAAATTATACTCGTCATAATAGTGACAATAGTTGTTGTGACTGAATAGAAATTTTATTCTAGAAAAGGGTCTTCATTTTTGCAAAAAAAAAAAAAAAAAAAAAAAAACAGAAAACGGTCTTCATTGACAACATCCCAAGTCGTCACTGACGGTATTACTTAAGTGCAGGCTTAATCGAATGAGGAGGTAAATTGGTCTTCAATGTCTACTCCCTCAATATCTCCACACTCCCTCCAAAATTTTTCACCAAAAATCAAATTCCCTCCTCAATATCTTCGCCCATCCTTTCTTTCTCAACCATCCTTCCCCTTTTCTCTCTTTCTTTTTCTTCCTCCTTCCCTTTCAAATTCCACAACCTTCACCCCTTTATTTTGACTGTTTTGAACCATCAGAAAAGCTCTCAGATACAACTTACCAACAAGGTTTCTCTCTTCTCTCTACCTCTCTTTCTTTCCAAATTAACGTATTTTCCTCTTAGAAGATTTAGGTTTTAAATTATTCTTCTGTTCCTAAATTTATTTAATTTTGTTTTTACGAAATCTATTTTCTTTTAAATAAGTTTTAAAGGTTGCAAGGAAGTCAATCAGCACCTACCACTGCTGGAGTAGAAAAGCCTCACTGTTGTCGCCTTGAAACCATCTCCCTAATGCATTTTTGCCTTCATCTCATCTCCGATCGACCACTAGATGCCCTGGTTGTCACTACCGTGCCACCAGTCGTGACCCACCAGAACTGGACCATTCGCTCTTTCTCAGGTAATTGCTTTTCTAATTCCATCCCTCAATTGGAGGATTTAGTGTGTTTTTTTACAAATGGAATTTAAGTTTGGAAGATTATTGAAGTCTTACCCCATTTGTTTTTTAACTTGTTTATGAATGAACTATGCAATAGTACAAAGTTTAGGTGGAAAATGGAATGTTGGGCTTGGTTGTAATGCTTTATTTTTCTTTTTTTATTGTCTAGGCATTTTTTGTCTGCTTTGGAAGTTAATCAACTTTGCTTTTTGCTTCTTGTTCTACAAAATTTGACCAAATAATCCCCTAAATAATTAATCCAAATGCGGGTGTGTTAGATTTTTTTAATAATTTTAGTATTCTGGTTTGAGTTATATGACTTTTATTTCAGATTCTCTCTGAAAGCTCCAAAGAGCGTAAGCTTGTTGCGATAATTTTATCAAACTCATTTTGATTGAGATATTCTGTTTACAAAGAGAAAAGTTTGGTTCGAAAATAGTGAATTAGGGCAAATTTTTTCCTTTTTACTGATTGAAGATTTAATAGAATAATTATTAGGAATTTAGAGAGGCCATCAAAATGGTAGACCATAGCAATGATTCTCAGCTAAGCCGGATTTAATGACAAATTGGATTCATCTTGTTTTTTCTCATAATAATGACCTGATAGTCCCAGTATATGATTGTTCTTATTACTAGTCAAAAATGGTTGATATTGAAAACTGTATAACACTTTAGGTTATTTATCAGTCTGAAGGCTATGAAGTTTGAGTGGAGCTGTTTGAAATGTTTTTAACCTCGGGTTCCTTCTATTGTTACAACCTTGGAACCAGGGATAATATATCACTAATCAACAACTCGCGGATCTTATATAGTAGGTAGATATTCAATTTGATGATGGAAGCGTTTGCAATTTATCAGCGGAGTATTAGAGAGTTTATAGCTGGGCTGCTGACAGTAAGATCAGATCAGTTGCCAGAGAAAAGGTAACTAACTCTGAAATTCATTCTCTGTGAGTGGTATAATGTGGATAATTAAGCTGAACAAATTGGGTTGAGTCTCATTTGCTAGCTTAATATTTTCTTTTTTATTTACACCAAAGTTAGATGTGCTAGAATGTAGGGAAAACACATGTGAGGTGAGCATTTGTTTAAAACCATTGCAGATCTGAAGTTTTTTCAATATGGAATGGAGTTTTTTTTTTTTAAGTTGCATTTGCTGTAGAACAATTCTAATGTCTATAGAAATTTGGCCATATAATACCACTATTTAAGCATCAATGTTGAGTAATGCTTAACTAACGGGATATTGTGTGTCTAAACTGGGAATATATAGATGTTGTCATGTTGGGATCATGTCGGGATCATGTCAGTAGAACCTGTAAGGAACTAAGGGGTAAGCTATCATAGGGTTATGATAATATTATTATAGCTGGCTTTTACTTGTAGCATGTTTTTCAGCTTCTTTTTCTGGTCTCCACTTTGGTAATACTAAAAATTTTCAACAAAACTACTCTTTTTCCCCAGATTCATAAGAATGTAATTTTGACTTCATCGTGCTATGAGTTTGTGATTAGCAATTAAACCTATATATTTGAATGGAACAAATTTATTTATAGAATTGAATTTCTTTTGGTTAACAAATTTATTTGTAGAATTGAATTTCTTTTGGTTTCTCAATTTAGAATCACCTCCTTCACTGTCTTATTCATACGGTCCATTTAAGGGCAATAGGCCTATGTTTCAGTTTCACAACTACTACCGTTACTGTCGGTTATGAGGATAAAGGTAGTCATACATTGATGTGAGGTATCGGACTTCAACTTTGGCAAAGTTCTTCACTTTAATTTTTCTTTTTTCCAACCCATACTAGCTGGATCAATTATTCTCATTTTTTTTTACGTATTAATGTGAGCCAAGTTTAAACTAAAGTCAATTCTTACTTCTGAGATATTGATTATTTTGTTTTTCTGTATTGTACGTTAAGGTTCCAAATTTTCACTCTCGTACTAGTCACTTAACTAGTTAGTATATGTTGGGAAATGAATCATATTCATCTTTGTTCAGTTTTGTGATAGTAAAAGGAGCTTTTTTTGTTTTGCTTAGTACTCTAAATTTTCCTATCAGCAATTATGACTACGATGATCTCTCTTTCTCTCTCTCTATATGTGTGTGTGTAAAGACAATGAGGTTATGTAGCAGCCTCATTACTTAACAGGCAGCTACGTTGGTTGAGAGGCAATTTTGCTGTTAAGATTTTACCATCTGAATCCTACTGATGGCATTTTACAAAAGAAACTTTATTGACACAAAATTTGACCTTTTGCTTTCCTTCTATCCAGGAGTTATCCCCATTCTCTCTCTTCCTTCCCTCTTATACATTTCACAGGTCCTATTCCACCTATCTTCTTTATCTGACCAATCAGAATTAACAAAAGAAAAGTGGGAATCTTTTTTCTTTGTACTCTTCTTGCTGCCCTCTCAGGATTCTGCAATTCTTTTTGTCTATGTGTGTGTGTGTGTGTATAATAAATTAAGCTATTTTAAATTTTAAATTTTTTGGCATATTTTTTAAGGGTTTTAGGTCAAAAATAAATAAAGAATCTCTTGTTGCCCCTATAAAATCTGCTATGGATAAGTTCCAACTACTTCCTAACATTTTGAAGGTATTTAATTACTGGGATTTTGATAGGTTTTCTATTTTGTATTTTCCTGCTATAGGGATTCTTTATATTTGTACCAAATGTTGAAAGAGGAGAAGGGTAAAATGAAGAAATGCCAATGTTCTTGCTCGATTTTGGGTTATTATTTTTGTGTTAAAAGTTTCAATTTTGCACTCCTATATGGCATGTTTGTATCAATGAAATTGGGGATTTTTGTGTTAGACTCGGAATTCTCTATAAACAAATGAATCTCAATTAATTTCTTAGCACATAGGATGCATAATGATAGACTAATGTGAAAGAAGAAAGAATATGATTGTCGTTTTAGCTTAAAGAAGAAATCTTTTTGTCAAAGAAATTGCTGAAATTTTTTTCAATTCTGTGTCTTCTTTTTTTTTTTAATTTTTTGGTCAAGCATAAATTTTAGGGTAGTTATTTATAGGTAATGACGATGCGAAATGGAACTATTATTATTGTATGTTTCATGGCATGTAGGTAAGAAGGTTGGTGAAGCAGCATCTGGATTCTTTCAATTATTTTGTTAGGACTTGGATTGAAAAGATTGTGTATACGAACTATGAGATCATATTAAAAGTGGATCCACGTGTTTACTTGAGGTGAAGTTGCGTGTCCTATCATTTTTTCTTGGTAAGAAGTTTTGAGATTGATTATTTGTTCCTGTTGTTGTTTTCCATTGGTTCTAATTTCAGAGAATACAAAGATGTGCGAATTGGTGAGTTCTCAATGATAATTGATGGTGTAATAGAAAAGCTTAACTATCATAAGTGTTAGCTTCCTAATATTACGTGACAATCTGAAATCTAAAGATGCATACTTCATTTACTTTCTCTTATGTAGAATGTGGTTTGTCAGAGAAGAAGAACATATAGAGTTTTAAAGCCATTGGTCTTTTGAATATCTTTAAGGTTATGAGAAGAGAAGAAATTCATGCCTATCTTCTTTTTCTATTCTCTTTTTAAATTTTAGTTTAAAATATTCGACATAATTCAGATTTACCAAGGTTTCAGTCAAAATTATGTTGAAAAGTTGAAATGATGATGTCAGGGGGTTGGCTTTGTTGGGAAAATAATGACAAATGGTTAGGGTCCTCCAAGAACATTGCTCTTATTGTGAATTACAGGTGCAGAGTGAAACTTCATGTATGATATTTTATTTAGTAGGAAACATTCTTAGGAATTTGTTTGTGTTCTACTTTTTGTTATACATATGTATACTTGATATCTTGTTTGTCATTTTATTTCTAAGCATTATTAATGTTCTGCAGTTTGACTCTAGATCCAAGATAAGGCTAATGGACCCCATTTGAGTAAATATGAGCTAACGTAAAACTTGCAATTCATCTATTACCATAGACTTGTGGGATCATTATCAATACCTAACTTGCAATTCATCTATTACCATAGACATACATGGGGTTATTCCTTGGTTTGTATCAATACCTATCGTAGTCATGAGGAATGCTCAATTGGTCCCCTAAATGATGATAAAGTTGATTTAACAAGGCTGAAAGTTGACAATTGATTTCAGTTATAAGAGCCAATATAGGTGGCCACATCGTGCTTATACTTTGCTTTCTTATCCTTTATGGGAAGGCACGTATGGATTTGCATTTGACACGGGGGAGGGAAGATGAAAAATATGATAGATGCAATCTTGTAGTGGTATATTTGAGTGACTTTACATGTGTGTTTGACTTAGCCATTTTAAAAGATCTTGCCATCTAAGTTGATGCAACTACTAAGGTAAATTTTCAATGTTAGCTTGCCAATCATCTATGGCGTTAATTGCTGCTTGAGGGGCAATTGCGGCTTTTTGATGATGAAAATTAATATTGAGCTAATTGTTTGTAGACTTTGCCTAATTTTGATATACTAAGAATTCAAGTTTTTTATTGCTTAGTCTAATTAAGTTACCAGCTGGGCATAGGCTGTGCCTTGCACAACCAATTCCCCTTTGTATGTATGTATGTATGTATGTGTGTGTGTGTGTGTGTGTATAGACACACACATACATACATACATACATGCAAGCATATACATACGTACTTGTGGTGGTGTCATTTTTTTTTGCAAGTATTGTGATTCTATGTTTTATGTTCTTACGACACCATTAGAATCTAATTTTTGTGGTTCCATTTTTTATGGAGGTAATTGGAGATGACTCAACAAAAATAACTCATGAAACATAATTGGAGATGACTATTATAACATTTAAAGAAGTTAGACTATTTTACCATTTTGGTTGAATTGATTTCCCTTGATTCATTTGTTAGGCTTCAACATCTTAAAATGGCCAATTGGTTTCAACATAATATGAAAAAAGTAATGAAGAAGATCGTCTACACATTCTCGAGTTGGCTATTTTTGCTTTATTGACTAATGTCGAATTACACCAAACCCAGTTGAATTCAAAAGCTTCCATTTTCTAATTGTTTATTTATTTATTTATTTTAGTGGGAAGTTTTAACTCTGACGCCGGTATATTTGTACCTCTTGGGATTTGAAATTTGGGAATGAATTATAAATGTACAGAAAATTAGTAATTGATCACATGTAGCTTAGAAAGTGGAGAGGAATCAAGCATGCTAATTATGTATTTGGTGTTGATTGTGTGTGTAATCATTGACGGTTTACCTTTGTTCTCTCAAGTGGCACAAGCTATTGTCCCTGCTGCTAGTTTTTGTTCTGCGAAATATAACCAAACTGTTCAAAACATAGCAGAGAAAGGGTACAATGTTGCTTCATATCTGCCTTTGGTACCCACTGAGAAGATTGCTCTGTTTTGTGGACAATGTGAGTGCATTTTTTAAAAATTTTTGGATTTTTTTTAGGAATGATGTTAATAGTAAATACAATACTCATTGTTGCTTAATATATGTGGCACGGTAGATGAAATGTGCTGTTTTTTTCTTTTCTTGTTTTTCGGTCTTTAGAACAAGTTTCATGTCATTGGACTTGGAAAATATTGAGAACATGTCACCACATTTATGTAAATCTTTTGGCTTCTTGATAACAGCTTTTTCCCGAATTGTTCATATTATGATAGTGTGGTTTTCATGGAGATTATTGTTTCCCATCTCTATCATTTGGATGCTGAGGAGGAGTTATTTTTCTTTCTTGAATCTATTCCCCCCTCCCCTCCTCTTTTTCTTTTTCTTCTTTTTCTTTGTTATTATTGGCTCCAGCCGTGGTGATATTGGTCTTCGGCTTGTTCCCTTGACATGTTTTTTTTTATCATTAACAAGAAGCACTTGCAGTAAGCATTTCTTATATTCTTGGCTCACAGGTTCACTGGTCAAACAAGACTAATATCTATCTTGATTCAATTACGATGGATTGTGTAAAACTTTTAGGTGTGGTAGTTCTTTTCTTATTTGTAATACATGTTGAATTACTTTATTCTCTATGTTAAGAGTGTTCTAGTGAATGGAATATTGTGATAGTTTGTCTACCTTTTTCAATCATAAGGTTGGAATTTGCCATTCTTCTTCTAATTATATTGTAAAATTACTCCTGAATTAGTTGACTGTTTTTTTTTTAGTGTTTCTTTTGCTCTTGCATTGCTGGACAAGTTTTTTTAAAAATATTGACAGAGGTTAATTTTCAAGTAGGAACATCAACATTGCATTGGCATTGTTTTTAACTGCTATATTTTTCCTATTTTTCATTATTTGTTCTTTTTGTCCTCTTTAAATGGTTTTGAACTTAGAATATCTCATTTTGAATTTTGCTGTTAAGTAGTGACATAAATACTCTATAGCTCCAAGCAATGGTGTCCAATTAGAAGATTGAAAGTAAGTTGTAACAAGGTTGGTAGAGTTGACAGCTTCACTTGACAGGAAGATGGTTCAATATGTTGGTTGGCAACAAGCAAAGGACATCTAAAGTTAACTTTTATTTTTTACTCTGGTTACTTTTGTGAAGACTGGATTTTTGAGATGTGTAAATTGACTTATTATTACTTTGTAATGATACAGAGCATTTGGGCAGATTTTTGTATGCTAAACGATTTTATTAGAGTTTTGAATATTATTTTGGGAAATAGAAAGGATGGTTATTTTATAAACATTGTTTTGGATCATATTGTGATTGACTCAAGATACAATGTAATAATTGTAACAGGATTATGGGACTCGAATATATACGCATACACACATTGATTTTTGTCAGGTGCAAAACTAATAACTACAATGACAGTTAAATGTCGTTAAACCAAATGCAATATTGTTGTCAATAAAAAATTTAGTGGCGATAAGGCTTTGTCATTAAATATTAACATCTAAAGCAGTAGTGATGGCATTCCATTGTCATTGAATAGATAAGGTTTCAGTGATGACTAGAGTTGTCACTAAAGAGTACATCAGTGACAACAATCCTTGTCATTAAATGTTGAATGGTGGGATGAATTAAAGTATTAGTGACAACATAAGTTGTTATTGAATGCTTAATGTAATAGTGACGACCAATGTTGTCACTGACAAGTACCATATAGTGACAACATAAGTTGTCATTGAATGCTTAATGTAATAGTGACGACCAATGTCGTCACTAATAACTTTTAGATAGTAACAACAATGGCTGCACTTTCTCTGACAAGAAAAGAAGTCGCCACAATTGCTCAAGTCATTATTGACAACAGATGTCGTCACTAAAAATTTTATATTCAGTGACGACTTCAGTTTTGACACTATTCTTATTTAGTGACGACTCAGCGATGACTTTTTTCTTGTCGATAAAAAGTATTAGTGACTACTTTCTAATTTTTAGTGACGACTTTCGTTGTCACTGTTAATGAATTTTCTTGTAGTGCTCTTTCAGTCATCTCTGTGTTCACTTTGCCAAAACACACAATACTGCCTAACTGATCACTAATATGTTGCATATTCTGAGAAAATTTTGTGATTGTTATTCAATGCTGTATGTTTACTTATTTTCCAACTTAATCACAGGAAGCAACTTAATCACTCAGTTTATGTGCTACCTTTTTATATAGTTGTGCTTTTTTCTGTTTTCATTTGTGGCTGGTCTTGGTGCGATGGAGTCCAGTTTCATGCTTTGATGAGTTGATATGATTATCAAGTGATTATCATCTTTAATTAAACTTCACAAACAATTGAACTGTCTTATTCTTGCAGCATTTGGCATGTTACCTTCAATCACATGGCACTTGCATTGCCAATTGTGAGTGAGAAGATAATTAATGCTGCATTATCTTTCTTGTTAAGTAAAATGATTTATCACATTAAGTTAAAATGAATGATAATTTTATAAATTGAGTGAAATTTTATTATGAAAATTTTAATAACTTACGATAACGTATGTTACCACATATAATGCATGAGGTTGAACATGATATTGAGTTGATGGGTTACTGGACAAATTGGATGATATGTAGATTGTGGTTTGTACATATATTGGATATGGTTGGGTTGTTGAGTTTTTTTCACAGGTTTGGAATTTTTGGGAAAGCTCAAAATACAGAGGAGATGCTGTCAAAATTTCGTTAGATTTTAAAAGAAAAGTTGAGACTTGCGTAGTTTGGGATAGATTATTCCACATCAAATTACGTGCCGATCATGGCCTATAACATGAGTTTTTAGTCATGCCCTTTAGTTTGTTTGATGCCTCGCATATTCGTAGATCCGTTATAGACACGTACTAAGAAAATCGATAAGGAAAAATATCTTGGGCAGAATTTTAACCTCTTTAGACAAGTGAAAGGTAAAAAAATATATATTAAGAGGGGGAAGGGAGAGAAGACATGTTCAACTCTGATCCAAGTCTTGCAAAGGAAATTAATGCAAGTCCATACAAATTGCTACACTTCACAAGCAGTGAAGGTGTATATCTAATAATGACTGACAGAAAAAACTTTAATAATCACTTGCCAATAAAGAAAGACGTTGTCAATAACCATCTCAAATCATAGTGCACATGAGAAACAATAATATTGATTGAGTTTTGCACTAGTGAAGAGAAGCCTCTTAATACCATATGTATCTTCCGTTGAGACATTTTACAATTTCAGCCCATCTATTCCCATATGTTGACTGAGATTTAATAAGAATCAATTCTACTCTCTAGTCCATAGTCTTTTGTTAATTTTAGGATTCAGATGGTTGTACCACATGTACAAAAAGTAGTTAGCTTATATTTCTAATGTTTGAAAAAGAAATGCTACCTTTTGCATTCAATGTGGAGATTATGTACTTCGGTGTTGTTTGACTTTGCAAAATTGGCATTGGTTGCAAATTTCAATTACTACATCACATGTGATCCAAGCATAAGCAATTTTTTTATAAGTTCAGTCTATGGTTGCACAAGTTGTTTATGAAATACAAATTGGAGTTGATGGAACTATTGTGTTAAAAAAAAAAGTTTTTAGTACGTGTCAAAAAAATTATATTTTTAATATTTTCCATTTTAGCTTAATTAATGATTAAAATTAATATTTCAATGGCATTCACTCACTTAAAATTTATAAAAATTAATGAAATAATCATGTCAAGTTATAAGGTCATTATCAACAGTTAACTTGCATGTATAGATGTTGCTTGAATGTGCGATTTACAACTTGAGTTGTACTTTAGCTTAACCATATTCTTATAGTAAAGGACATGAAATCTTTACACACTAAATTGTTGCACGTTAACTTTTTTCATTAGGGTCTCTTTTTCTCTTGGATTGGTGGACAAGTTTTTTCTAAAGGTGTTAATTCTCAAGGAGTAACATCAACATTGGCCTGACATTATTTTCAATCACTATATTTTTTTTATTTTGTCTTATTTTTTCTTCTTGTCCTCTATAAATGGTTTTGAATTTATAAGGTCTCATTTTGAATTTTGTTGTTAAGCAGTGATATAAATGCTCCATAGCTCCATGCAGTGACTTCAATGCTCAATGAGAAGATGGAAAGCAGGTTGTGACAAGGTTCGTGGAGCTAACAATTTCATTTGACAGGAAGACAGTTTGAATATGTTGGTTGACAACAAGGACATCTAAAGTTATCTTTTATTTCTTACTTTAGTTGCTTTTGTGAAGACTGGGTTTTTGAGATATGTAAATTAACTTAAGATTATTTTGTAATGCTTCAGAGCATTTGGGTAGATTTTTGTATGTTAGATGTTTTTTGTACAGTTTTGAATATTATTTTGGGAAATGAAAAGGATGGCTACTTTATAAACATTGTTATTGATTATATTGTGATTGACTTGAAATTCAATCCAATAATTGTAACAGGATTATGGGATTTGATATTATATATATATATATATATTGATTTTTGTCAGGTGCAAAAATAATAATTACAATGACAATTAAATTAATAGGTCATTAAATATGTCATTGCATACAATTACAATAGATAAAGTTTTATTGACAACCAAGGTTGTCATTAAAGAGTTCATTAGCGACAACAATTCTTGTCATTGAATATTAAATAGTGAATTTAATAAAAACATTAGTGACAACATAAGTTGTCAATAAATAGTTAATGTAACAGTGACGATAATTGTCGTCACTGATAAGGGCATGTACAATGATAATATAAGTTACCATTGAATATTTAATCTAACAGTGACGATCGTTGTTGTCACTGATAAGGTCTTGTATAGTGACAACATAAGTTGTCAATAAATGGCTAATGTAATAGTGACGACAATTGTCGTCACTGATAAGGATACGTACAGTGACAACTTAAGTTGTCATTGAACATTTAATCTAATAGTGACGATCAATGTTGTCACTGATAAGGACTCATATAGTGACAACATAAGTTGTCATTGAATACTTAATATAACAGTGACAACAGGTGTCATCACTAATAAGCACCCGTATAGTGACAACATGTGTTGTCATTGAATACCTAATGTAATAGTGACAACCAACCTCATCACTAATAGACATTCATGTAGTGACAACAGTGGTTATAATTTCTCCGACAAGAAAAGAAGTTGTCACAGTAGGAAAAGTCATTAATGACAACAAATGTTGTCACTAAAAGGCATTGAACTAGTGACAACTTTTTTTTTGACACTATTTATATTTAGTGACGAGCCTTTAGTGACAACTCAGTAACGACTTTTTTCTTGTCGATAAAAGGTATTAGTGACGACTTTGTAATTTTCAGTGACGACTTTTGTTGTCACTGTTGATGATTTTTCTTGTAGTGCCTTGACGGAGACCAACAAGTTATGTATTTTTGTTAAGTCAGACCCAATATTTCAAGATCATATCTCATAGTAAAAACATGCTCTAGGTAAGGTGACCTCGATAGTGGGCCAACAAGTCAACACTTAACAAGAACTACGATTTTTACTATAATAATGGAAGGCTAGTGACTTAATATTTCATTTGAGGGATTTTATTTTAATTATACAATATATAGTCTCATCATAGCATGTAATTAAAATATATCGACATATAAAATAAAAACATGCATAATAAACCGTGGATGATTATGGACTTTACTAAGATATTTTCCTCGCCTTAAGGAAAATATATGGTCAAATTCCTAAGGGACGTGATCAACTCCTTGATGCATTCCTTGGGAGGTCTTCAACTCTTGATGAGCCTCCATCGTTGCTTCTTGGTGCCATCTCCATCTCCTTTGTACACTACACATGTAATTCTAATCTAAATAATTTAGAAAATTAAACCTAACCCTAACCTACGCAATTTACATTACATGTATTGACTAAGAAACCTCGAGTTACATTCGAGGGGAGATAGGTGAGAAAATAATTACATGAGAATAATAGAAAAGGCAGGACACGCAAGCCCTATTTTAAAAACCAATACAAGCCAACCATCAAAATTAATACAAATTCAACCATTCAATCACATTGGTCATAGTCCATAATCATCCACCACGCCATCATAATATTTAACAATTAAATAAATAACTTTATTTAATTCTAGTCATAAATCACATGGTCTAATTTAATTATATTAATATTCTTGAATTTATATGTCTCAAAAATAAAGTTATAGAAGGTGTAGGTTTCCTAAATTTAACTTTCCAAATATTAACAATTAAAATTGGAAAGTGTTTTTATAGAGAAAATTCCAAAAATTTGCGTTTTCGAAAAAATTAGGAAAAATCCCGCTAGAACTCTGCCAGCAAACCATGGAACAAACCGTGCGTGGTTTCATCTGCGGTTTGTGGACAGAAAGTACGGGATTTTAACCGCGGGTAAAAACGCGCACGAGTTTTCGCGCGGTTTGTGTCCAGAAAATACGATCTTTGAAATTCTTTGGTCTTTTTCGAAACTCTTTTGAATCAAAACATGTTAAAACCCTTTTAGTACGTAAAAATAATTTAGAAACCTTGAATACAACCATAAGAACTCATCTTAATTATTTAAAACACTTTTTAAATAATTAAGAACTTATCTTAAAAATCAAACGCTTGATTTTTCTAAAACAATTTTGAGACAAATTTCATCAAGAACAAACCATCCATATTTATGACAATTAAATAAATACAAATCATATAGATATAATCAAAGGAGACTCTGACACCACTGTAAGGTAATAAGGAGAGTAACGCAGTGGAAAATTTATAAATTTATTACTTTAGCCATGGATCTCTTTGATATAATCTATATGATTATTTAGCACAAATACCTCAAACATAGAAGATTTCTATGCTTCAAAGGACAAGATCCTATTCGATAAAGGTGTTGATCTACCATGAAAAGCCCTCCAAGTGTAAAACCTCCAACGGTATCTACACGAACATGATCTTTAAGAACCTTTGGGCTTGCTTGCCTTGCCTTTTGAGTGCTAGCTCCCTTGAATGATTCATAAAGAACACAAGAAGAAGAAAGAAACCCTAACTATTAGAAGAAGAGAGGTGGCATTTTTCTTGGGAAGAGAAAAGCCTCTCATGCTCCCAATTTTTCTCTCTCTAGATTTTGTGTTGTGTTTCATCCATCTTTCAAGAGTCAAGGCATGGACTTATTTATAGATGTAGTATCCTATTCTTTAAGGAAACAAGAGCAATTGGAAACCAAGAAGGTTTAGGAAGCTTGCCTCAAGCTAATCCTATTCCTTTAGGAAACCTATTCCAAAAGGAAACCAAATAGCTTCTTAATTCCTTTTAGGAAACTAATTTCCATCAAGATTTAGAATATTTATAAATAAGTCCTTTAAGTTAATTTATCACATAAATTAACCCCATAAGTATTCTCTCTCTCTTTCTCTCTAAAAACCGTTGTTTTTGAATTTTGAAAACTAGGGTTTGGGCCACCATCATGGCTGTTGCTTAGCTGGATGGAGGCCAACCACTGTCGGCCTTCATACAATAGCCACTACAAAAATCTTTTACAACGGCATTAACATCATCTTCCATGTCCTCTTCATTGACTGACCATGGAAAACTTGCATCTTATAACGGAGAACCTGCACTCTTTCTCACCAAAGAAGAACTCAAGTATACTTTCTCAACCTTTCCAGAATGTTCTTGTTGGCAGATTTACCCTTGGGAGACCGTCCATGGAGGTGATTCATAAGTTTATCACTTCTCTTGGACTGAAAGCTGATTGCCCTGTAGGCCCCTTAGATTCAAAGCATATAATTGTGTAGCCTCAGTCAGAGGAAGATTTTACAAGACTTTGGTGTCGTCAAACATGGTATGTGAACAGCTTACCCATGACCTTATCACGCTGGACATTCAACTTCAAACCAGATCGCTAGTCACCATTAGCACCTGTTTCGATTAATTTTCCAGACTTGCCGTTGCCTTTCTTCTCCATGGCTATGCTTGCTAAATTTGGTAAACTGATAGGAAGACCTCTAAAAGTGGACGCCTCTACTGTCCAACTGAAACGACCATCAGTGGCCCGTGTTTTAGTTGAGATGGATGTATCCAAGGAGCCTGTGAAATGTATATGGATTGACTTTGAGGAAGGTGGATTTTGGCAACCAGTGTAGTATGAGCAAATACCAAAATTCTGCTTGTTTTGTTCAAGGCTGGGACATAATGAAGAGGAGTGCCATGTGCAGTTCCCTCACCTTTGACCATCGGTATCCAAGAATCACCAAAGGAGAAATAGTTCTAACAATGAAACAATTGTCCGGTATAACCCAATAGGTCTGGGTGGTAAAGAAAATGGAGGAAAAAAGGTTTATGTTCCCAAGGGACCTGTTCAGAATACAGTGGTTCAAGACACACAAGTTGAGATAGCAAACCAAAATGCAGTGCCTGCAAGAGGTAATCAGATTGTAGAATGTCATACACAAACCACTAACTCAAAACCTTCGTTGGCAGCCCTTGCGATGATGTCACCGGGCCTTCCTTCAGCTAACATACCTACAAATGGGATAGATGATGGACAGAAACTGCACCAAACTGAGTGTGAGAAATCTTCAGATAATTTGCTACCTGTTAAAAACTCATTCTAGGTCTTAATGGGGGAAGAGGAGGAAGTTACTGATTCACTACTTTGTAAACCCTTACCTACCTCTCCTGTGAAGAAGATACCAAGGATTCTCGGGAGGAAATCTTTGGGAGATGTTCAGGAAATTGATACAGAAACAGTTCGAGCCTTGAAAGAGTTTCAGCTTCATCTTAATCATCGATTACACTACACTATAGGGACTGCAATTCAAAAGGAGCCAACAACTGCTAACACAGCGACTGAAGGTGAAGATAACAACGTTCCGTTGGATAAAGAACCAATCACAAAGGCAACAGAGAAATCAATTGAAATGGTGAGCCACTCTTCAGCTTATAACTTACGTTCTAAGAATGTTAGACGACTTTAATATGGTTATATGGAACATTCGGGGAGCTTCTCGGGATGATTCTATTCGGTATGTTGCGAATGTGTGTTGTAAAAATAAAATCAATTTGCTTGTGCTTATTGAACCATTTTCATCAACTCAATGAATGGAGTACTTGCAGTTAAAACTAAAGTTCCAAGAGGCGCAAAGTTTTTTGAATGGGAAAGTTTGGATATTTTGGAGTAATTTTGTGTGTAGGTTAGCAGAATGTGCTGAACAACTAGTTAATGTCTCGGTAGAGTTTCCATCTGGGGGGGGGGGTTTTGATCTCTCTGCTATTTATGCGAAACACACCACAGCTAAACGGAGATGTCTTTAGAATTGGTTGGAAGAACTTGGCAGAAATATTAGAGGTCCTTGGGCCATTGGAGGGGATTCCAATGTTATTTTTGCAGCTTCTGAACGAGCTAGAGGGAATGCTCCTAACCCCCAATCCATGGAAGAATTTAATATGGCCATTGTCCATGCTGAAGTGCAGGAGGTGCCTTTTGATGGATCACCATTCACTTGGTCTAATGGTAGAATGTGGCAACAATTGGACCGAATGTTCATCAATGATCAATGGACTTCTACATTCTCAACTTCTAAACTCTCTCGCTTGGCTAGGGGGCGATCTGATCACTGCCCTCTATTATTTTCATGTAGCAATAGTGGACATAAAGTATTAGCTTTTTGATTCCTCAATATGTGGTGTTTACATAAGGGGTTTAAGGATGTGGTTAGTGAAAGCTGGAATCAGCTGATTGTTGGTTTTGGCATGAGACGATTCTTTCAAAAATTAATGAGGCTGAGGAGGGTGTTAACAACCTGGAACAAACAAACCTTTGGTAATGTTACAAAGTAGTTGGATGAGGCAGCCAATAAAATGCTTGAAGCTGAGAAAGAATATGATCGAGTCCAAGATGAAAATTCCAGATTGAAAGCTTCAGAAGCAAGGGCGGAATATAATAAATTTTTAGCTCTGAGTGTAATCTGTGGAGACAAAAATCAGCACTTAAATGGCTACGAGAAGGAGATGCAAATACAACTTACTTCCATTCGGTTGTTCGACAGCGAAGAAGCAAGAATTTCATTAGTAGAATAAAAACTCAAGATGGAACTTGGTTGGAAAGGGAGGAAGAAATCAAATCCTCAGCTGTACAGTTTTATTCGGAGCTCTTCGGGGATGATAGAGAGGTGACTCCTATCATTCAGGATTCAATTTCCATGCCTCAAGTATCACAGGTGCAAAATGAGATTCTATACTCAATTCCAATGGAGGAGGAGATAAAAGAGGTGGTGTTTTCCACGAATACTAATAGTACTGCGGGACCAAATGGATTTGGAGCAAAATTTTATCAAGTTTGCTGGGATATAATTCATCTAGATTTACTGGAAGCTGTGGCAGAATTTTTCAAAGGAGGACACCTTCCGAGGGGATTCACCAGCACTATGATTATTCTCAATCCTAAAAAACCAGGAGCACATCAATGGAGAGATTTTCGGCCTATCATTTTATGTAATGTAAGATCCAAAATCATCTCCAAAATTTTATCTTCTTGCATTAATAAGTTATTACCTACTATTATTGCGAGATGGCAAACAGGTTTTGTTCTAGGTAGGGGTACCATGGATAATGTGTTGACTGCTCAGGAATTGGTCACTGAGATTGATAGGAAATTAAAGGACCCAAACTTGATTTTGAAGTTAGATATGGAGAAGGCATACGATAGGGTTAATTGGTCCTTCATTATGAGCATGATGAGATGTTTGGGTTTCGATGAGCAAGTGGTGGATTTGGTGTATCGACACCTAGCAAACAATTGGTTTTCTGTCATGATAAATGGTGCATCAGCTAGTTTTTTTAAATCCTTTCGTGGGGTGAGACGAGGGGATCCCCTATCTCTGACTCTCTTTCTGTTGGCTACTGAATATATGGGACGTGGACTAGAACACTTATTCAAAGATCATCCGCGGCTATTTTATGCTTCCCAAGGTGGTAAGGTCCCTTATTTAGCTTTTGTTGATGATACAATTATTTTTACGAGATGTGCTAATAAGGGATTGACCTTGATAAAGGAGTTCTTACAAAAGTATCAATTAATTTCTAGACAAAAAGTGAATGTGGCAAAGAGCTCTTTTATATGTTCCTCTCAAGTTCCATCAGGGGTGACTCACAATATCAAGCAAATTCTTGGGTTTAAGCAAGAACAATTTCCTTTTCAATACTTGGGGGTACCATTATATAAGGGTAGAGCGAGGAAGATTTTATTTGATGGTATTATTGGGAAAATACGAGGAAAATTATTTCTCTGGAATTCTAAATTTCTATCTACTGGAGGAAAATTAATTTTACTTTGACATGTTCTATCATCTATCCCATTCTACCTGATCCAGGTGCTAGCACCTCCTAAAGGTGTGATAAACATGATGGAGAGGATTTTTAATGCTTTTCTATGGGACAGCAGAGAAGGTCGTCGAATACATTGGTGTTCCTGGGATAAGATTTGCTTTCCAGTATCTGAGGGAGGTTTGGGTATTCGAGCTATCTCAGATATGGTAGATGCTTGTTCAATGAAGTTATGGTGGAAATTAAGAAAACACGACTCCTTTTGGGTAGATTTTATGTTCACAAAGTACGTTCAGGAGGATCATCCAATGTGAGAGATGAGAAGTGGATCACGAGTGTGGAAAAGGCTTATAGATATCATATCACAGGCTGAAATGCAGATTAGATGGAGTGTTGGGAAGGGGTTGCTGGATTTTTTGCATGATTGTTGGGTGGGTGAGAAAACTTTGGCTACTTTGTGTCATAAGTCTAATCCTCCTCATACTCTAGTGGCTGAATTTTTTAATGCAGGTGGTTGGAACAAGGAAAGACTGCAGGCTTGGCTCCCGGAGGATATCGTGAAGGATATAATGGAGATCCACTTTTGCATGGAGGAACCTGATACAATTATTTGGGTAGCCTCAGCAGATGGTAATTTTTCCATAACCTCGGTATGGGAGATTATAAGGAGAAAAAAGAATATTTCAACAGTCTTCACAAGTTTGTGGTCCTCAGGTCTGCCAGTTAAATGGAATTTTCTCACTTGGAGGCTGCTTTATAATTTTTTGCCTATAGAATCTATCTTGCAGTCAAGGGGATTTAGTTTAGCATCTAAATGTGTTTGTTGTGATGTCATTGAAGATATCATGCATGTTTTCTTTTATGGTAAACTTGCATTGCAAGTATGGGAGTATTTTTTTGGTGCTTGTGGGATTCGTAAGATATCATTCACTTGCATCTCTTCCCTTTTAATGCATTGGTTTATGCACAACCAACAAAGGTTGGTCCTAACATTGGTACATCATTCCTATAGTAGTTCTTTGGTTTTTGTGGAGAGCACGGAATGAAGGGAGATATGAGGGTGTTAGACTATTGAAGGAGAATGTTCTTTATAATATTGATGGGTTTCTGCAAAGGTTTGGTGCTTCAGTTGTGTTCAATAGGAGGGAAGGCTTTGGAGACTCAATTCTACTTAAGTATTTCAGTTTCCGTGATCCTCCCATACATCGGATTGTACCAATTGCATGGGAAAAACCTCCGAATGGGCTCTACAAATTAAACACTGATGCGTCTATGGATAATCATAAATGTACAGGAGGAGGGATTTTACGTGATGATACTGGGAAATTGATCTTTGCATTTTATAAGGAATTTGGTGAACTTATCGTATTAGAGGTAGAGACAAGAGCACTTTTAACTGGGTTGGAAATGGTTACAACACACGGATTATCTAATATCTTAGTTGAAGTGGATTCACTCTCACTAGTGTCTTTAGTTAAGAGTCAACAGAAAGGAAGTTGGGGTTTATGTGCTTCAGTTTCACGTATTCGACACTTAATGGCTACTCTCCAGGCATCCATTTTGCATATATATCAATAAGGTAATAAAGTAGCTGATAGTCTTGAATCATTACCTCTTACATGTTTTCACGTTTTTACACAGACTCAATTACCTTCTGAGTAACTTTGGTTGCATGGAAGCCCCCTATGAACATGTTGACGTTAAATACAGATGGATGCTCAAAAGGAAATCCTGGTGATTGTGGTGGAGGTGGCATTCTTAGAAATCAGAAAGGGAGAGTTATATTGGCTTATGCGACTCCGTTGGGACGAGGTACAAGCTTGGAGGCAGAATTCAAGGCTTTGTTATTTGGTATCCAAGTGTGTAATGATCATGGCTACAAAGGTATTCAGATTCAATTTGATTCACTTACTTTAGTTAACATCCTCAATGGTTCTAGCTCATGTCCTTGGTTAGTTCTTCATCTTTATAGAAAGATTTGTGCTTTGCGGGGTAATTTTACACAAATTACTCATTGCTTTAGACAAGCTAATGCTCCAGCAGATTTACTTTCGAATGAAGGGATTCAATTGCCAGCTTCCTTAATTTATTCATCTTTTGCTTCACTTCCACGAAATGTGAGAGGCGCTGTTAGAATGGATCAGCTTAGTTATCCTTCTTTTAGATTTAAAAAAGTTAAGTCATCTTTTTTGTAAAGGGAGTAGTACTCCTTATTTCAAATTTGCATACTTTGTAATAATTGGAGGTCAGGTTGTGCCCCCCTCTATCTTTGTATTTATTTTTTATTAATAAAATTTGGGTGTGGCGTCCCTCCCCGTATACGGGGTTAGCCAAAAAAAAAAAAAAAACCTTCTGAGATTAATAGACTAGTAGCATTAGATAGAATAGGTTTTCCCTCTTTCAGATGCATTAATGTAAAGGAGTAGTACTCCTATTTTCTTATGCTTTATTTTAGATGACATCTATATATCCTACTTGGAGGTCAGGTTTGACCCCCCTCCAATTCTTGTACAGGTCCTATTTTAATTATTAATAAAATTTGAGGAGTGGCGCCCTTCCCCGTGTACGGGGTTAGCCAATAAAAAAAAACCCCATAAGTATCTTATACTTATCTTAATAACAATTTAACCCAAAGAACATGTTCTTATTGTGTGTGACCCATTAGGTTCCATTCACGTTGGCAATAAGTACAAATTATAACTCATTAATTAATTAATTAAGAGCTAGATAAATTAACACTTTAATTTATCATTAATTCACTAATTAATTAATTAATTTTCACTTATAGATCATGAGTGGCATCTAGCAATGCATCATGACCACCCAAGTGAATAGGAAAGTCATATGGTAGACTACACCTATCAATGACAATGTTACCGTGTAATTAATATCTTTTCACCACACTATATCCCAATTAGTCTAAGAGTGTAGTGCACACTCTTTAAATGACTAATTAATGATTTCTTGTTCCCAAAATATAACTTTCCATAAAAGTATAACCTTGAAACTCTTTCAAGTCATACTTTCACTTTTGCACAAAAGATTCTTTAAGTCATATTTCAACAAGTGGCCAATCCGGGATATACTCCCCTACAATAAGGAGTGGTGAATCATATATTGATTACTCATTATCCTTCCATGCTTCATACTATACCCAATCTCTACCGTATGGGCTACTCTTTTACGAGCACCGAACAATAGAGTCAAAGCATAACAATCTACACTCAAGATACCATGGTAATCTCAAGTCTAAGGATCACTTACACCATTGCCATTAAGAGTATAATTCATTAGCACTATGAATAGCAACTCTTGGCGGATCAATCCAATGAACTTGTTCTCTAACAAGCATTCACATACCGGCTTAGGTGTCACACACCATAGTTCATGAGATCAACTACTACTTACCATAAGTAGAGGCAAAATATGTGCTAGTCTTCCCATATTAATGATGTCCAATCTCATTAATATTACAACTAGGGATATTTAAGAATATAACTTTATGTGTAATAAGAGTCTCATCATTGTAACTCTTACAATCTCTTATACACAGTTAATATTCTATGGACTTTATCAAATAAACAAGTAATAATAATAACAAGTATTAAATGACAAAGAAAATGCCACATATATAAGTATAACACGAAATAAGCGTAATAAAAATCTCAAAAACCAACTTGGTTTTAGGGCATACACTAACACGTCCAAACTTTGCTTAGATAAACCTTCCCAATTATCCCATTCCTCAATCTCATCCACTAATAAATCCAAGCATCCTACCCAATCCTCAAGTACCTCATCACCACGCAGCAGAACCTTTTGTTTGGGATGTCGGTTCTCATGGAAGACCGGCTATAGATGAAATTGCTACACCTGTAGACAAGGATTTGCTTAAGAGGCTCGATCAGTTTGAGGAGTTCATGAAGAAAAGTCAAGGACTACACAAACATGGCGGATTGGATTATGATGATCTTTGCCTCTTCCCTTACATCCAGTTGCCATTGGGTTTTAAGGCTCCCAAGTTTACTAAATACGATGGAACTGGTAATCCCAAAAATCATCTCAAGATGTTTGCTAACAAACTTGGTAAGCCAGTTGATATCCATTTCGCTTTACTATGGATACTTTAGGCAAGTGTACCTATCGTTACTAGTAGTATAGTGTACAGGAGTACCAAGTGTCAATCTCACAGGGACTATGTGAGTACTAGTACTAACCTTCTTTCTATTATCTAACCTCATAAAACGAATGGCAAATTAATTGAAAATACAAGTTAACTAAACTAATTACCTAATTAAACCACAATCTAGAAGTCATTAGAGAGAGTGGACAAAAGTAGAGGTGAATCTAGATGAAGAATATCCTAAATCAAATATGCTATGACTCTATCTTGATTAATGAATAACCCAATCACTTCGACCCTAGAATCCATTAATTAGGTTCAATATTTCTCAAGTATTAATCCCCTATTCCCTTGGTTAATTGATTGGAATCTCTTCTCAATCAAAACCCTAAAAAGAAGCATTAAGGTTCTATGGATTCTACGGTTTTGGTTAGGTTTGAATCTAACCGGGGAGATTTATGTTATTCTATCTCTAGCAACCCATGTAAGCCTCTTTATTCGAGAGATGATCTAGTCAAATAGGTGATTTCTCAATCTACCTATATGAAATCAATATTGAATCTAAGGATGCATGCAAATCCCAATTCAATAATCATTAAACTCAAGAACAAATCAAAGACAAAAATTGAGAATTCATTAACTAAAGATTCAAATCATGTCATAGAAAATTAGGGTTCATCCCATCCAAATTATTCACAACTCAATCATATGTACAAGGATAAAATCCAACAAAATACAAGAAAAGAATGGAAAAACTCATTCTCATGTAATTCTCTTGATTACTCCCTTGCATCTAGTGAACTCTTCTTGTATTGCACCATGGAAGCCCTTGAGTTGCTTCTCCACTCTTGCTTCTCCTCCCTACATCCTTCTAGATGTGTATGAAGATGTGAGAGATGTTTGTGTCTCTGTGGCTAATCTAACCTATTAGGGTTGAACTCTCCTTTCTAATGTGTTCTCACCTCCCCTCCTTCTCTGGAGAAGTCCCCTTTTTAAAGATCTAAAACCCTCACCAAAAGTCCTCTCGTTCACGCCACTTAATTGCAGAAAAATCACAGAAGTTCGCACGCGAGCTGCCCTCACGTCTTCATTGAGCCGTGACCACGGCTTGGTCGAGTAGTGGGCTCTCTTCTGTGAGCCGTGACCGCGGCTCAGCCCATAGTGCCTCTAACCATGGTCTGATGACTCTACTACCTTTGTAGCTCAAAAACCTTGGACTTTGCTTCATATTTTGGCGTGTTTTGCTGCTTTAAACATCCGCCATCATCAAAACACTCATCTAAATTTCATCTATGCAACTCCAAATGAATGAATTCAATGATGAAGCTATCAAAAGCCTACAAACAACACAAAAACACATGTAAATCACACATTTACACAAGTTGACAATAAAATCACAAATGAGAAGCAATAGCTAAGAGATAGATGAAAATTCATTGAAAAATCATAAAAACCTAACATAAAAACCTACTAAAAACTAATGCACTTTAGCACTTATCACCAGTCAATGACGAAAACTTGCCCATGCGTTTATTTCCTGAGAGCCTAGAAGGAGATGCATTAAACTGGTATTCTAATCTGAAACCTCAAGAGATAAGGTAGACTTGTCAACAGCTTTTGTGAAGCAATATGAGTTTAATTGCGAGTTGGTGTTAGTGTATGCCCTAAAACCAAGTTAGTTTTTGGGATTTTTATTACGCTTATTTCGTGTTATACTTATATATGTGACATTTTCTTTGTCATTTAATACTTGTTATTAATATTACTTGTTTATTTGATAAAGTCCATAAAATATTAACTGTGTATAAGAGATTGTAAGAGTTACAATGATGAGACTCTTATTACACATTAAGTTATATTCTTAAATATCCCTAGTCGTAGTATTAATGAGATTGGACATCATTAATATGGGAAGACTAGCACATACTTTGCCTCTACTTATGGTAAGTAGTAGTTGATCTCGTCAACTATGGCGTGTGACACCTAAGCTGGTATGTGGATGCTTGTTAGAGAACAAGTTCATTGGATTGATCCGCCAAGAGTTACTATTCATAGTGCTAATGAATTATACTCTTAATGGCAATGGTGTAAGTGATCCTTAGACTTGAGATTACCATAGTATCTTGAGTGTGGATTGCTATGCTTTGACTCTATTGCTCGGTGCTCGTAAAAGAGTAGCCCATACGGTAGAGATTGGGCATAGTATGAAGCATGGAAGGATAGTGAGTAATCGATATAGGATTCACCACTCCTTATTATAGGAGAGTATATCCCGGATTGGCCACTTGTTGAAATATGACATTAAAGAATCTTTTGCGCAAAAGTGAAAGTATGACTTGAAAGAGTTTCAAGGTTATACTTTTATGGAAAGTTATATTTCGGGAACAAGAAATCATTAATTAGTCATTTAAAGAGTGCGCACTACACTCTTAGACTAATTGGGATATAGTGTGGTGAAAGGATATTAATTACACGGTAACATTGTCATTGATAGGTGTAGTCTACCATATGACTTTCCTATTCACTTGGGTGGTCATGATGCATTGCTAGACGCCACTCATGATCTATAAGTGCAAATTAATTAATTAGTGAATTAATGATAAATTAAAGTGTTAATTTATCTGGCTCTTAATTAATTAATTAATGAGTTATAATTTGTACTTATTGCCAACGTGAATGGAACCTAATGGGTCACACACAATAAGAACATGGTCTTTGGGTTAAATTGTTATTAAGATAAGTATAAGATACTTATGGGGTTAATTTATGTGATAAATTAACTTAAAGGACTTAATTATAAATATTCTAAGTCTTGATGGAAATTAGTTTCCTAAAAGGAATTAAGAAGCTATTTGGTTTCCTTTTGGAATTGGTTTCCTAAAGGAATAGGATTAGCTTAAGGCAAGCTTCCTAAACCTTCTTGGTTTCCAATTGCTCTTGTTTCCTTAAAGACTAGGATACTACATCTATAAATAAGTCCATGCCTTGACTCTTGAATGATTGATGAAACACAACACAAAATTAGAGAGAGAAAAATTGAGAGCTTGGTGGCGGTTTTTCTCTCCAAGAAAAACGCCACACCTCCTTCCCTAATTGTTAGGGTTTCAACTTCTTTCTTCTTCTTGTGTTCTTCATGAATCATTCAAGGGAGCTAGCACTCAAAAGGCAAGGCAAGCAAGCCCAAAGGTTCCTAAAGATCATGTTCGTGTGGATACCTATTGGAGGCTCTACACTTGGAGGGCTTTTCATGGTAGATCAACACCTTCATCGAATAGGATCTTGCCCTTTGAAGCATAGAAACCTTCTATGCTTGAGGTATTTGTGCTAAACACCCTTTAATCGTATAGATTACATCAAAGAGATCCATGGCTAAGGTAATAAATTTTTAAATTTTCCGCTGCGTTACTCCCCTTATTACCTTACAGTGGTATCAGAGCCTACTTTGATTATATCTATATGATTTGTGTTTATTTAATTGTCATAAATATGGATGGTTTGTTCTTGATGAAATTTGTCTCAAAATTGTTTTAGAAAAATCAAGAGTTTGATTTTTAAGATAAGTTCTTAATTGTTTAAAAGTGTTTTAAATAATTAAGATGAGTTCTTATGGTTGTATTCAAGGTTTCTAAATTATTTTTACGTGCTAAAAGGGTTTTAACATGTTTTGATTCAAAAGAGTTTTGAAAAAGACCAAAGAATTTCAAAGATCGTATTTTCTGGACACAAACCGCGCGAAAACTCGCGTGCGTTTTTACCCACGGTTAAAAACTCGTATGTTCTGTCAACAAACCGCGGATGAAACCGCGCACGGTTTGTCCCACGGTTTGTAAACCGCGGATGAACCCGCGCACGGTTTGTCCCACGGTTTGCTGGCAGAGTTCTAGCGAGATTTTTCCTATTTTTTGGAAAACGCAAATTTTTGGAATTTTCTCTATAAAAACACTTTCCAATTTTAATTGTTAATATTTGGAAAGTTAAATTTTGGAAACCTACACCTTCTATAACTTTATTTTTGAGACAAATAAATTCAAGAATATTAATCTAATTAAATTAGACCATGTGATTTATGACTAGAATTAAATAGAGTAATTTATTTAATTGTTAAATATTATGATGGCATGGTGGATGATTATGGACTATGACCAATGTGATTGAATGGTTGAATTTTTTATCAATTTTGATGGTTGGCTTGTATTGGTTTTTAAAATAGGGCCTGCGCGTCCTGCCTTCTCTATTATTCTCATGTAATTCTCTTCTCACCTAACTCCCCTCGAATGTAACTCGAGGTTTCTTAGTCAATACATGTAATGTACATTGTGTAGGTTAGAGTTAGGTTTTAATTTTCTAAATTGTTTAGAATAGAATTACATGTGTAATGTACAAAGAAGATGGAGATGGAACCAAGGAGCAACCATGGAGGCTTATCAAGAGTTGAAGACCTCCCAAGGAATGCATCAAGGAGTTGATCACATCCCTTAGGAATTTGACCATATATTTTCCTTAAGGCTCGAGGAAAATATCTTAGTAAAGTCCATAATCATCCACGGTTTAATTATGCATGTTTTTATTTTATATGTCGATATATTTTAATTACATGCTATGATGAGACTATATATTGTATAATTAAAATAAAATCCCTCAAATAAAATATTAAGTCACTAGCCTTCCATTATTGTAGTAAAAATCATTAGTTTTTGTTAAGTGTTGACTTGTTGGCCCACCGTCAAGGTCACCTTACCTAGAGCATGTTTTTTACTATGAGATATGATCTCGAAATAATGGGTCTGACTTAACAAAAATACATAACTTGTTGGCCTCCATCAAGGTTATAATATTTTTGAGGCGATATTAAGTCAATATATGAGTTGCCTTCCATTATTATAACAAAAACGAAGAGTTCCTATTAAGTGTTGACTTGTTGGCCGACCGTCAAGGTCACCTTACTTGGAATATGTTTTTGTTATGAGATGTGATCTCTGAATAATGGGTCCGACTTAACAAAATGCATAACTTGTTGGCCGACCGTCAAGGTTATGGCATTTTTGAGGCAATGTTGGGTAACGCATTAGATGTGAATATCAAGAGTTGATACCCAACTATCTAGGAGTCACAAGAGTTGTGATTGGTAAAAGTTACCTACCTAATCGAAGTTAGCTTTGGGTTGTTGGCCGACCGTCAAGCTCAAAGTTAACTAGATGGGATCCTAGCCACTAGGAATCTCCAACGGATTCCCGAATCAATAGTTTGAGGGTTATTGATTTGAAGTAAAATAGTGGGAGCAAACCAAATAAATTCGAAGCCCACATTTTTGGTTTGCAATTATAACACGAAACAAATACTTATACTATCTTTTCATTTGTTGTAGAATGAATGTACACATGAACACACTTATCACCCTATATCTCCATTATATGCGATTTTCTTGGACTAGTGTAAAACTTGAGAATAGTTCTTAAGCACAATTGGCTATGTCCTTGATACCCACTTCCACTTGTCCTATAGTGACAATTATAGTTAGGAAATGAATGTGCATACAAGATGCATAAAAGATGATAATGATATTGCTACTTATATCGTAATGTCATCTATAATTCCTAAGCTATAAAAGTAGCACAAATTGATAGATCTTTTTGTCTGTGATTGTGCATCTCAAAGAGTTGTTGATACACAATCTAGGACCATTAGATATGAGATATCTAAGGAGTAATCTATCAAGGAAGAAAGGGGCACTTTATTGTTGTCAAGGGGAAACCCTAGCGTGGTCTTGAGAAGACCCAAGTAGCTATGACAAAGCTTAAAGGTGTGATCAAAATGGACAAGTCTAAGGGCACATGTTTCCAATTCTATTGGAAAGGGAATTGTAAGGCTCGTTACAATACTAAGAAGTTAAAGAGGCTTAGTGAAGCTTCTACTTCTAAGTATGTTATATTTGAGATAAATTCATCTACTAATTAAGACCATTGGGTATAAGATACTGGATTTAGATCCCATATTTGCAAAATATGCAAGGTCATAAGCATAGTAGACAATAAGGAAAGAGAAAGTCAAACTACGTGTGATGAATGGAGCAAGAGTTGCTACACTAGCTGTAGAGACTTATACACTCTTTACCAACTGGGCTTGTTCTAGAATTTAAAACATTGTTATTATGTAGTGATTCTTACAAAAGAACATGAAATCAATTCACATTAAATGTGAAAAGATTTACCATTACAAAAGAGAATATATACTGTTCTTTTACGTAGTGGTGTTCTTTGTGCTATTAGATCACTAAAACAACGTTTTATAAATCCTAGACCTTGATAAGTCCATTCTCAAACATAGACAAAAACTCTATATTTTGAAACAACTATCTTCTGGCATTATAGACTTGGTCATGTGAATGAGAAACGCACTTCTAAATTACATAATAGTTGTGTACTTGGACTCTTTCAATTGTGAATCGTTTGAGACATGCGATTCTCATTTACTTAGAGAGATGACCATAACACCTTTTATTATAAAAAGGTGAATATGCTAGTGATCTTCATAGACCTTCAACATATAGATGTTTTTGGCCCAATGTCGATCTATGCTAGAGGTTGTTTATCATACTTCATCACTTTCATGGATGATCATATGGGATATGATTATGTGTATCATATGATACACGCATCCATGGCCTTTGAAGTGTTCAAAGTCATTAGCATTGAAGTAAGAAAAACAAAGTTGACAAGAGTATTAAAACACTAAAGATTTGATCTATGTGGCTAATACTCAATGTCAAGTGTTTCAAAATAATTAAAGAAGAATGTGATTCCTTTCTCAATGTCTCCATTTGAAACACCATTATTGATGATGTGTGAAAGAGGAGAAGTTGTACCCTATGAGATATGGCGCAAACCATGATGAGTCATACTACAATTCCTAACCTCATTTAAGGGGTTCTTGCCTTAGACGCCACTCCCATACACTCAACCATGTTCCAACAAGTATCTATTTGTGGGGTATCCTTGTGAAAACATTGGACACCACTTCTATAATTCCCTTGAGAAAAATGTTTGTCTCAAGAAATGTCTTTTTCTAGAAAAATAGTTTATTCTTAAAAGAGACAGTGGGAGCAAGATAGAACTTGAAAGGTTCAAGAACCATGAATTGACAAAGATCAAAAGTTGGAACTACAGCTTATGCCACATCTTAATGAGGCGCAACGGAAGCTCAAAATACACAAAATCTTCAAAAGACTGATAGAGTGCATTATACTCGTGAGAAATATGGATTTCTCACACATGAGAGATATAGACTTCTCATTAGCAAGAGCAATATTGTACTTGTCATATATGATGACAAACCTACTAGTCACGAAGAGGCTTTGTCTAATGTAGACTCCTTGACAGTGGCAAGATGCCATAAAATCCAAAATGGATTCCATGTACAAGAACAAGGTGTAGACCTTGCTCAAGTCACCTAATCGGATAAAACCCATAGGGTGCAAGTAGGTCTTTAATGAGAAAGACTGACATGGATGGTAACGTAGTTACCTATAAAGCAAGGTTAATGGAAAAGGATTCAATTCAAAGGCTTGACTTTGAAAGAAACCATTTTACCAATAGCCATGCTTAAATCCATTTAAGATTTTACTTGCAATAGCTGCTTTTATGGCTATGACAAATGGATATGAAGACTTCATCCCTTAACGGGAATTAAAAGGTATGTATATGACACATCCCTTGGGCCTTTACTTCCATTGATAGTCATTGGGTACGCAAGCTTCCAAGGGTCCATTTGTGGATTCTTGCAAGTGTCAAGGTGTTGGAGCATTTGTTTTGATAAGATAATCAAAGAGTTTAGATTTTCTTGAAAACAAAGACAAGCTTTGTGTAAATGTAAAGTTGAGTGGGAGCATTGTCATTTTCTTGATACTATATGTGGATGACATATCGTTGATGGAAACAACATACTTTAAAGGTAAAGATATGGTTGTCCAAGAATTTCTTAATAAAGGAGAGGCGATCTCTAATTCTGGGAATTAAGATCTATATAGATAGATCCAAGAGGTTGCTTGGTCTCACTAGATCCAAGTACATAGGCTAAGATGCTAAAGGGTTTAGCATAGTGCAATCGAAGAAGGGGTTTTACCTATGTGATAGGAGATTACTCTTTTGAGAGACATGTGCCTTTGACACTTGTCGAGATTGATAGCATTAATAGATCCCGTATGCTTTTGCAATAGGTTCTATTTGTATATGCTATCCTATGTACGAGACCCGATGTCTTCTGGCTTTAAGTGTTACGAGCAATTCTGGTGAGTGTCACTAGATGGTTATCAAAGAATATTCTTAAGTACTCTAGAAGCACTAAAAGACTATTCTTGACTATGGAGATTCACACTTAAGTAAGTGTGTGGATTTAAAGATACAAGCTTTTAATCCAATAGGGATGATAAGTAAATCATGAGATGAATTGGTGTTCACGTTGAACTGTAGTGGATAAAAGCATTTTATGATAGACACTACAACATATTCTACAACAAAGGCGAGTACATGGTAGCTTTAGAAGTTACTATGGATCAAGGGATTCTTTGTTGGACAAAGAATAGTTCCTTCTATTGTTTTATGAAAACAATTGTGCCATCGCTTAATCAAGGAACTAAAGTCTCATCCATGATCCTAAAGTGTAGGTTCGTGCCAGCCATCTATTTGTGGAAATAGTTTGGTACAAATGATGAAAAGATAGAGGAAGTTCCCACAATGTAAGTGTCACTAATCCTTTCACCATGGCCTTGTCCCAGAAGTAGGCATGATAGTCATGCTTATGGCCTAAAACCTATAGGTGATTGGTTTTAGTGCAAGTGGGAGTTTGTTAGTGTATGCCCTAAAACCAAGTTAGTTTTTGGGATTTTTATTACGCTTATTTCGTGTTATACTTATATATGTGGCATTTTCTTTGTCATTTAATACTTGTTATTAATATTACTTGTTTATTTGATAAAGTCCATAGAATATTAACTGTGTATAAGAGATTGTAAGAGTTACAATGATGAGACTCTTATTACACATTAAGTTATATTCTTAAATATCCCTAGTCGTAGTATTAATGAGATTGGACATCATTAATATGGGAAGACTAGCACATACTTTGCCTCTACTTATGGTAAGTAGTAGTTGATCTCGTCAACTATGGCGTGTGACACCTAAGCTGGTATGTGGATGCTTGTTAGAGAACAAGTTCATTGGATTGATCCGCCAAGAGTTACTATTCATAGTGCTAATGAATTATACTCTTAATGGCAATGGTGTAAGTGATCCTTAGACTTGAGATTACCATAGTATCTTGAGTGTGGATTGCTATGCTTTGACTCTATTGCTCGGTGCTCGTAAAAGTAGGCTTGTGTTAGTGTATGCCCTAAAACCAAGTTGGTTTTTGAGATTTTTATTACGCTTATTTCGTGTTATACTTATATATGTAGCATTTTCTTTGTCATTTAATACTCGTTATTCAATATTACTTGTTTATTTGATAAAGTCCATAGAATATTAACTGTGTATAAGAGATTGTAAGAGTTACAATGATGAGACTCTTATTACACATTAAGTTATATTCTTAAATATCCCTAGTCGTAGTATTAATGAGATTGGATATCATTAATATGGGAAGACTAGCACATGCTTTGCCTCTACTTATGGTAAGTAGTAGTTGATCTCGTCAACTATGGCGTGTGACACCTAAGCTGGTATGTGGATGCTTGTTAGAGAACAAGTTCATTGGATTGATCTGCCAAGAGTTACTATTCATAGTGCTAATGAATTATACTCTTAATGGCAATGGTGTAAGTGATCCTTAGACTTGAGATTACCATGGTATCTTGAGTGTGGATTGCTATGCTTTGACTCTATTGCTCGGTGCTCGTAAAAGAGTAGCCCATACGGTAGAGATTGGGCATAGTATGAAGCATGGAAGGATAGTGAGTAATCGATATAGGATTCACCACTCCTTATTATAGGAGAGTATATCCCGGATTGGCCACTTGTTGAAATATGACTTAAAGAATCTTTTGCGCAAAAGTGAAAGTATGACTTGAAAGAGTTTCAAGGTTATACTTTTATGGAAAGTTATATTTCGGGAACAAGAAATCATTAATTAGTCATTTAAAGAGTGCGCACTACACTCTTAGACTAATTGGGATATAGTGTGGTGAAAGGATATTAATTACACGGTAACATTGTCATTGATAGGTGTAGTCTACCATATGACTTTCCTATTCACTTGGGTGGTCATGATGCATTGCTAGACGCCACTCATGATCTATAAGTGCAAATTAATTAATTAGTGAATTAATGATAAATTAAAGTGTTAATTTATCTGGCTCTTAATTAATTAATTAATGAGTTATAATTTGTACTTATTGCCAACGTGAATGGAACCTAATGGGTCACACACAATAAGAACATGGTCTTTGGGTTAAATTGTTATTAAGATAAGTATAAGATACTTATGGGGTTAATTTATGTGATAAATTAACTTAAAGGACTTAATTATAAATATTCTAAGTCTTGATGGAAATTAGTTTCCTAAAAGGAATTAAGAAGCTATTTGGTTTCCTTTTGGAATTGGTTTCCTAAAGGAATAGGATTAGCTTAAGGCAAGCTTCCTAAACCTTCTTGGTTTCCAATTGCTCTTGTTTCCTTAAAGACTAGGATACTACATCTATAAATAAGTCCATGCCTTGACTCTTGGAAGATTGATGAAACATAACACAAAATTAGAGAGAGAAAAATTGAGAGCTTGGTAGGCGTTTTTCTCTCCAAGAAAAACTGCCACACCTCTCTTCTCCTAATTGTTAGGGTTTCAACTTCTTTCTTCTTCTTGTGTTCTTCATGAATCATTCAAGGGAGCTAGCACTCAAAAGGCAAGGCAAGCAAGCCCAAAGGTTCCTAAAGATCATGTTCGTGTGGATACCGTTGGAGGCTCGACACTTGGAGGGCTTTTCATGGTAGATCAACACCTTCATCAAATAGGATCTTGCCCTTTGAAGCATAGAAACCTTCTATGCTTGAGGTATTTGTGCTAAACACCCTTTAATCGTATAGATTACATCAAAGAGATCCATGGCTAAGGTAATAAATTTTTAAATTTTCCGCTGCGTTACTCCCCTTATTACCTTACAGTGGTATCAGAGCCTACTTTGATTATATCTATATGATTTGTGTTTATTTAATTGTCATAAATATGGATGGTTTGTTCTTGATGAAATTTGTCTCAAAATTGTTTTAGAAAAATCAAGAGTTTGATTTTTAAGATAAGTTCTTAATTGTTTAAAAGTGTTTTAAATAATTAAGATGAGTTCTTATGGTTGTATTCAAGGTTTCTAAATTATTTTTACGTGCTAAAAGGGTTTTAACATGTTTTGATTCAAAAGAGTTTTGAAAAAGACCAAAGAATTTCAAAGATCGTATTTTCTAGGACACAAACCGCGCGAAAACTCGCGCGCGTTTTTACCCACGGTTAAAAACTCGTATGTTCTGTCAACAAACCGCGGATGAAACCGCGCACGGTTTGTCCCACGGTTTGTAAACCGCGGATGAACCCGCCACGGTTTGTCCCACGGTTTGCTGGCAGAGTTCTAGCGAGATTTTTCCTATTTTTTGGAAAACGCAAATTTTTGGAATTTTCTCTATAAAAACACTTTCCAATTTTAATTGTTAATATTTGGAAAGTTAAATTTTGGAAACCTACACCTTCTATAACTTTATTTTTGAGACAAATAAATTCAAGAATATTAATCTAATTAAATTAGACCAAGTGATTTATGACTAGAATTAAATAAAGTAATTTATTTAATTGTTAAATATTATGATGGCATGGTGGATGATTATGGACTATGACCAATGTGATTGAATGGTTGAATTTTTATTAATTTTGATGGTTGGCTTGTATTGGTTTTTAAAATAGGGCCTGCGTGTCCTGCCTTCTCTATTATTCTCATGTAATTCTCTTCTCACCTAACTCCCCTCGAATGTAACTCGAGGTTTCTTAGTCAATACATGTAATGTACATTGTGTAGGTTAGAGTTAGGTTTTAATTTTCTAAATTGTTTAGAATAGAATTACATGTGTAATGTACAAAGAAGATGGAGATGGAACCAAGGAGCAACCATGGAGGCTCATCAAGAGTTGAAGACCTCCCAAGGAATGCATCAAGGAGTTGATCACATCCCTTAGGAATTTGACCATATATTTTCCTTAAGGCTTGAGGAAAATATCTTAGTAAAGTCCATAATCATCCACGGTTTATTGTGCATGTTTTTATTTTATATGTCGATATATTTTAATTACATGCTATGATGAGACTGTATATTGTATAATTAAAATAAAATCCCTCAAATAAAATATTAAGTCACTAGCCTTCCATTATTGTAGTAAAAATCATTGTTTTTGTTAAGTGTTGACTTGTTGGCCCACTGTCAAGGTCATCTTACCTAGAGCATGTTTTTTACTATGAGATATGATCTCCAAATAATGGGCCTGACTTAACAAAAATGCTTAACTTGTTGGTCTCCATCAAGGCTATGGTGTTTTTGAGGCGATATTAAGTCAATATATATAAGTTGCCTTCCATTATTATAGCAAAAACGAAGAGTTCCTATTAAGTGTTGACACGTTGGCCTCCGTCAAGGTCACCTTACTCGGAATATGTTCTTGCTATGAGATGTGATCTCTTGAATAATGGGTATGACTTAACAAAAATACATAACGAGTTTGGCCTCCGTCAATGTTATGATATTTTTGAGGCAATGTTGGGAAACAAATAAGATGTGAATATCAAGAGTTGATACCCAACTATCTAGGAGTCACAAGAGTTGTGATTGATAAAAGTTATCTACCTAATCGAAGTTACCTTTGGGGCATTGGCCTCCGTCAAACCCAAAGTTAATTAGATGGGATCCTAGCCCACTAGGAATTTCCAATGGATTCCCGAATCAATAGATTGAGGGTTATTGATTTGAAGTAAAATAGTGGGAGCAAACCAAATAAATTCGAAGCCCACATTTTTGGTTTGCAATTATAACATGAAACAAATACTTGTACTATCTTTTCACTTGTTGTAGAATACATGTACACATGAACACACTTATCACCCTATATCTCCATACATATACGATTTTCTTGGACTAGTGTAAGACTTGAGAATAGTTCTTAAGCACAATTGGCTATGTCCTTGATACCCACTTCCACTTGTCCTATAGTGACAATTATAGTTAGGAAATAATGTGCATACAAGATGCATAAAAGATGATAATGATATTGCTACTTATATCATAATGTCATCTATAATTCCTAAGCTATAAAAGTAGCACAAATTGATAGATCTTTTTGTCTGTGATTGTGCATCTCAAAGAGTTGTTGATACACAATCTAGGACCATTAGATATGAGATATCTAAAGAGTAATCTGTCAAGGAAGAAAGGGCACTTTATTGCTTGTCAAGGGAAATCCTAGCGTGGTCTTGAGAAGACCCAAGTAGCTATGACAAAGCTTAAAGGTGTGATCAAAATGGACAAGTCTAAGGGCACATGTTTCCAATTCTATTGGAAAGGGAATTGTAAGGCTCGTTTCAATACTAAGAAGTTAAAGAGGCCTAGTGAAGCTTCTACTTCTAAGTATGTTTATATTTGAGATAAATTCATCTACTAATTAAGACCATTGGGTATAAGATACCTGGATATAGATCCCATATTTGCAAAATGTGCAAGGTCTTAAAGCATGGTAGACAATAAGGAAAGAGAAAGTCAAACTACGTGTGATGAATGGAGCAAGAGTTGCTACACTAGCTTGTAGAGACTTATACACTCTTTACCAACTGGGCTTGTTCTAGAATTTAAAACATTGTTATTATGTGATTCTTACAAAAGAACATGAAATCAATTCACATTAAATGTGAAAAGATTTACCATTACAAAAGAGAATATATACTGTTCTTTTACGTAATGGTGTTCTTTGTGGTATTAGATCACTAAAACAACGTTTTACAAATCCTAGACCTTGATAAGTCCATTCTCAAACATAGACAAAAACTCTATATTTTGAAACAACTATCCTTCTGGCATTATAGACTTGGTCATGTGAATAGAGAAACGCACTTCCAAATTACATAATAGTTGTGTACTTGGACTCATTCAATTATGAATCGTTTGAGACATGCGATTCTCATTTACTTTGAGAGATGACCAAAACACCTTTTATTAGAAAAAGGTGAATGTGCTAGTGATCTTCATAGACCTTCAACATATAGATGTTTTTGGCCCAATGTCGATCCATGCTAGAGGTTGTTTATCATACTTCATCACTTTCATGGATGATCATATGGGATATGATTATGTGTATCATATGATACACGCATCCATGGCCTTTGAAATGTTCAAAGTCATTAGAAGTTGAAGTAAGAAAAACAAGTTGACAAGAGTATTAAAACACTAAAGATTTGATCTATTTGGCTAATACTCAATGTCAAGTGTTTCAAAATAATTAAAGAAGAATGTGATTCTTTCTCAATGTCTCCACTTGACACACCATTATTGATGATGTGTGAAAGAGGAGAAGTTGTACCCTATGAGATATGGCGCAAACCATGATGAGTCATACTACAATTCCTAACCTCATTTAGGGGTTCTTGCCTTAGACGCCACTCCCATACACTCAACCATGTTCCTAACAAATGTCTATTTGTGGGGTATCCTTGTGAAAACAATAGATACCACTTCTATAATTCCCTTGAGAAAAATGTTTGTCTCAAGAAATGTCTTTTTCTAGAAAAATAGTTTATTCTTAAAAGAGACAGTGGGAGCAAGATAGAACTTGAAAGGTTCAAGAACCATGAATTGACAAAGATCAATAGTTGGAACTAGAGCTTATGCCACATGTTGATGAGGCGCAACGGAAGCTCAAAGTGCACAAAATCTTCAAAAGACTGGTAGAGTGCGTTATACATCTTGAGAAATATAGATTTCTCACACATGAGAGATATAGATTTCTCATTAGCAAGAGCAATAATGTACTTAGTCATATATGATGACAAACCTACCAGTCACGAAGAGGCTTTGTCTAATGTAGACTCCTTGACGTGGCAAGATGCCATAAAATCCAAAATGGATTCCATGTACAAGAACAAGGTGTAGACCTTGCTCAAGTCACCTAATCGGATAAAACCCATAGGGTGCAAGTAGGTCTTTATGAGAAAGACTGACATGGATGGTAACGTAGTTACCTATAAAGCAAGGTTAATGGAAAAGGATTCAATTCAAAGGCTTGACTTTGAAAGAAACCTATTTCACCAATAGCCATGCTTAAATCCATTTAAGATTTTACTTGCAATAGCTGCTTTTATGGCTATGACAAATGGATATGAAGACTTCATCCCTTAACGGGAATTAAAAGGTATGTATATGACACATCCCTTGGGCCTTCACTTCCATTGATAGTCATTGGGTACGCAAGCTTCAAGGGTCCATTAGTGGACTCTTGCAAGTGTCAAGGTGTTGGAGCATTTGTTTTGATAAGATAATCAAAGAGTTTGATTTTCTTGAAAACAAAGACAAGCTTTTGTGTAAATGTAAAGTTGAGTGGGAGCGTTGTCATTTTCTGGATACTATATGTGGATGACATATCGTTGATGGAAACAACATACTTTAAAGGTAAAGATATGGTTGTCCAAGAATTTTTACTAAAGGAGAGGCAATCTCTAATTCTGGGAATTAAGATCTATAGATAGATCCAAGAGGTTGCTTGGTCTCACTAGATCCAAGTACACTAGGCTAGATGCTAAAGGGTTTAGCATAGTGCAATCGAAGAAGGGGTTTTACCTATGTGATAGGAGATTACTCTTTTGAGAGACATGTGTCCTTTGACACTTGTCGAGATTGATAGCATTAATAGATCCCGTATGCTTTTGCAATAGGTTCTATTGTATATGCTATCCTATGTACGAGACCCGATGTCTTCTGGCTTTAAGTGTTACGAGCAATTCTGGTGAGTGTCACTAGATGGTTATCAAAGAATATTCTTAAGTACTCGAGAAGCACTAAAAGACTATTCTTGACTATGGAGATTACACTTAAGAAGTGTGGGATTTAAAGATACAAGCTTTTAATCCAATAGGGATGATAAGTAAATCATGAGATGAATTGGTGTTCACGTTGAACTGTAGTGGATAAAAGCGTTTTATGATAGACACTACAACATATTCTACAACAAAGGCGAGTACATGGTAGCTTTAGAAGTTACTATGGATCAAGGGATTCTTTGTTGGACAAAGAATAGTTCCTTCTATTGTTTTATGAAAACAATTGTGCCATCGCTTAATCAAGGAACTAAAGTCTCATCCATGATCCTAAAGTGTAGGTTCGTGCCGCCATCTATTTGTGGAAATAGTTTGGTACAAATGATGAAAAGATAGAGGAAGTTCCCACAATGTAAGTGTCACTAATCCTTTCACCATGGCCTTGTCCTAGAAGTAGGCATGATAGTCATGCTTCATGGCCTAAAACCTATAGGTGATTGGTTTTAGTGCAAGTGGGAGTTTGTTAGTGTATGCCCTAAAACCAAGTTAGGTTTTTGGATTTTTATTACGCTTATTTCGTGTTATACTTATATATGTGGCATTTTCTTTGTCATTTAATACTTGTTATCAATATTACTTGTTTATTTGATAAAGTCCATAGAATATTAACTGTGTATAAGAGATTGTAAGAGTTACAATGATGAGACTCTTATTACACATTAAGTTATATTCTTAAATATCCCTAGTCGTAGTATTAATGAGATTGGACATCATTAATATGGGAAGACTAGCACATACTTTGCCTCTACTTATGGTAAGTAGTAGTTGATCTCGTCAACTATGGCGTGTGACACCTAAGCTGGTATGTGGATGCTTGTTAGAGAACAAGTTCATTGGATTGATCCGCCAAGAGTTACTATTCATAGTGCTAATGAATTATACTCTTAATGGCAATGGTGTAAGTGATCCTTAGACTTGAGATTACCATGGTATCTTGAGTGTGGATTGCTATGCTTTGACTCTATTGCTCGGTGCTCGTAAAAGAGTAGCCCATACGGTAGAGATTGGGTATAGTATGAAGCATGGAAGGATAGTGAGTAATCGATATAGGATTCACCACTCCTTATTATAGGAGAGTATATCCCGGATTGGCCACTTGTTGAAATATGACTTAAAGAATCTTTTGCGCAAAAGTGAAAGTATGACTTGAAAGAGTTTCAAGGTTATACTTTTATGGAAAGTTATATTTCGGGAACAAGAAATCATTAATTAGTCATTTAAAGAGTGCGCACTACACTCTTAGACTAATTGGGATATAGTGTGGTGAAAGGATATTAATTACACGGTAACATTGTCATTGATAGGTGTAGTCTACCATATGACTTTCCTATTCACTTGGGTGGTCATGATGCATTGCTAGACGCCACTCATGATCTATAAGTGCAAATTAATTAATTAGTGAATTAATGATAAATTAAAGTGTTAATTTATCTGGCTCTTAATTAATTAATTAATGAGTTATAATTTGTACTTATTGCCAACGTGAATGGAACCTAATGGGTCACACACAATAAGAACATGGTCTTTGGGTTAAATTGTTATTAAGATAAGTATAAGATACTTATGGGGTTAATTTATGTGATAAATTAACTTAAAGGACTTAATTATAAATATTCTAAGTCTTGATGGAAATTAGTTTCCTAAAAGGAATTAAGAAGCTATTTGGTTTCCTTTTGGAATAGGTTTCCTAAAGGAATAGGATTAGCTTAAGGTAAGCTTCCTAAACCTTCTTGGTTTCCAATTGCTCTTGTTTCCTTAAAGACTAGGATACTACATCTATAAATAAGTCCATGCCTTGACTCTTGGAAGATTGATGAAACACAAGATAAAATTTAGAGAGAGAAAAATTGAGAGAGGCGTGTTTTCTCCCAAGAAAAACGCCACACCCTCTTCTCCCTAAGGGTTAGGGTTTTGTCTTCCTCCTCTTCTTGTTCTTGTGTTCTTCATGATATTCAAGGGTGCTAGCACTCAAAAGGCAAGGCAAGCAAGCCCAAAGGTTCCTAAAGATCATGTTCGTGTGGATACCGTTGGACGCTCGACACTTGGAGGGCTTTTCATGGTAGATCAACACCTTCATCAAATAGGATCTTGCCCTTTGAAGCATAGAAACCTTCTATGCTTGAGGTATTTGTGCTAAACACCCTTTAATCGTATAGATTACATCAAAGAGATCTATGGCTAAGGTAATAAAAGTTAAATTTTCCGTTGCGTTACTCCCCTTATTACCTTACAATTATAGGAGAGTATATCCCGGATTGGCCACTTGTTGAAATATGACTTAAAGAATCTTTTGCGCAAAAGTGAAAGTATGACTTGAAAGAGTTTCAAGGTTATACTTTTATGGAAAGTTATATTTCGGGAACAAGAAATCATTAATTAGTCATTTAAAGAGTGCGCACTACACTCTTAGACTAATTGGGATATAGTGTGGTGAAAGGATATTAATTACACGGTAACATTGTCATTGATAGGTGTAGTCTACCATATGACTTTCCTATTCACTTGGGTGGTCATGATGCATTGCTAGACGCCACTCATGATCTATAAGTGCAAATTAATTAATTAGTGAATTAATGATAAATTAAAGTGTTAATTTATCTGGCTCTTAATTAATTAATTAATGAGTTATAATTTGTACTTATTGCCAACGTGAATGGAACCTAATGGGTCACACACAATAAGAACATGGTCTTTGGGTTAAATTGTTATTAAGATAAGTATAAGATACTTATGGGGTTAATTTATGTGATAAATTAACTTAAAGGACTTAATTATAAATATTCTAAGTCTTGATGGAAATTAGTTTCCTAAAAGGAATTAAGAAGCTATTTGGTTTCCTTTTGGAATAGGTTTCCTAAAGGAATAGGATTAGCTTAAGGTAAGCTTCCTAAACCTTCTTGGTTTCCAATTGCTCTTGTTTCCTTAAAGACTAGGATACTACATCTATAAATAAGTCCATGCCTTGACTCTTGGAATGATTGATGAAACACAACACAAAATCTAGAGAGAGAAAAATTGAGAGCATTGAGAGGCGTTTTCTCTTCCAAGAAAAACGCCACCTCTCTTCTTCCTAATAGTTAGGGTTTCCTTTCTTCTTCTTGTGTTCTTCATGAATCATTCAAGGGAGCTAGCACTCAAAAGGCAAGGCAAGCAAGCCCAAAGGTTCCTAAAGATCATGTTCGTGTGGATACCGTTGGAGGCTCTACACTTGGAGGGCTTTTCATGGTAGATCAACACCTTCATCAAATAGGATCTTGCCCTTTGAAGCATAGAAACCTTCTATGCTTGAGGTATTTGTGCTAAACACCCTTTAATCGCTATAGATTACATCAAAGAGATCCATGGCTAAGGTAATAAATTTTTAAATTTTCCGCTGCGTTACTCCGCTTATTACCTTACAATTGGCACCAACGCGAACTACCTTGGAGAGCACTAAGAGGAAACCTTTAGAAGATCATAAGACCTATACTAAACGTTGGAGAAAGCTGGCTGCTAAGGTGGACCCTCCCATGAGCGAAGAGGAGATCGTTCGTACCTTTATTAAGGCACATGATCTGCCATACTTTGAGAAAATCTTTCGCATGACTAGGAGCTCATTTGTTGCCATCATTAACAAATTGGAAGAGTATGATGAATTTGTCAAGGCAAGCAAAATAGTTAATGTAACAGTTTTGAAATTGCAATTGGAGGCTTTGCAAAACCAGAATCAGAACAATAATGGGAAGAAGACCCCGTTCAAGAAGAAAGAGGGGGAGACTTCTTTTGTTTGGGATCAAGCCCATCGTTTAGACCCAAAATCCAGAACCGTTCCTCATATGCTACTTTTTACCCACAACCTATAAATCCTCAGCCAGTTTACCACACTAATACACAGCCTCATTATCCTCAATCTGGTTGTCCAAACTATCCACCTCCATTCCCAGCACCTCGGCCAACTTTTCAAAATTGCCCTCATCCCCACTATAATCCGAGACCACCACAACAAAACAACATCCACATTACCCAAAACCCATTTCAAGCCAACAGAGACCAGGTCCAAGGGCAACCTCAAACTTACACCAATCTGGGTTGTCCCATTGATCAATTGTATGAGCAACTGAAAGCTGCTGACAAAATTGGAGTGATTTCAGTAAAGGTTTACAACAAGGGTTTGCTTGTAGGATACAATTCTCAAGCTATTTGTGCATACCATTCAGGGAGTCCGGGACATTTCACAGCTAATTGTTGGGCCTTAAAGAATCAAATTTAAGACATGATTGAATCTGGAGAGATTATTCTTAGAAGACGAGGAGCGCAAACAAGAATCCTCTGCCAAAACATGAAAATACTGAGGGAGCAATCACTACTGATTATGAATTTGGTGATCCTACATCATCATACATTGTGGATGAGTATGAGACTGAGAACACAATGGAAACTAATTTGATCAAGATAAGGAGAGAATCGAATGCTAAAGATTCAGCAGTAGAGAACAGGGATGTTGCCTTAAAAGACGAATTGAAAAAATCAGTGTTTGAGAAAAATTAAGCCTTTCGTGTTAGAAGGATATTTCGACCCTTTTGGACTTGTTGCCTTTTGAGTTAGATGCACCAGATTCTGTTGTGCTTGAATTTCTTGAACAAATATCTATGAATAGTTTACAAAAAGTGCCTTGGAATTATGAGGAGCCTATGCTGTTGATTGGATATAAGAAATTGTTGAAGGAAGAAGTAGGCACTGTCACCAGGTCTGGGAGAGTTCTAGGAGATTATGAGAAGAATGTTCCGCTGAAAACCCATGACAATTCTCTGCCACCCAAGCAACCCGTGTATGGAAAAAATGCTTTGGATTTCTTGAGATTAATTAAGAGAAGTGAATATAAGATAGTAAAATAATTGGACAAGGCGCCTGCTCATATTTCTTTTCTGAACCTGCTTCTGACCTCCGAGCTGCATCGAGAAGCTTTGCTCAAAGTGCTTAACGAGGCTCAAATCCCTAAGGATGTCTCGGTCGACAAATTCTCTAATATGGTGGGTAACATTCTGGCTTCCAACTGTATTAGTTTTTCAGATGGTGATTTGACCGCCGAGGGGATTGGACATAACAAGGTACTGTATATATCAGTACATTGTAATGGAAAACTACTTCCAAGGTTTTTGGTGGACAATTGATTAGCTTTAAACATTTGCTCATGGGGCACTGATATCCGTTTCGCTATACTATGGATACTTTAGGCAAGTGCACCTATCGTTCCTAGTAGTATAGTGTACAGGAGTACCGAGTGTCGATCCCTCAGGGACTATGTGAGTACTAGTACTAACTTCTTTCTATTATCTAACCTCACAAAGTGAATGACGAATTAAATGAAAATACAAATTAGCTAAAACTAATTATCTAACTAAATGACAATATAGAATTTAGTAGAGAGAATGGACAAAAGTAGAGGTGAATTTAGATGAAGAATTCCCCTAAACCAACATGCCAAGACTCTAACTTGATTAATGATTAACCCAATTGCTTAGACCCTAGAATCCCTAATGTGGATTATATCCTTTCTAAAGTGAAACAATTCCTACCTTCTCGGTTGATTAATTGGAATCTCTTCTCAATTAAAACCCCTAAAAGATGCAATTTCTAATCAATGGACTCTATTTGTAGTTGAGCTTTAATCCTAAAACTCAACTTAGGAAGAACTCATGTAATCCTATCTCTAGCAATTCATTCAAGTTCTCTCTATTCATAAAGTGATTTAATCATATGTGTAATCTCTCGATATACCCATACAAAATCAATACTTGAATTGAAGGATGCATGCAAATCCCAATCCAAAACACAAATAAACTCATGAATAAATCTAAGAACAAAGTGGGTCTTTCATTAAACCAAGAATAAAATCATAGACATAAGAATCTAGGGTTCATCCCATCTAAATCATAAACAACTCAATTCATAATTACAAGAATAAAATTAAGAAAAGACAAGAAAGAAAGAGAAAGCTCATTCTCATGCAGCCCTCTTGAATCCTCCCTTGCATCTTGATGAATCCTTCTTGCTTTCACCATTGAAGCCCTTGAGTTGTCCCTCTACTCTTGCTTTCTCCTCCCTACATCACTCTAGATGTGCCAAATGTGTGTTTTTGAGGTGTGTGCGGCGTGTGTGTGTTTTCTCTAGAGTTAGGGTTCTCTCCCTCGTCAAATGGCCAGTTGAGCTGCTAAATACGCTGCAGATTCTGTGAAGAAACCGTGGCATAAACCGCGCGCAGGTTGTCGCGCGGGTTGTTCACTTAACTTCTGAATGGAAACCGCAGCACAAATCGCGTGCGGGTTGTCACGCGGTTTGTCTACGTCAGATTTGACCTCCAAGACAGCCGAATTAGCTTTTCCTTAAAACACAAAAGTTATAGCCCCTTGAGCGAGCTTTCCAAAACATCAAAAATCACGTCATTTAGAGGTCTGTGGCTAGAGATGTACTCAAAATACTAAGAACTGGTCGGAACAGCCTCGCAGTGCAAATGTGCTTCAGTAACTTGGGCTTTTGACCATTGAAACGTGAGAAATAGACTTTGATGTCTTCGTATGAATTGTAGAAAATTGTCTTAGCTTCAAAATACTTCAAGATTCATCCCAATCCAATGTCTCTAGCTCTAGATATGACCAAAACACTGAAATATGTCCAAGCTGCCAAACTGTTTCCATTCCAATTCTTCTTCGCCTATTTCTTCATTGCACTCCAATCAATTGAAATCGAGTTGAAGCTATCAAAACCCTACAAAATGGTGTAAAAACACTTTTAAATCATACATTTACACAATTTGGCATTAAAATCATAAAAGAGAAGAAATAGCTAAGAACTAGAGAAAAACTCATAGAAAACCCTAAAAACCTAACCTAAAAAAACTAGTTCACTTTAGCACTTATCAGGCACTCTTGTCAAATTAGGGCTATCTGATACTAAACTTCGTCTATCTACTATCGTGGTAAGAGGTTTTGATAGAACAAGGAGGGAGCCAATAGGAGAAATTAATTTAGTTTTAGAGGTGGGACCAACCCAATTTCAGATTCCTTGTCAAGTTATGGATTTCTCTGGTGCCTACAATATTCTGTTAGGAAGACCGTGGATACATACCTCCAATTTGGTGCCTTCTTTGTTGCATCACGTATTGAAATTTGTTATGAACAATCAGTTAATCACTGTATTTGCTGAAGATGATTGTGCAATGATGATCAATGCCAACTCAAAAGGGAAGGACAGTGGGAAAATCTCAGTTTTTGCTCACCGGGTTGAAGATGTTGTCTCTACAGGGTGTATTTCTAAAAATAAATCATTTGTGCAAGAAGCCAGTGTCATAATGGCTAAAGAAATTATCCGAGGGAGATATGAGAAAAGAAAGGGTCTTGGGCAAAATTTGCAAGAACTGTTGGAACCAATACTCCTCCAAACACAAAAGGACACATTTGGACTAGGTTTTTTTCCAATTGCAAGGGATCGAAAGGAGATGAGAACTCAAAAGCTTGCCGAAAAAGAAGAAAGGCTGATCGGGTTGCACATTCCGCCTCTACACTGTTCTTTCACTCACCCATCGGGGGTAATGATATCTGGTTTGGATGACAAGAATTCTGCTAATGAAATTCTATTGGATATGTCTCAGTTTTTCATAGGGGTCATTTATGATGCTGAGCCATCTGGATCTTTTGAGTTCCCGATAATTCCTAAAGATAGCATTCAGAATTGGACTGCTGGTTATCTTTCCTCTCGAAGAGAATTTTGGTAAATTTAGGAGATTGTCTTTCACTCGAATCTATGCTTAGATAGGGTCTCATGTAGAGTCTTTTGTTGGGTAATTATGTTGCTTTTGGGTCTTGTCACTTTGTTTTGTTAACGTTTTATGTGTTAAAGTGTCTTTCATCATAGGCATAGGGCCTTAGGATGAGTATGTTTTGAGTATTGATGTGATCCTTTAATTGTTCAGTTATTTTAAATTCAATTAAATGGAAGACTACCCTTATCAATTTTTCAATTGTTTCTAGTTTTTTATTGTATGTGTTTGTTTTCTCTTTTTCTCAGATGGCCATCAATGAAATCATTTGACCCTTTGGATGTCACTATTCTAGAAGTCGATTATTGCAAACTCGATATCTCTCACGAATTTGAAATCATGCAATTTGGCACTCAAAACGAGAGTTATATCGAAGAAATAGAAGTTATTAACATTGGTACTAAAACGGAGGTCAAAGAAGTCAAGGTCAGCATGCATTTGAATAAGAAACAAAAGCAAGAAATGGTGGAAATTTTTACTGCATTTCAGGATGTCTTTGCCTAGTCTTATGATGATGTGGCTGGAATTTTCACGGACATAGTGGTTCACCGATTGCCAACTGATTCGAATATCCCACCTGTGAAGCAAAAACCTCGCAAGTTTAAACTGGATATGAGTGATGTGATCCAAGGAGCACTCACACTTGTTATTTGGACTTGAGTATGCTGAGCTTAGGAGAGGCTTGTTCTTAGTGGAAGATGATCCACATGTTTGCTAGTTGAAGCCTATGCATGAATTTGGGCTTAATGGCAAGCTTAAAATTCACTTTGTTTATACTAGCACATTGGGCCAAGGAGTGGAGCATTGGTTGTGGATTAAGTTCATCTACAAAGAAGGCCCAAAAGAAATTGCTAACTTGTCCAAAAACAATCTTAAAAGGGGCTGGTTACTAGGACTTGCTTGGAGTGCCCATGAAGTTGCTAAATGGAGGCCCAATGGAGCTTGATGAAGGTTGTTCAGCCCATGAACTTTTTTGGACGAATTTTTATAGTTTTTATGTTTTTAGTTAGTTTAACTTATTAGAATTCTTCTATATTTGTATTTTTAGTTAAGTATTATTATTAGTTTAGGTATAGACTTAGAAGTTGCTTAAATCTTCAAGTTTAGAATGTTCTATGTAAGCCTATTTATAGGCCTTTTATTAGTTACGAATTTGAACAAGAATTATTCAGAAAAATCGTGTGTTTTCTCTAGTGTGAGAATTTTCTTGGTTCTTTGTTGATTAAGAACTACTCTTGGTCTTATCAAGCTTGCTTGTGGTGACCACCAACTTCGCTTAGAGTTTTTCTTGAGTTTTTTTATCAAGTCTTTAGAGCTAATTAGGTTAGACGATTGAACTCGCTCAACTTGGTCTAATTCTAGTTGTTCTTAGGCGTGCTCATCTTCAAGGGAAGATTCAAGGCAAAATAACTCCACGTCAAGGGTTCCTTGGTTCACGAATCAAACGAGGTCTTGAGTTCAACGAGTTGCATACCTGAAATCCAAGACTTTCTTGGCAACGCAACCGTGCGCACATCAAGTGATATCAGAGCCATCTTCTTGGATTTTTTTTCAGGTTTTTCCAATCCAATTTTTCCTTTGGAAAAATTCGGATATATCCCTTTTTTTTCTTTTTTGTTGTTTATCAAAGAGCTTCGAGCTTGGTTTAGCAACTTGTGTTTTATTTGTTTTTCTTTCTTTGAGTCGTTGTCGAAGAGCTTCGAGCCTGGACAACAAGTAGTTTTCTTGTGTCTTGTTACTTTTGTTTCTTAAAAATAAAAATTCTGCTGTATTTTTGTCGTTGTTTTCCTTGTAAAAATCATGCCCTAGGTTCTTTAGAGTTGTTCTTGGTTGCTTCTCAATCAAGAATTCTAGGTCTTGTGTGGTATTTTGTGATTCTTGACTGTTTTTGGTGTTTTTCTTGAATTTCTTGTGTCAAAAATTTGAAAGAAAAAGGGTTTCTTGAACATAAAAATTCATACAACCAATTTTCTTGGAAATTTAGTTGAATTATTTTTGAGTTCTTGCATAAAAAAATTTAAAAAATTCGTGTAAAAAAATATTAAAAAATCGTGTGAAGAAAAGAAAAGAAAAAGTCGTGCAAAGAAGAAAAGAAAGAAAAAAACAAAGCACAAAGAAAAGGAAGGAAAAAGAGAATAAAAAGGAGTGCACATCAAAGTAAAAACCATACACAATCATTTATTCAAATTTTCTTGAAGTTTCTTGGTGTTTAGATACAAGTTCTTGAAGTTCTTGAACTTTGCTAGTTTCTTGAATTTGCACCAACTTGTTCTTGAGTTCTTGAAGTCTTTGTGTTGCTGAAGATTACTTGATGACTGATTTCTTGAAGTTCTTGGCTAATTTCTTGGACTTTCTTGATCAAATCTTGAAGTTCCTGAAGCCTTAAAGTGTTGGTCAAAGGGTCTTCTTCATAAACTAGGGTTTTGATAGGGTTTTCTTGCATAATAGTTGCTGAAATTCGTTTTAATTTTTGGACGAATTTTGGCCGCGATTTTTGCAGAAATTCTGGTGTTTAAAAGGGTTAAAAGGGTTTTAGTTGGGTTTATATAGAAGTTATTTGTCTTTGGGAAACCCATTGGGAAAAGGAAAGTAGTTACAAAGGGGATTCGAAAACTTATTCTACAAAACAAGTAGTTTCCTTTTTCTTTTTGGCAAGTGGTGGTTACACCTTGTTTCCTTTTTATTTTTTTCGTGTTTTCCAGCTGTTTGGGGAGTGTTTGACCATGGTTTGGTGTTTCCTAATTGGTTGTGTGTTGGTTTTTAATTAATTATTTGTTCAAGAATTCTTTTTGGAAAGGAATTTCTTTCCTATTCCTTAAAGGAGTGTTGGAGTTTTACTTTTTTGCGCAAGAATATTATTTTTCAAGAGAACATTAAAAATCAATGATTTTTTGCACACAATTATACCACACATTAGGGTGTCCATTTTGTGTCAATTCTTAATTCTCATCCATTCTCTGATTTATTCTCTTGATCAAAAACACTCTAAGCTAATTTTTCTTAGCCTCTACATTTACTCTTTACAAGTTGAGGTTGCTATAGGTCCTTGGTGGGATTGATTGAGCTGGTTCTTCATCAAAGAGCCTACAAGAAGATTCTTTGAGGGGAAAAAGGCTTAGTGGTGAGCTCACTAGAGGGAAAAAGCCAACAACTAGAGTGATACACGAGGGAATGAGTGTATACACTAAGGGAGAGAAGTAAGACAATTTCCTTTTTATTTGTTTATTATTACTAACTTGTTTTTGAAGGAATTTCTTTGTAGCCATGGCCAAACAAGGTGACCAAAAGCTTAAGGACATTGACTTCTTGTTGAAAGCCATGCAAAAGGACTTTAGGAGATGCATACTCGCATGAATGATGTGGAATTAGCCGTGAAAGGGAAAGCAAAAGTATCCAACAATCCAACTTATAAGGATAGGAGCTATGACACTCATTCTTATGGAAGGATTGACAAAACAATTCCACGTCAAGGGTTCCTTGGTTCACGAATCAAACGAGGTTTTGAGTTCAACGTCCATACAAAAGGTTGACTGATAATGGAGAATTTGAAGTAACCAATCAAGTGGAGTTGGAGTTTTCACTTAACAAGTATCATGATAAGATTCTTTGTGATGTGGTACCAATGGAGACTTGTCATGTACTCTTAGGGCATCCATGGAAACTTAAGAATGAAGCCAAATATGATGAGGTGAACAATAACTACTTTTTCAAATAGAATGGGAGTAATGTCAAGCTAATTTCGTTGCCCTCACTTGAGGTAAATAAGGATAAAGAGAAAATTCCAAGAGATTACAAAGAGTGGGAAAGTTCTTTGAAAGCACAAGCAAAAGAAAAGAGTGATAAAAAAGAAGAGTGTGTGCAAGAGGAGAGTGAGTATAGTGTAGATCTTGAGAGAGAACAAATTGAGAGGGAAATTTCTAAGAAAGAAGAAGAAAATAAGAGAGTGGAAGTGGAAGCTAGCCAAAGTGAGAAAATGAGTGCTTTGATTGAAAGGCCTAAACTTCTTGTACCTATGTACAAAGAAGTAGATTATTTTGCTAACATTCCTAACACTTGTTTTCCTAGTGTTTCTGTTTCTCCTTTGCAGCAACTTGGAAGTCAAGACAAAGTGACACTACCTACAAATTGTTTATTCAATGGTGTTAAGCTGCAAGTTTCTAGATTTTTATCACCAAGCAAGAAGATGCAAGCGTTCACAAGACATGACTTGGTGAAAAGAGGATGTTTTGAGATGGAAATCTGGTCTCATGCCATTAACGCCAACTGGTTAATGAAATACATGTTTGATTGGTGACATGGTGTCAATTGGATTGATTCACAAAGTCCAAACGCCACAACTGAATTGATGAATTTACTGGATTCTACTAGACTGTGGCATAAGTTTTTATGTTCTTTTAGTTTTAATTATTTTAATTTGCTCATTAATTTAGTTTTGCATGTTTATTCCATTAGTTTAAGTGATTATGTCTTGCATCTAGATTGTTTAACTTCATCTAGGTCAATCTGTCTTGAAGGATTTCTTGTGTGTTATGATCATATTTCTAGCGATTTTTGTGGTTTATTTTGCAAATTATTATTCCATGATAGAATTTATATGTTTTTGTATGCATTCTATCCAATTCATTCTAGTGTTTTAGTTAGTAACCATGTTTCACATTTAGCATGTTTAGCTTTAACTACTGATTTGCAGTATCTATTTTATAGTTTATCGTGTCGTGTTATTTGTTCTAGGGCTTATATGTTTGTCCATACATTCCATCCAAAGCATCTTAGTGTTTTAGCTAATAATGGTGTTTCTATTTTTAGGGTTATTTTTCATTACGAATTTAATCATATTTGGTGTTGCATACATGTTCAAGACCTTTCTATTAGTGCTTTTCACTTAGTTAGTGTTCAAGAGTCTTTATTAGATTATGATCATGATGCTCATCTTGTTAATGCTTGTTACTTTAAGTCTGTTCATAGGTATTTGTTTAATAGTTCATGTTTGTTCGTTCTTCTGCATGTTTTTAAGGATAAAAGTCATTTAAGCATGTATATTATACTTCAACGTCAATCTATCTTTGCATATTTTATATGTGTTTTTGAGTTCTTTAGTGTTTCATCTAAAGAATGTTCAGTTTTTCTTTACTTATGTTCATGCTTGTATTATACCATCTGATTTTTATGTGCTTAATATTCATGGTGGTTATACTTGCTTATCTATCAAACCTTTAGTTTCTTATATTAGTTTATATGAACTCGCAAATTCGAGGACGAATCTTTTTGAAGAAGGAGGGATTGATGTGATCCAAGGAGCACTCACACTTGTTAAATTTGGACTTGAGCATGGTGAGCTTAGGAGAGGCTTGTTCTTAGTGGAAGATGATCCACATGGTTGTTGGCTAAAGCCTATGCACGAATTTGGGCTTAATGGCAAGCTTAAAATTCACTTTGTTTATACTAGCACATTGGGCCAAGGAGTGGAGCATTGGTTGTGGATTAAGTTCATCTACAAAGAAGGCCCAAAAGAAATTGCTAAGTTGTCCAAAAACAATCTTATAAGGGGCTGGTTACTTGGACTTGCTTGGAGGGCCCTTGAAGTTGCTAAATGGAGGCCCAATGGAGCTTAATGAAGGTTGTCCAGCCCATGAACTTTTTTGGACGAATTTTTATAGTTTTTATGTCCAGCCCATGAACTATATTTGTGTTTTTAGTTAAGTATTATTATTAGTTTAGGTATAGACTTAGAAGTTGCTTAAATCGTCAAGTCTAGAATGTTCTATGTAAGCCTATTTATAGGCCTTTTATTAGTTACAAATTTGAACTAGAATTATTCAGAAAAATCGTGTTTTCTCTATTGAGAGAATTTTCTTGGTTCTTTGTCGATTAAGAACTACTCTTGGCCCTATCAAGCTTGCTTGTGATGACCACCAACTTCTCTTAGAGTTCTTCTTGAGTTTTTGATCAAGTCTTTAGAGCTAATTAGGTTAGACGATTGAACTCGCTCAACTTGGTCTAATTCTAGTTGTTCTTAGGCGTGCTCATGTTCAAGGGAAGATTCAAGGCAAAAAAACTCCATGTCAAGGGTTCCTTGATTCACGAATCAAATGAGGTCTTGATTCAACGAGTTGCATACCTGAAATCCAAGACTTTCTTGGCAACACAACTGTGCACACATCAATGAGTCTCAAAATTAAGGAACAAATTGTAAAACAACTCAATGCCGAGATCATCATGGTATCTCATTGATAACTGCAAAAATGAAGTATCTTTAAGTGGATTTTTTAATAGAGGTTTTTAGTAACTTTCATTAGTTTTTATTTATTTGTGATGCAATTTCTCTTACTTTTGAGTGTTCAAGTTATTTTAGAAGAAAAGCTATTCATTTATGTTATTTCTGTGATCTTGCAGGTAGTTGTTGAAGAGCTCATGCATGGAGTTTTAGAAGGAACTAAAATGCTCAAATAGCTGATTAGAAGTAAAAAAATGGTTCAGAGATGAAGGCCAAGAAGGTGGTGCAAGAATGAAGTGAGAAGCAAGGCAAAGAATTGAAGAAAAAAAAAAAGCTTCTGATCGTACCCGCGCCCGTACCCGCGCCGCGGGTACGTGCCGCGGGTACGATCAGAGAGTCCGCTTGATGAATCCGCGCCCGTATCCGCGCCGCCGGTACGGGGCGCTAATGCACACTTTTGAGGCATTTCGGGAGAGAAAAGAACTAGAGGCCTGCAACTCAAAAGGGGGTCAATTTTTAGTCTTCTTTAGAGAGTTTTTAGAGTAGAAACAAAAGAGAGGAACAAAGCTTAAAACCCTAGTTCCATAGATCTATAGAGGAAGCTTTAGATAGATGAATGTGAGATGACTAATCTGAAGGGAATCATTTGTACTACTCAAAAGGGGAGAATTGCAGCAACTTGTGGTTTTTATGATGCAATAAAGACAATAAGTTTTCTGTACATTTCTTGCCTTTTATCTCTATGTCAATTGATTGCAAAGAATTTACTTTTATTGCTTCAATTATGAGTACTTAATTTGCATGTCTAGGGTTTAGATGAACTTGTGATTGAAGGGAATATGGAGTAATTGGTGATTTTATGATGTTGAACTACTTTGCCTATTCATTGTTCATGATTAATTGAATTGTAATTGCTTGATCACCAATTATAATCTTTAAATTACTATTATTCAACGAGAGTTGATTGTGGTAGTGGACAGAGACCAATTGAAGTCTAGGTAGTATTTCACACGAGAATAGTGATACTCCTAGGTGAGTCTTGATCAATTCATACAGTTAAATTAACCTGCACTATAATCTCTACCACGGAAGTAGGAGGGGTTTAGTAGGGAGGTAATCGCTAGTTTATCACGAGAGTGAAAACTAGGTACATATGGAATTGGACTCTAGGTAGAGTAATGAGATTGAATAATTGAAGCAATTGCTCCTTTCTCTTAAATCATGAGGGATTCTAAGTCCTAGATACTCCTCTCACCAGTGTCTCTGCATTTCTATTTTGGTTTCTCTAGGGTCTAGTGTTAACAATTTAGTTTTAGGTTTTAATCTGGGTAATTGGTTGTCTAGATAATAGAAAGCTTTATAAAGGTCTAGTAATTCTTCACCTTTCCTTGTGGGATCGAACCTAGTTCTCTATACTCATTAGCGATCTGTCCTCTTGCAGATATAGGTGAATTAGGCAATTTTAATTTGGTGGGTTAATCGTACCAAGAGCCTTTTCTTAGCCTAATTAAAATCCTACCAAGTTTTTGGCGCCGCTTGCCGGGGAACTCGGTGATTAGAATATTAGGTCTTGAAGTACTCTATTAATCTAGGCTGTACTTTTTCATTTTTGTTCAGATTTTATTTTCTTTACTTTAAGGAGTGAATTCTTAGTGAGTAGGGCAGTTTATGCATAGAGCTTTAAAGCCAGTGCTTCCTCTTGACCCTGAGATAGAGTGTACTGCTAGGAAGCTTAGGAAGAAACGAAATAACTCAGTAGTGGAAGAATTGGAGGAAGATAGGAGTATAGGACTTGAGTTAGAATCTGAAGCAGAAAACTCCGAATCTTATAGTCCCCAAGTGCAAATGGCTGAGCAGAGAGCATTAAGGGATTTTGCTTTGCCCGATGGGACTGGCGCCCAATCAAGCATCGCAAGACCCGCGGTTAATGCCAATAATTTTGAAATCAAGCCAGCCTTGATTCAGATGGTCCAACAAGAGCAGTTTGGAGGAACTGCCATGGAGGACCCAAATGCTCACTTAGCCAATTTTTCTGAAATCTGTGACACCCTGAAAGTAAATGGAGTCACAGAGGATGCTATAAGGCTACGTTTATTTCCATTCTCTTTGAGAGGGCAAGCTAAGCTTTGGCTTCATTCGTTTGCACCTAACTCTTTCACCACTTGGGCCGAACTATCTAGAGCATTCCTAAACAAGTATTTCCCACCTGCTAAGACTGCTATGCTTAGGATGGATATTACAAGTTTTAGGCAGTCAGAGGGAGAGTCATTGTACGAGGCTTGGGAGAGGTACAAGGAATTACTTAGGAAATGTCCTCATCATGGACTACCAGAGTGGCTCATTGTACAGACATTTTACAATGGCTTAGCATATTCTACTAAACAGAATGTAGATGCCGCAGCGGGAGGGGCTTTAATGGGTAAGTCTGCAGAGGAAGCCCAAGATTTGATAGAGGAAATGGCAGCCAATAGCTACCAATGGGCCAACATTAGGGGTGGTCAAAGAAGGGGAACGACCATGTCTATTTCTGACCATGATACCCTAAATGCATTATCTTCCCAAATGCAAGATGTGCTTAGTCTTTTGAAAAATGGAAGTGGCCCTAGCTCACTAACTGTCATGGCATGTTGCACTATGTGTGGTGGTCAGCATGAAACAGCTGAATGTGTTTCTAACGAACAAGTGCAATATGCCAATTTCAATAGTCAACCTCAGAACAACCCTTACTCCAACACTTACAATCCTGGTTGGAGGAACCATCCAAATTTTGGATGGAAAGAGAGAGGTGCACAGCAAAGGCCAGTTAACCCGCCGGGTTTTCTGCCTAGACCTGCCCAACCTGCACAGAAGCCAGATTGGGAGATAGCTTTTGAAAAGCTGTCTCAAGATATGGATAGGAAAATGGCGAATATGCAGAGGAACATTGATAATCAAATAGGGCAACTAGCTGAAAGCCATTAGGACTAGGAACAAAGGTGAATTGCCTAGTCAACCTGAGGTCAATCCCCGAGAGCATATAAAGGCTATCACTCTTCGTAGTGGGAAGGAATTAGAGGAACCTGAGAAAAAAAATGATGAGATTAGGGTAAGCAATCACAATGGGAATTTAGAGCAATTAGGGGATGATATGAGAGAGGGACGAGTAGAGAAGGAAGTTAGTAAATCATCTGTCAATGCCAAGACACCCCCTATACCCTTTCCGCAAAGGCTACAAAAGGAAAAAAATAATGCAGATTTTGAAAAGTTCATGAATATTTTTAAGAGTCTGCATATTAATATTCCATTTGTGGATGCTATCATGCAAATTCCCTCTTATGCAAAGTTCTTAAAGGAACTTATGTCTCGCAAAAGGAAGTTAGTGGATAATGAGATTGTTGCTCTCACTGAGGAGAGCAGTGCTCGTATCCAAAACAAATTACCTCCTAAGTTAAAGGATCCGGGTAGCTTTTCTATCCCGTGCACCATAGGGGAGTTAGAAATTGCTAAAGCTTTATGTGACCTTGGTGCAAGTGTGTCTTTGATTCCTTTAACTATTGCGAAAGAACTCGGCTTACTGAGTTGAAAAGAACCAACATGACCCTTCAACTAGCTGATAGGTCAATTCGTCACCCATGGGGGGTACTAGAGAATGTGTTGGTCAAGGTGGATAAATTCATAATACCTGTTGATTTTGTGGTTTTAGATATGGAGGAGGACATTCAAATGCCTATTATTTTAGGGAGACCATTTCTAGCCACAGCAGGTACCATTATAGACGTGAAAAATGGAAAGCTGAAGTTTCAAATAGGTGATGAAGAGGTTGAATTTAATTTCAACAACACAGTTAAGTACCCTTCATTCACTGATCACGTCTATTCAGTAGACCTCGTAGAGGAGCTTACTGAGGAGTTTGGGTTAGTTGCTCTGGACTGTGACGCACTGGAGTTGTGCTTAACAGGGAGAGGTCCACAAGTGGAAAGTAGTGAGGAAAAGGGTGAGATGGCACTATTTCTAGATTCTAGAGAGCCATTTAGGAAGAAATCATCTTTTGAGGATCTAGGAGTAAGTAAAGGGATACCACTACCTTCTGATATGCAACCCCCTAAATTGGAATTAAAGCCATTACCTAAACATCTTAGGTATGAATTTTTGGGAGAAAAGGATACATTACCCGTTATAGTGAGTACTGAGTTGGACTCTGAGCAAAATGAGAAATTGCTTAGAGTCTTGAGAAAGCACCAACGGGCAATAGGTTGGTCAATTTCTGACTTGAAAGGGGTAAGTCCTTCTATATGTATGCATCGAATACTACTGGAAAATAATTGTAGACCAGTGGTAGAAGCTCAGAGAAGGCTTAATCCGAACATGAAGGAGGTTGTGAGATCAGAAATTTTGAAGTGGTTAGATGCAGGCATTGTATACCCAATTTCTGACAGCAAATGGGTTAGCCCTATACATGTAGTGCCAAAGAAAGGAGGGACTACTATTGTTAAAGGGAAAGATGAGGAACTTATTCCATCTAGGATAGTGGCTGGGTGGAGAGTTTGTATTGATTATAGGAAGTTGAATTCTGCCACTAGGAAAGATCATTTCCCTTTACCTTTTCTTGATGCTATGTTAGAGAGAATATCTGGTTATGCATTTTATTGTTTCTTGGATGGGTATTCTGGGTATAACCAAATTGCTATAGCACCTGAGGATCAAGAAAAGACGTCGTTTACTTGTCCCTATGGAATTTTTGCTTTTAGACGCATGCCTTTTGGGTTGTGCAATGCCCCCGCGACATTTCAGCGATGTATGATGGCCATTTTCTCTGATTATATTGAAAGAATTATGGAGATTTTCATGGACGATTTTTCTGTTTTTGGTAAAACTTTTGATGATTGCCTCCATAATCTTGAATTGGTTTTGACACGGTGTGAAGAAACTAATCTGGTGTTGAATTGGGAAAAGTGCCATTTTATGGTCAAGGAGGGTATAGTGCTTGGCCATAAGATATCTTCTAATGGGATAGAGGTTGATAAAGCCAAGATTGAGGTCATAGAAAAAATGCCTCCACCGGTCAATGTTAAGGGGATTAGGAGTTTCTTAGGACATGCGGGGTTTTATAGGCGATTTGTTAAAGATTTTTCCAAAGTAGCTAAACCCCTATGTGATTTATTAGTTAAAGATGCTCCTTTTAACTTTGGTGAAGAATGCTTGAGTGCATTCAACAGGTTAAAAACTGAGTTGACATCGGCCCCTATTATAGCATCACCTGATTGGAGATTGCCTTTTGAACTAATGTGCGATGCCAGTGATTTTGCATTAGGGGCGGTTTTAGGTCAACGTAAGGAAGGTCGGTTGCATGTGATTTATTATGCCAGTAGGATTTTGAATGAAGCACAGATTAACTATGCAACCACAGAAAAAGAGCTTTTGGCAGTTATTTTTGCATTGGATAAGTTTAGATCTTATTTAGTGGGGTCTAAAATTATCATTTTTACTGACCATTCAGCTCTCAAATACCTGTTGTCTAAGAAAGACGCCAAACCAAGGTTAATTCGGTGGATTCTCTTGCTACAGGAATTTGATATAGAAATTAGAGATAAAAAGGGATTAGAGAACGTAGTGGCTGATCACCTTTCGAGGTTAGATTACATCCCTTCAAATGATCAAATTCCTATCCAAGAGAACTTCCCTGATGAGTACGTGTTGGTTGTGAGGGAGTCACCTTGGTATGCTGACTTTGTTAATTACTTAGTCAGTGGAGTAGTTCCCAAAGAGTTCGGGTATAATCAAAAGAAAAAATTTTTCCATGATTTGAAGAACTACTTTTGGGAAGAACCTCTTCTTTATAGGCATTGTGCAGATGGGATGATTCGTAGGTGTGTACCAGAAGAGGAGGTACAAAGTATTCTTTTGCATTGTCATGGTCTTGAGACTGGAGGGCACTTCAGTACGACTAAAACAATAGCTAAAAGTGTGGCAGTCTGGTTTTTATTGGCCCTCGATGCATAAAGATGTCAGAAATTTCATTCTAAGGTGCAACGAATGCCAAAGAACGGGAAATATCTCTAGAAAGGATGAAATGCCTCAAATTTCGGTCTTAGAAGTAGAATTATTTGATGTTTGGGGTATGGACTTCATGGGTCCTTTTCCTAGTTCGCACAACCATAAGTACATCTTAGTGGCTGTGGACTATGTGTCAAAATGGGTAGAGGCAATTGCTACCCAAACCAATGATGCTAAGGTAGTGCTTAGGTTTGTAAAGAGACATATCTTTAATAGGTTTGGTGTTCCCAAAGCCATAGTGAGTGACGAAGGGAAGCATTTTTATAACAAACAATTTCAATCCTTGTTACTCAAGTATGGTTGTAGGCATAAGATGTCTCTTCCGTATCACCCCCAAGCCAATGGGCAAGCCTGAGCTTGCCAATAGAGAGTTGAAGCTCATTCTTGAGAAGACCGTGAACAAATCTAGAAAAGATTGGGCTCTCAAACTAGATGATGCCTTATGGGCATACAGGACTGCCTTCAAGACACCAGTTAGGAATGTCTCCGTATCAGTTAGTATATGGGAAACGGTGTCACTTGCCTGTAGAGATAGAACATAAAGCTTATTGGGCTATTAAGTCGATCAATTTTGATCTAGATTTAGCAGGCAATTTAAGGCGACTGCAATTGAGTGAGTTAGAAGAGATGAGATTAAATGCATATGAGAGCACTAGAATTTATAAGGATAGGGTCAAAGCTTGGCACGACAAGCATATTTCCCACAAAAAGTTTGAAGTAGGTGATAAAGTGCTATTGTTTAATTCACGCCTCAAACTTTTTCCAGGGAAGTTGAAGTCACGTTGGTCTGGGCCTTATGTTGTGAATCAAGTGTTCCCTTATGGAGCAGTCGAGATTCTATCTGAAAAGGGAAATAGTTTTAAAGTAAATGGGCAGCGCCTCAAGGCCTATTTGGCGGGGGAATTAATACCTAAAGGAGAAGTATTCTCCTTGGGTGAACCTGAGTGTCGTTAAGAAGGGGGTAGAGAAGTCTAGCTTTAGACTTTAACTAAAGCGCTGGTTGGGAGGCAACCCAACAATTAGTTTGGAATTTTTTTTTGTCGAGTCCTTAGGTTTAAGTTTAATTCTATGTCCTTTGATATTGTCTATTACTCATTCCTCAGTTATTTTTTGTGGTGTTGCAGGTTATCAAAGAAATGATGAGGTTGATATCCATGCAAGCAAGAGTAGATGTTAATTGCGCATAAGCTCGGCAATTATTGTTAGTTGATGGTGTTTTAAACTCCTTAAGGACTAAATTATCTTGTTTTTCGTGTTACATTTAGAGCGAAAATGAGTCATTTTGGTAAGGTAGTCCAAAAAGGATATTTGAAGGGGTTCAGAATTCATGTTAAACGGTTCTGATCGAACCCGTGGCCTGTACCCGCGTTGCGGGTACATGCCACGGGTACCATCAGAAGCCTACTCGAAGACTTGCTTTGAGGCAGTCGAACCCGCGACCCATACCCGCGCCGCGGGTACCATCAAAAACCTACTCAAAGAATTGCTTCAAGGGAGACAAACCCGCGACCCGTACCCGCGCCGCGGGTACGGACCGCGGGTATCATCAGTGGTGTTATTGAGAATTTCAGTTCGAAGAGTCGAACCCGCACCCGTACCCGCACCGCAGGTACGTGCCGCGGGTTCACTCCGAATAGGGTTAAAACCCTTATTTTGTTTGGTTTCTTTCATTCTTTTTCATCTTTTTTTCTCTGCAACACCAAGTTCACTCATAAATCCCCCTATTTTGACCTTTAATCTTCCAACTTAACACTAGTCCTACTCCACCCCTTGGATGATTGGTAGAAGAATCCTTCCTAGATTTGATTTGACCATTCATCTCAATTGAGGATTGTGACTTGTGGGAATTATTGAAGGGGGTTTTGGCTTCTTAAATTTGTGGACTAATCTGACATCCTTTGCAATTAATTCCGTTTTTAAGGTAAAGTGTTTCCTATTTCCTCCCTAATTTTCGAATTTTTATGGTTGTTAATAAGAAATTGCAGCCTTTGTGTCTACATTGACTCATTTTCGAATTTTGTTGGATTTGTTGATATCCATTGACTAATTTTACATTCTATATGTCATGGGCTTTGATTGTTATGGAGTTCTGGTTAGATGGATTAATACTACATCATCATTTAATTTCTTGATTGGCATTTGTCTAGTAATGTGGAATCATTTGCTATGCCTATTGAATTTGTTGTGCCTATTGAGTTTGTGCAAAAATCACAAGGTTTCATGCTTGCGAAGATATTCTTTCGAGTTTCTTGTATTCTTGTGATAATGGTACATATTATGCGATGTATTTTCATGCTACGTATTTTCACACAGGCAGGTAGTTTAAGATTGGATGTTGTGATAATACTAGTGTGCTAAATTTCTGCATCTAAGTATGTTAAATTTGTGCTAATTTCGCTTTGTTTGATGCTAGTTATCATGCCTAGGACAAAAACAACTGGTCAGCCTTAGCAAACGTGTTACTCCATCCAAGCGGAGTAGTGGTGGATCTTCGAGTCGCCAACCTCCGCAACCTCAATGGGATGAAGATCGCTTCACATCGTTTGAGAATGAGCAATGGTATGAGTCCAGGAAGCATAATAGATTTATCATTGAGAAAGACATTGCTCCAAATGTGGATGCACATTTGCGTATCACAGGAGATGTTCAACCGTTTAGGATGGGCTCCAATCCTCAGTTTGCCCAAGTATTACTATCCTGAATTGGTACGAGAATTTTATGCAAACATGGAGGATAAAGAGGACCATAGCAACTATTCATTGACATCTACAGTTAGGGGGCGTCCAATTCAACTTTCCCGTCCACGATTGGCTGAACTATTGGGCTGTAGGGATGAAGGTCAAGGGGTCGCATTAACACGTCGATTTCAATGGCTAGGCCCATGGACACAACAAAAATGCGCTACAAGGTTTAATGTGGAAGTTGAGTCTACACGACGTGATCGAAGGCCAGTCTACAGAGCCAGTAATTTTCTTCCTCCATATCATGTTGCATTGTTTGTGATATGCCACAATGTCCATCCAAAACGCAGTTCGAAGAATGAGTGTCGCGCAAGTGACATGTATTTTTTAGATGAGATGGTCAATGAGTATGCACAAACAGAAATATTGGGACCTAGTCCATTAGCTAGTATCATCATTAGCTACATGAGGACTGCTGTACGTGTGACTGAGGAGGACATTGGTTTCGGGTTTCCACGACTCCTTTCCCTGGTTTTTGCTCGGTATGGTGTCAATTTACAGGGCCAGTGGAAGCAATCAACAGATGCTACTGACACAGTGAATATTCAGGCGCTCCGCAATATTAAGGTCAAAGCTTATGCCATTAGAGCCATACTACAGGAGGGTGGAGATCAAATGGAGGAAAATGAAGAGGAAGAAATGACCCGCTTGGATCAAGAGGAAGGTTCTTCAGGGACACAGGATGTCTTGAATTCAATCTTAGACGAAGTCCGAGGCACCAGAGCATCTATGGATAGGATGGAAGGAAGAATGGAGGCCATGGAAGCACGAATGACATCTATGGAGACCGAGCTAGCTTCTTGGAGACCATATCGACCGGGAGCTTAGAGCTTATCTCCTCTTTCTTATGACCTGCTTATTTGTTTTTTTATGTTTTCTTTCTGTTTAGGTTGTCTTTATTTCGTTGTGTTTCATTTGGGATATTTGACCTCGTTATCTATCTGCTTATGCTTTGTGTTTTTATATTGGTATGGACTAACCTGTTGGTAAGTGTAGTATGTGTTTGATGAAGCGCCGTATCGTGTTTACGGTTTGGATCAAGTTCCTACACCCACAGTGCATGACTTGCTACGGTTTTGATAGGGAAGTATTATTTTCAAATGTTTATAATGTCTTCTTTGTCATTCTTATATTGCACACCTTGAGGACAATGTGATACTTAAGTGTGGGGGGGGGGGGAACTTGAATGTGTTTGGTTATTGGTTATTGTTCGTTGTGGTCTGTTAAAATTTTTCGTGAGATACCCAGTACATTCGGTTATAAGTTTGATGATTGACTCTAGAGAAAGTGATGTTGAGTGAAGTAGAGTAACTATGGCTAATGTTGAGAAAGTATAATGAAAAACATTGTAATAGTCATCTCTGCGAGAGTCAATGAGTGAGTTAGCACATTTTGATTGGTGATTAAGTCTATTTATGGTCAGTAGATGTAAGAGTGAGGGATAAGTTTTCTGTTTAAAAAAAGAAAACAAAAAAAAACAAAAAAAAAAACAAAAATAATAATAATAATAGAACAAGTAATAGAATTTGAAGATTTAGGGATTACTCTACTAATTTTGGTACTGAGTAACCGGGGGTTTGCATTTACAAATGTGAACACTCGCGTAAAAAGGTGTCAAAGTTATGAGTACGCAAAGCAACCCATGAGGATGAGAGATTGAGTAACCGGGGGTTTGCATTTACAAATGTGATCACTCGCGTAAAAAGGTTGTCTCACCTAATTGGGGAAAGGCCTAATCTTCTGTGTAGCCATGAGTGAATAAAATCCTAATCTTTTACAGTTGAAAGCGATGAATAGATGAAAACACCTTTGATCTTGTTGCTTTACTGCTGTATAGACTCAAGTAGAGATGATTGAATGAAATTAAAGAGGAATATGACTTTGAATAATTGCTCTTTCTTTACTTGATGACATGAGTATTTAGGATTGATCAATCGAGGTTATAATTGGAGTATGCTGGGTATCAATGTGGTTAGTTGTGTTTTCACACATAAGTCCTTGTTTGAAAAGCTTTTTGCTTGAGGACAAGCAAAGACTTAAGTGTAGGGGAATTTGATAACTGCAAAAATGAAGTATCTTTAAGTGGATTTTTAATAGAGGTTTTTAGTAACTTTTCATTAGTTTTTATTTATTTGTGATGCAATTTCTCTTACTTTTGAGTGGTCAAGTTATTTTAGAAGAAAAGCTATTCATTTATGTTATTTCTGTGATCTTGCAGGTAGTTGTTGAAGAGCTCATGCATGGAGTTTTAGAAGGAACTAAAATGCTCAAATAGCTGATTAGAAGTGAAGAAAATGGTTCAGAGATGAAGGCCAAGAAGGTGGTGCAAGAATGAAGTGAGAAGCAAGGCAAAGAATTGAAGAAAAAAAAAAGCTTCTGATCGTACCCACGCCCGTACCCGTGCCGCGGGTACGTGCCACGGGTACGATCAGAGAGTCCGCTTGATGAATCCGCGCCCGTATCCGCGCCGCGGGTACGGGGCGCTGATGCACACTTTTGAGGCATTTCGGGAGAGAAAAGAACTAGAGGCCTGCAACTCAAAAGGGGGTCAATTTTTAGTCTTCTTTAGAGAGTTTTTAGAGTAGAAACAAAAGAGAGGAACAAAGTTTAAAACCCTAGTTCCATAGATCTATAGATGAAGCTTTAGATAGATGAATGTGAGAAGACTAATCTGAAGGGAATCATTTGTACTACTCAAAAGGGGAGAATTGCAGCGACTTGTGGTTTTTATGATGCAATAAAGACAATAAGTTTTCTGTTTACATTTCTTGCCTTTTATCTCTATGTCAATTGATTGCAAAGAATTTACTTTTATTGCTTCAATTATGAGTACTTAATTTGCATGTCTAGGGTTTAGATGAACTTGTGATTGAAGGGAATATGGAGTAATTGGTGATTTTATGATGTTGAACTACTTTGCCTATTCATTGTTCTGATTAATTGAATTGTAATTGCTTGATCACCAATTATAATCTTTAAATTACTATTATTCAACGAGAGTTGATTGTGGTAGTGGACAGAGACCAATTGAAGTCTAGGTAGTATTTCACACGAGAGTAGTGATACTCCTAGGTGAGTCTTGATCAATTCATACAGTTAAATTAACCTGCACTATAATCTCTACCACGGAAGTAGGAGGGGTTTAGTAGGGAGGTAATCGCTAGTTTATCACGAGAGTGAAAACTAGGTACATATGGAATTGGACTCTAGGTAGAGTAATGAGATTGAATAATTGAAGCAATTGCTCCTTTCTCTTAAATCATGAGGGATTCTAAGTCCTAGATACTCCTCTCACCAGTGTCTCTGCATTTCTATTTTGGTTTCTCTAGGGTCTAGTGTTAACAATTTAGTTTTAGTTTTAATCTGGGTAATTGGTTGTCTAGATAATAGAAAGCTTTATAAAGGTCTAGTAATTCTTCACCTTTCCTTGTGGGATCGAACCTAGTTCTCTATACTCATTAGCGATCTGTCCTCTTGCAGATATAGGTGAATTAGGCAATTTTAATTTGGTGGGTTAATCGTACCAAGAGCCTTTTCTTAGCCTAATTAAAATCCTACCACTCATTATCCCGTGTGGCTATCAAATCCAGTACCTATCCCAAAGAAAAATAGAGAAGTGCGAGTTTGCGTTGATTATAGAGATCTTAACAAAGCGAGTCCAAAAGATGATTTTTTGTTGCCAAACATTCATATTCATTTGGATAATACCGTGAGACATGAGATCGTATCCTTTGGAGATTGTTTCTCAGGGTATCATCAGATTCTAATGGCGGAAGAGGATAGAGAAAAGACTGCTTTTGTCACTCCATGGGGAACCTTTTGCTATAGAGTGATGCCTGTTAGATTAAAAAATGCTAGAGCTACCTACCAACGAATGATGACTACATTGTTTCATGATATGATCCACAAGGAGATGGAGGTTTACGTGAATGACATCATAATCAAATCTAGAAAGGTGGAGGATCATTTGGTTGATTTAAGAAAGTTGTTTGAAAGATTGAGAAAATATAATTTGAAATTGAACCCTGCCAAGTGTGCTTTTGGAGCCCCGGCTGGTAAGTTGTTGGGTTTCATCGTTAGTAAGAAAGGCATAGAAGTAGACCCTACCAAAATTAAGGCAATTCGTGATGTGCCAATTCCAAAAACTCAAAAAGACATGAAGAGTTTTTTGGGAAAAATTAATTTTTTCGGTAGGTTTATCACTCAGCTGACTTCTACTTGCGAGCCTTTGTTCAAGTTGTTGAGAAAAAACGTGCCAATGGAATGGAATGATCATTGCCAGCATGCTTTTGATAAGATCAAGGACTACTTGCTAAATCCTTCGGTTTTAGTGCCACCCCAGCCTGGAAGACCTTTGATTATGTATCTATCCGTGCTTGATGAAGCCGTTGGATATGTTTTGGGCTAGCATGATGATTCAAGAAAAAAGGAGCAGGCAATTTATTATTTAAGTAAGAAGTTTATGGCTTATGAGATGAATTATTCATTCTTGGAAAGGTTGTGTTGTGCACTAGCTTGGGTTACTTAAAAACTGCGACATTATCTTCTTGACCACACTACTTACCTCATTTCCCACTCTGATCCTTTAAGATATTTGTTAGAAAAACTGATATCCACTAGACGCATGGCCAAATGGCAAATGATCCTTTCGGAGCTCAATGTTGTCTTCACCACACAAAAGGCAATAAAAGGATAGGCCATAGCAGATCACTTGGTAGAAAATCCAATAGATGATGATTATCAACCACTCAATACTTATTTTCTAGATGAAGAGATCCTGTTCGTTGGGGCTGTTGAAGACATGAATGAGCAGTACATAGAGTGGGGATTATTCTTTAATGGCGCTTCGAATTCATTCGGGGCCAGGATTGGGGCCGTTTTGGTATCACTAGAAGGGAAGCATTATCCTGCAACTGCCAAATTATGTTTTCCTTGTACCAACAACATGGCTGAGTATGAAGCTTGTATATTAGGGTTAAAGATGGCTTTGGAGATGGAGATTAAGGATTTGATAGTATTTAGTGATTCTGATTTGCTGGTGCATGAGACGCTTAAACATTGGGCGACTCGGGATTCTAAAATCATTTTATATCATTGTAGCTTACTTAATTTAGCTGCCAAGTTTAGGAATCTGGAGTTTCGGCATATTTCACAAACTCGTAATGTCTTTGCAGATGCTCTGGCCACAGTATCTTCCATGATTAAACACCCTGATGAGTTAATAATTGAGCCTATCTAAATTCAACTTCAGGAGGAGCCGTCCCACTGTTTGTGCATCGAGCCAGAATCTGACGGTCTTTCTTGGTTTCATAATTTGAAGGAGTATCTAAAGAAAGGATTTTATCCTTCAGGTGCTAGTACAGTGTCTAAGAATTTTTTTTGAAGAATGTCTACGAGGTTTTTTTTGAATGGAGAAGTTCTATACAAACAGTTAAGTGATTTGGGTCTGCTGAGATGTGTCGATGGGAAAGAAGTAGAGTATTTGACGAAGGAAGTACATAGTAGTGTGTGTAGATTGCATATGAACGGACACTGGCTGGCCAAAAAGATTATGAGAACAAGATATTTCTAGCTTACCATGGAGCGTGACTATGTTGAGTTTGTCAGAAAGTGCATCAAATGTCAAACGCATGGTGATGTAATACATGTTCCTCCCTCAGAACTCCACAATATGACTGTTCCTTGGCTGTGCTCAATGTGGGGAATGGATGTGATCGGAGCCATTGACCCCCAGCTTCGAATGGACATCAATTCATTTTAGTGGCAACAGAATATTTCACTAAATGGGTTGAGGCTAAATCCTATAGGCATGTGATTAAGAAAGTTGTGACTGATTTTCTTAGAAATCACATTATTTGTCGTTTTGGAGTGTCAGAGACATTCATCACAGATAATGCGAAAAATCTCAATAACGACATTGTGGACAGGTTGTGTGAATAGTTTAAAATCAAACATCGGAATTCAGTCATATACAAACCTTAGATGAATGGGGCTGTGGAAGCTGCTAATAAGAATTTGAAGAAAATTATTCGCAAGATGGCTGAAACACATTGAGAATGGCATGAAAGTTGCCTTATGCTCTCTTGGCATATAGGACTGCTATCAGGACCTCTACTAGGATAACTCTTTATGCTCTTATGTACGAAATGGAAGCAGTTTTACCGGCGAAAGTAGAGATTTCTTCCCCGCGTATATTGATAGAGGGCCAATTGGACGAAGCTGAACGGGTTAGGGAGCACCATGAGCAGTTATCATTGATTGATGAGAAGCATTTGATTGCTGTTTGCCATGGGCAGTGCTACCAGAAACGAATGGCCCGTGCTTATCAAAAGAAGGTCAAACCTCGCCAGTTCAAAGTAGGAGACAAAGTTTTAAAATGAATTCTTTCAATTCAGGAGGAGGCAAAAGGGAAATTCGCTCCTAATTGGCAAGGTCCATTCATTGTCAAGAAGGTATTATCAAGTGGAGGTCTTGTTCTGGCAGAAATGGATGGTCCAGAATTTTTCAAAATCATCAATTCGGACATGGTGAAAAAGTTTTACATTTGATTAGTAAGTTTTCTTTTAAAATTATTACAAAAAGAGGAAGGGTTAAAGGCAGGCCTTCTTTCTTTTCCCTCGAATATTTTCTTCCCCTAGTTTTTCCCTTTTGAGTCTTCAGAATCTACACGTTTTGTTTCATAACCCACTTGATGGTCGCACCCCATACTGGGGCAAATTTTATTTATTTTTTCTTATAGACTATTGGTTCAAAAAATGATAAAAAAAAAAGAAAAGAAAAGAAGGAAAGAAAACCCCACAAGAAAGCAATAAACTGGGGCAAATTCAATTCAAAAAAAAACAAAAAAACAAAAAAAAAAGAAAGAAATAAAAAAAATCTCAAAAAGCAAGAAATGAAAGTTGGGATAAGGCATTTTAAAAATGTGACCTCAAGAAAATCAACCTTTTTACAAAATTCTACTTTCTAGCCTTAAGATTTCGAACACCTTACCTGACCCCGTTACAAAAGTCGAGAATGTTACCGACCTCTGTCTTTATTTTGTGATAATTTTGAGATGAAAATTTGCAAATCAGTAAGGCATATGATGTTAATATATCTATCCCTAATCAATCAAGGGAAGATTATCCTACTGATGCTAAATAACTTAGTGCCAATCTGATCTAATGAAAAGGGAATGACTGTTCAAGACTTGAATGATTGTTGCTTCTTTATAAAGGCGAAAACCCAAAAGGGTGCCCAAAAAATAAAAAAATAATAAAATAATAAAAAAAAGAAAAAAAATAGAGAAAAATGGGCGGGGGAAAACCTTAGTGAAAACCCGAAAGGGCGCTAAGGTGGGAATCTTGTGCACATAAACGAAGCCGGATAAAGAGTGACAAAGCTGAAAGAGCTGATGACTATATTCACTTGGGTCTTTCTCTTCATGGTTGTTCTTCTTCTAGCAATATCGAGCTTCTGATCGATGACATCCAAAAGGGTCAAGTGCGATATTCTTGGTCAAAAGCCCAACTTCAACAGTGTATATAAGTTGTTTGGTTAGCTTTCAAATTCTCAATTTATCTTTAGCAGAAGTTATTTTGCACTTATTTTCGTGTTGTGTTGTTTTCCATTTTTTAGGCTTTGGTTTCAATTACGTGAAACATGACGTTTGCATTAAAAAAAAAAAGAAGAAGAAGATGATAGAATTAAATAAAGTTGATTTTGCATTGTTCCCTTCATTTAGATTTGTGTTAAAGGACAATCTCCATAATTTATCATGAAGGATCAGAGTAGGTGATGATGTTTATAAGGCATAGCAAGAGGTCAACTAAAAGATATTGATGAACGGTAAAATCAAGGATAGCTCGCAAGAATGGACTACGAATTGGATTGTAACTTCCAAAACTCATGTTTATATGTTTCTTAGGGCCTGATAGACCTCACGGTGGCAACACATTGTCTAATCACACTTCACTTCCCATCTACAGGTAAAGCTGTGAGTTCATTATTGACACTTTGTCGAAAGGGTCAAGCTAGGGCAAAATTCGAAAAAAAATTATTATTTGATTCCGATTTACATTGGGTCAAATTTTAGAAGGATTGATTTCAAATAGGTTTTGATGCTTTGAACAAGGCCAAAATTTGAAAGGGATTGACTTCAAATGGAATTCACCTGATATATATTGGGGCAAAATTTTTTAATGAAAATTTGGATTTCAAAGTGATCTTGATGCTTTATGCCTTAGACAGAATTTTAGAAAGACTGATTTACACTGGGGCAATTTTTTGGAAGGATTAATTTCAAAAGAGATTTTGATGCCTTATAACATGACAAATTTTTTGTTGGAATGATCTCAACTTGGTTTGACTATCAAGGTAAATTTTGAAAAGATTGATTTTTGACAATGATTGAACACTGAGAGAAATTGCGGATTCATACTGGACGTTTTCACATTGCTTTGTAGATTGCTTTCAACATTTTAATATTTTTCATGAATTTGTCCAGCAAACTGGACGTTTTCACATTGCTTTGTAGACTGCTTTCAACATTTTTAATCTTTTTCACGAATTTGTCCAGCAAACTGAACATTTTCACATTGCTTTGTGGGCTGCTTTTCAACATTAAAAAAAAAAACCTTGTTCATGCATGTCCAGCAAACTGGATCTCCACATTTATTTTCAAGTTTGGCAAACAGAACTTTGCATTGCATTTCATCCCAGTAAACTGGGTGTATGTCCAGCAAACTGGACCTTCACATTTAATTTTCTTGTACTCACCCCAGCAAACTAAGTGCATGTCTAGCAAACTGGACTTTCACGTTTATTTTTCAAGTTTGACAAACCAAACTTTGCATTGCATTTCACCCTAGCAAACTAGGTGCATGTCTAGCAAATTGGACCTTCACGTTTAATTTTCCTATACTCACCCCAGCAAACTGGGTGCATGTCCAGCAAACTGGACCTTCACGTTTATTTTTCAAGTTTGGCAAACCAAACTTTGCATTGCATTTTATCTCAGCAAACTAGGTGCATGTCCAGCAAACTGGACCTTTACGTTTAATTTTCCTGTACTCACCCCAGCAAACTGGGTGCATGTCCAGCAAACTGGACCTTCACGTTTATTTTTCAAGTTTTGGCAAACCAAACTTTGCATTGCATTTCACCCCAGCAAACTGGGTGCATGTCCAACAAACGGACCTTCACGTTTAATTTTTTTGTACTCACTTTAGCAAACTGGGTACATATCTAGCAAACTGGACCTTCACGTTTATTTTTCAAGTTTGGCAAACCAAACTTTGAATTGTATTTCACCCCAGCAAATTGGGTGCATGTCTAGCCAACTGGACCTTCACATTTAATTTTCCTACACTCACCCCAACAAACTGGGTGCATGTCCAGCAAACTAGACCTTCACGTTTATTTTTCAAATTTGGCAAACTAAACTTTGCATTGCATTTCATCCTAGCAAACTGGGTGCATGTCCAGCAAACTGGACCTTCACATTTATTTTCTTTGCATTCACCCCAGCAAACTGGGTGCATGTTCAACAAAATGGACCTTCATGTTTTATTTATTGCATTCATCTCAGAAAACTGGGATTGCATTTGTCTAGCAAACTAGATGTTTTCATATTTAATTTCTTTGTATTTCTTCAATCCTAGCAATCTAGGATCACATATATCTCCAGCAAACTGGACGTTTCATTTTTTATTTTAATTTTATTTTTTTAAGTCGAGCAATCCAATTTTTTCACTTATGTTTGAACTATGTTTGATCTGATTCCCTCTGCTGGAATACATAGGCGGCTCTTGGGGAGCTCGGTCACGTATTTTTCTATGTTCTTTGGTAATTAGTTTACCTCTCATCGCATTCTCACATTATGCATGACTAGATGTTTTGTTTATAGTGGTATTTGTTTTCACATTTGGATGAGTCAAAATTTGGTGTTGTCTGCGTCTTTGTCTGAAATCTCTACGAAATTCTCGACAAAGAGGGGCAAACTGTAGACACCAAATTTTGACACGCCATTTATTTTCAAACATTGGGGGGCATGTTTACATTTTTTGGGCCAAATTTTAAGTTTTCAATAATTTTGGTGACAAAATAGTAATTTTTATCTATAAATATTTTTTCTATTAGCCTTGGGGGTTTTAAATTCATATTTTTACTTTCATTTGAATTTGTTAATTTTTTATGATTCTTTTTATATTTTTACTAGGACAAGGACAAAATAGCAATTTCGCCTCGCGAACATCATTTTAGCTCATTTTAGGTCCTAAATTTATTTTTCTAATTCTTTAAGCATGTTTCTAAATTTTTTGATTTTTTCGGGGACGATTGCTACTTTTTTTGTAAATACTGTATTCAAGGGCAAAATCGTTATTTTATAGTTTAAATTCATTTTTCACCAATTTTTGAGTCATAAATGCATTTCCTAGAGTTTTAAGCTTATTTTTAATTTTTGGTAATTTTTCGAGGTCAATAGCTATTTTTCTGTGTATTTTTGTTGTTCAAGGGCAAAATCATCATTTTACAGTTAAAATTCATTTTTCCCCAATTTTTGAGTCATAAATGCATTTCCTAGAGTTTTAAGCTTATTTTTAATTTTTTACAATTTTTTCAAGGTCAATAGCTATTTTTCGTATATTTTCTTTGTCTAGGAGCAAAATCGTCATTTCACACCCCGAGCGCATTTTTGATCAATTTTAAGCTCTAACCTTTATTTTGAAATCTACTTTGAATTTTTTGAAAAATTTTGGAGATTACTGTCATTTCTTTGTATTAATTTTTCATTTTTTTGGTTAAAAAATTTTTTCTTAAATAAAATTAGAATTTTATCACCATTGGCGTTTTTGTTATTTTGTAGTATTTTTTGGTGACCAAGACAACTAGTCCTATAAATACCACCCTTAAATCAGAAAGAAAAAGATTGAAAACCTTAAAACACATCTTTATCTAAATTATCAAAGATCAAAACACACATTCATACCCCGTAAAAACACACACAAGCCGCCGTTTAAAGTTTTGCTTCCATTGTTCATCATCTTTTAAGTTCAAACCCAGCAAGAAGATTACATTTTTCAATTTATCATCAATCATCCCACAAGGTAATTTCTTAATTTTATCTATTCCATTTTTCTTTAATCAGATTTGATTATATTTTTCGAGCTTTTTTTTTAGTTTTTTTTGTTCTGTCATTTCTGGGTTTAGATTCTGTTCTGGGTTTGTTTTTCTGGGTTCATCTTCTCCGCCGTCAATCTCATCCCTCTCTTCACCCTCGTTCATTTCTCCTCCACCTGCCAATCAACTGCTACCTCCGATTACTACCACCCACAACTAGTTAACCAACCCTCCACTCGACCCCCCGTCTCCTCCCAACTTCTGTTTCTTCCTCCACCGTCCTTAGCCAGTAGTCCCACCCCTGCCCCACCAGCAACTTCCTCTGAACCACCACCACAACCTCCCAAAACACCACCCCACTGTCGTCAAAGCCACCCCATCGCCACCCAGCTTCACAGAACAACACATTAAAATTCATGGTCTATCCCTTGTCAATTAACCACATCACAAACCCCCCTGCGTTTAACAATCATTCCCTCTACTGCCATCCCAAAATCCAGAAACGCACTTGTTCAGTCTCCAATTAGTCATTAAAACCAGCTACCCACAATTACCCAAATGGCTTCTCATTGTTGTGCACAACCAAGTCAACACCAATAACCAATTTTCATCCACAATTAGGGACTCCATCAGACCCACGACCGGTAAATAGAAAAACCACAACACCACTAGCCCATGCCATAACCTTCAATCAACCACAGCAGCCCAACCAAGTCTCTGTTTCTCACCTTCAGAATCGCCACCCAATACCACCCACCACCACCTCACAATCACCACAAAATTTCCGGCACCCTCTCCACAAGCCATCACCTGCAAAGCAAAAACAACAACAAATACAATAAAAAAAAACATAGTCCAATGGCCTCATCCTCTCCATTGCAAACCACACGTTCCACCTCAAATCACCACCCACCAGCAATCAATCACGAGGCAAATTGAACCCATAACAACCCACAAAAACCTACAAAAAAATAAGCCACAAACAGACCCAATTAAGCCACCTCCTTCAACCTCACCACAACCATAAATCTGTCAACCACCATTGCCAAAAATCAATCATCAATTCAATACTTGCAACTGCCCCAGTACCACCTACCCCTCCACTACCGTCGATAGTCCCAAGTCACCATCAAATCATAGGCAAACAACCCCAAGAACAACCATAATCTCCGCCAAAAGCTACTTTCGAACTGCCACCTAATACCCAGTGAACCAGTCCTCTCTCCTTTCACACCGATAACCACACCACAGCCACACCTCTCTCTCCTTCAATGCGAAATATGAATTGACTTGGGATTTAATTTTTGTTGTTCTTGGGTAAAAATGAAAATTGGAGAAATTAAGAAACAAAAGAGGGGGTGAGAAAGAGGAGCAGAGAGAGAATCAGGCAGATGAGAGAACTGAGTGCGATTGAGGGAGACGAGAGAGAGACAAAAGAGTAGAGAGAGAGATGGGGGCTGAAGTGGGGAGAACAGAGAAGGAGAGAATTGAAGAAGGGAGGAAAAATTTCGGGGAGAAGAAACCAGAAAGAATAGAAATAGGAGGATGAGGAGCAGAGAAAGCAAAGTGGGCTGGAAATTGAAACGGAGAAAAGAAACAACAGAGGAGGAGCAGAATGAGGAGAGAAAAGAGAACGAGAAGAGTTGGAAAGAGGAAGAACTGAGAGAAAGAACTAGAGAAAATAGATACAGAGGAGGGAAGAGAGAAAGAAGAAAGAATAGAGAAAGAGTCAAGGCAAGGCAGAGAAAAAGGAAACGGGAATGTAAATAGAGAAAAGAGAGAGAAAGATGAGAGAAATCTGGAAATTGGGTTTTTGTTTTTTTTAAGATTTTAATTACTTAAGGTTTAAATCATTTGATTCGTCTTTCATTTGGTAAATTACTTTTCATTTTTCCTGGTTTGGTTTATTTTAGTTTTAATTTGGTAATTAACCTGGTAAATTAGGTAAATTTAATCAGTCAATTTAGTTTTTATTTAGTTTGACATTAACAATTTGTTTGGGTACTTTGTTATAAAAGTGGATATTTTGCTTTAAACTCCCCCAGAATATGATTGTTTTCACAATGCCTTTTGAGTTCCTTTTGTCTTATGCAATTAAGTCCTCATTTATTCTAGAAAGCCCCCTCAATGTCTAGCTTCTTTCAGTTAGGTCCTATAGATTGCAATTTGACTTGTCCTTGCTGAAATTTATTCTTTTGCTCCTCAATTTACTTTAATTTGGCATTTCTACCCTTTAGAGTTTGTGAGATTTTTTTTTTATTATTTTTACCCCTGAATTAGTTATAAATTCTAATTTTACCCTTGGGCCCATTAGAATTGTTAGTGTATGTCCTAAAACCAAGGTGTTTTGTATTTACACTTATTTATGTTATATTTATCCGTGTGGTATTTTTCTTTATCATCTATACTTGTATTTCCATGTTACTTGTTTGATTGATAAAGTCCTTAAAATATTGACTGTGTATTAGAGATTGTAAGGGTTACAATTATGAGACTCTAATACATAAAGTCATATTCTTAAATATCCCTAGTTATAACATTAATGAGATTGGACATCATTAATGCGGATAGACTAGCACATACTTTGCCTCTACTCATGGTAAGTAGTAGTTGATCTCATTGACTATGGTGCGTGTGACACTTAAGCTGGTATGTGGATGCTTGTTTAAGAACAAGTTCATTAGATTGATCAGCCAAGAGTTTCAACTATAGTGCCAATGGTTGAACTCTTAATGGCAATGTTGTAAGTGATCATTCGACTTGAGATTACCATCGTATTTTGAGTGTGGATTGCTATACTTTGACTCTATTTCTTGGTGCCTGTAAAAGGGTAGTCCATAGGCTAGAGACTGGGTATAGTTTGAAGCATGGAAAGATAGTGAGTAATCGATATAGGATTCACCACTCCTTAATAGGAGAGTATATCCCTTTATGGCCACTTGTTGGAAATGTTAACTCACAAATCTTCTGCAGAAGTGATAGTATAACTTGAAAGTAGTTTCAAGGTTATACATCATGGGGAGTTATATTTCTGGAACAAGAAAATATAAATTAGTCATTTAATAGTATGCACTGTACTTTTAGACTAATTGAGATGTAGTGTGGTGAAAGGATATTAATTACACAAGTAGCATTGTCATTGAAGGGTATGGTCTACCATATGACTTTCTATTCACTTGGGTGGTCATGATGCATTGCTAGACGCCACTCATGATCTATAAGTATGAATTGATTAATTAGTGAATTAATGATAAATTAAAGTGTTTAATTTCTCTAGCTCAATTAATGAGTTATAATTTATACTTATTGCCAATGTGAATGGAACCTAATAGGTCACACACATAAACAACAAAATCTTTGGGTTAAAATGTAATTAAGATAAGTATGAGATACTTATAGGGTTAATTTATGAGATAAATTAACTTAAGGGGCTTATTTATAAATATTCTAAGTCTTGTAGGAAATTGGTTTCCTAAAAGAAATAAAGTAACTAATTGGTTTCCTTATGGAATAGATTTCCTATAGGAGAAGGTTTAGCTTAAAGTAAGTTACCTAAACCTTCTTGGTTTCCAATTAGCTTTATTTCCTAAAAGACTAGAATACTTTCCCTATAAATAGGTTCATGCTTTGACTCTTGAATTATTATTGCAACAAAAAAGGAAAACTAGTGACAGAAAATTGAAGAAAGAAAATCACGCCACTTTCTCTCTCTCTAGGCATCTCTCTCTCTCTCTCTCTCTCTCTCCTAATTGTTAGGGTTTTCTTCTTCTTGTGTTCTTAATAATTAAAGGGAGCTAGCACTCAAAAGTCAAAGCAAACAAGCCTAGAAGGTTCCCAAAAAAGTTGTTCGTGTGGATATCGTTAGAGGCTCTACGCTTGGAGGGCTTTTCGTGGTAGATCTAACATCTTCTTTGAAGGATCTTTGCCTAGTAGCATAGATATCTTCTATGCTTAAGGTAATCTTCATGCAAACCCCCTGTTAATCATATAGATATGTCAAAGAGATCCATGGTTAAGGTAATAAAATTTTATTTTTCCACTGCGTTACCTGCGCTATTACCTTACAGTGGTATCAGAGCCTCCTTTGATTATATCTATATGTTTTGTGTTTATTTAATTGTCATAAATATGGATGGTTTGTTCTTAATGAAATTTGTCTCAAAATTGTTTTAGAAAAATCAAGAGTTTGATTTTTAAGAAAAGTTCTTGATTGTTTAAAAGTGTTTTAAATAATTAAGATAAGTTCTTAAGGTTGTTTTTATAGTTTCTAAATTATTTTTTATGTGCTAAAAGGGTTTTAACATGTTTTGATTCAAAAGAATTTCGAAAAACACCAAAGAATTTCAAAAATTATATTTTCTGGGCAAAAACCGCACGATAAACCACGCGCGGTTTGACCCGTGGTTAAAAGCCCATACTTTCTGTTCGTAAACCACGGATGAAACCATGCACGGTTTATCCCACAGTTTATAAACCGCGGATGAAACCGCGCACGTTTTGTCCCACCGTTTGTTGGCAAAATCTTAGCGGCATTTTTACTAAATTTTTGGAAAACGCAAATTTTGGTAATTTCTCTATTAAAACACTTTCCAATTTTAATTGTTAATATTTGAAAAGTTAAAATTTGGAAACCTATACCTTCTAAAACTATATTTTTGAGACAAATAAATTTCAAGAGTATTAATCTAATTTATTTAGACCATGTGATTTATCACTAGAATTAAATAAATTAATTTATTTAATTGTTAAATGGTATGATGACATAGTGGATGATTATGGACTAGACCAATGTGATTGAATGGTTATTACTTCTTTTATGATTGGCTTGTATTGGCTTTATAAATAGGGCCTGCGTGTCCTTTCCTCTCTATTTTTCTGATGTAATTCTCTTCTCTCCTAAATTTCCCTCGAATGTAACTCGAGGTTTCTTGGTCAATACTTGTAATGTACATAGTATAGATTAGGAATAGGTTTATTTTCTAAATTGTTTAGACTAGAATTACATATGTAATGTACAAGAAGATGGAGGTGGCACCAAGAAGCAACCAAGGAGGCGCATCAAGGAGTTGACACGTCCCTTAGGAATTTTGACAAAATATTTTCTTCAAGACTCAAAGAAAATATTATTAGTTAAAGTCCATAATCATCCACGTTTATTATGATTTTATTTTATATGTTGATATATTTTAATTCCAAAATATGATGAGACATTATTTTAAACTAAAATCCCTCAAATTTAAATATTAAATCATCTATTTAAGTTGCCTTCCATTATTATAACAAAAATGAAGAGTTCCTATTAAGTGTTGACTTGTTGGCCTACCGTCAATGTCACCTTACTTGGAATATGTTTTTGTTATGAGATTTGATCTCTAAATAATGGTTATGACTTAACAAAAATACATAACTTGTTGGCCTACCATTAAGGTTATGGTATTTTTGAGGCAAACTTTGACATCAACGGTTGATGACAAAATAGGAGTCACCAGGGTTGTGATTGGTAAAAGTTACCTACCTAATCAAAATTATCTGTGGGTTGTTAGCCCACCGTCAAGCTTAAAGATAATTAGATGGGATCCTAGCTCACTAGGAATTTCTAACAGATTCTCGAATTAATATTGAAGGTTGTTGATTTGAAGTAAAATAGTGGGACCAAACCAAATAAATTTATGAATCCACATTTTTGGTTTGCATATATATAATATAAAACAAATACTTATTTTCTGTCTTTACTTTTTGTAGAATGTCTAACGTGAATTTGCGACTGATTCTTGACAACAAACTCAATGAAACCAACTTTGAAGACTGGAATATCAATTTGAGATTTGTTCTCAAACATGAAAAAATTGAGCATGTCCTTGATAAACCCATGCCCCTTCCTCCTGCTGCTACTGCTTCACCTGAGGACATAGATGCATATGAGATGCACAAAGCCGACAATGATGCTGCAACATGTATCATGCTAGCTGCTATGTCCCCGATATTGCAAAAGCAACATCTTAAGATGGATGCTCCGTCCATGATTGTGCATTTAAAAGAAATGTTCAACGCACAAGCTAGGACAAGCTAGAACTGAGAGGTATGAGACCTCAAGGGAGCTTTATCAATGCAAGATGGCTGAGGGATCTTCAGTGACTACCTATGTACTAAAGATGATCGGGCTAATTGAAAAATTAGCTGATCTGGGACACGTCTTTGACAATGAGCTAAGTATTGACTTAATTCTTCAATCCCTCCTTGAGAGCTATTCACAATTCATCCTGTATTCCAACATGCGAAAAGTTGAGTGCTCGTTGACTGAATTGATGAACATGCTCAAGACTGTTGAGACTAATCTTAAAAGAGAGAAGGGCACCGTTATGCTTGTCTCAGGCTCCAAGAAAAAGAAGCCCAATTATGGGCTTAAGAAATCCAAGAAGAAGAGAACCAAGCCTAAGGGTAGGGTTAAGAAGGACAAACCCAAGGTCACATGCTTCCATTGTGGACAAGATGGGCATTGGAAGAGGAACTGCAAGGCCTACCTTGACTCTCTAAAGTCAACGAAGCTTGGTGAAGCTTCAACCTCTAGTATGTTTATGATTGAGATTAATTCATCTACTAACCAAGACTCATGGGTATTAGATACCGAATCTGGATCTCATGTTTGTAATAATATACAGGGTCTTAAAGATAGTAGATTCTTGGCAAAGGGAGAGGTCGAGCTACGCGTGGGGAATAGAGCAAGAGTTGCTGCATTAGCCGTAGGAACCTATGTACTCTCTTTGCCCACTGGGCTTATTTTAGAATTAAGAAACTGTTATTTTTGTTAGTGTATGCCCTAAAACCAAGTTGGTTTTTGAAATTTTTATTACGCTTATTTCGTGTTATACTTATATATGTGGCATTTTCTTTGTCATTTAATACTTGTTATTAATATTACTTGTTTATTTGATAAAGTCCATAGAATATTAACTGTGTATAAGAGATTGTAAGAGTTACAATGATGAGACTCTTATTACACATTAAGTTATATTCTTAAATATCCCTAGTCGTAGTATTAATGAGATTGGACATCATTAATATGGGAAGACTAGCACATACTTTGTCTCTACTTATGGTAAGTAGTAGTTGATCTCGTCAACTACGGTGTGTGTCACCTAAGCTGGTATGTGGATGCTTGTTAGAGAACAAGTTCATTGGATTGATCCGCCAAGAGTTACTATTCATAGTGCTTATGAATTATACTCTTAATGGCAATGGTGTAAGTGATCCTTAGACTTGAGATTACCATGGTATCTTGAGTGTGGATTGCTATGCTTTGACTCTATTGCTCGGTGCTCGTAAAAGAGTAGCCCATACGGTAGAGATTGGGTATAGCTATGAAGCATGGAAGGATAGTGAGTAATCGATATAGGATTCACCACTCCTTATTATAGGAGAGTATATCCCGGAATTGGCCACTTGTTGAAATATGACTTAAAGAATCTTTTGCGCAAAAGTGAAAGTATGACTTGAAAGAGTTTCAAGGTTATACTTTTATGAAAGTTATATTTCGGGAACAAGAAATCATTAATTAGTCATTTAAAGAGTGTGCACTACACTCTTAGACTAATTGGGATATAGTGTGGTGAAAGGATATTAATTACACGGTAACATTGTCATTGATAGGTGTAGTCTGCCATATGACTTTCCTATTCACTTGGGTGGTCATGATGCATTGCTAGACGCCACTCATGATCTATAAGTGCAAATTAATTAATTAGTGAATTAATGATAAATTAAAGTGTTAATTTATCTGGCTCTTAATTAATTAATTAATGAGTTATAATTTGTACTTATTGCCAACGTGAATGGAACCTAATGGGTCACACACAATAAGAACATGGTTTTTGGGTTAAATTGTTATTAAGATAAGTATAAGATACTTATGGAGTTAATTTATGCGATAAATTAACTTAAAGGACTTAATTATAAATATTCTAAGTCTTGATGGAAATTAGTTTCCTAAAAGGAATTAAGAAGCTATTTGGTTTCCTTTTGGAATTGGTTTCCTAAAGGAATAGGATTAGCTTAAGGTAAGCTTCCTAAACCTTCTTGGTTTCCAATTGCTCTTGTTTCCTTAAAGACTAGGATACTACATCTATAAATAAGTCCAATGCCTTGTCTCTTGGAAGATTGATGAAACATAACACAAAATTTAGAGAGAGAAAATTTGAGAGCTTAGTGGCGTTTTTCTCTCCAAGCAAAAACGCCACACCTCCTTCCCTAATTGTTAGGGTTTCAACTTCTTTCTTCTTCTTGTGTTCTTCATGAATCATTCAAGGGAGCTAGCACTCAAAAGGCAAGGCAAGCAAGCCCAAAGGTTCCTAAAGATCGTGTTCGTGTGGATACTGTTGGAGGCTCAACACTTGGAGGGCTTTTCATGGTAGATCAACACCTTCATCGAATAGGATCTTGCCCTTTGAAGCATAGAAACCTTCTATGCTTGAGGTATTTGTGCTAAACACCCTTTAATCGTATAGATTACATCAAAGAGATCCATGGCTAAGGTAATAAATTTTTAAATATTCCACTGCGTTACTCCCCTTATTACCTTACAATTTTGTTCCCGTACTTACAAAGAACATCATTTCTGTCTCATTGTTAGATTTGGATGGTTTTACCATCATTCAAAGGAATAAAAGTTGTTCTTTTCCACGTGATGGTATTACTTATGGTAATGGTACATTAATTAATAGTTTACACATTCTAGATGAACAAAAGTCCATTCTCAACATAAACACCAAGAAACAAAAATTAGATATTGTAAACCAAACATACCTTTGGCATTGTAGACTTGGTCATGTAAATGAGAAACGCATACCCAAGTTATATAAAAATGGATACTTGGACTGATTTGATTATGAATCATTTGAGACATGCGAATCTTATTTACTTGGCAAGATGACCAAGACACCTTTTATTGGAAAGGGTGAACGTGCTAGTGATCTCCTTAGGCTTATACATACTGATGTTTGTGGCTCAATGTCAATCCATGCTAGAGGTGATTTCTCCTACTTCATCACTTTCACGGATGACCATTCTAGATATGATTATGTGTTTCTAATGAAGCACAAATCCAAGGCCTTTGAAAAGTTCAAAGTCTTTAAAGTTGAAGTTGAGAAACAACTTGCCAAGAGTATCAAAACACTTACATCTGATCGAGGCGAAGAATACTTAAGTCAAGAGTTCTAACAATATCTAGAGCAAAATAGGATTATTCCTCAATGGACTCCTCCATACACGCCACAACTAAATGGTGTGTCTGAAAGGAGAAATCGTACCTTATTAGATATGGTGCGTTCCATGATGGGCCATACATCACTTCCTATTTCATTTTGGGGTTATGCCTTAGATTCTGCCTCCTTTACACTCAACCGCATTCCTACAAAATCTGTTGATGCCATACCTTATGAGATATGGTATGGTAAAAGACCAAATCTTAATTATCTAAAGATATGGGGAACATCCGCTTATGTAAAGCGAAATATGTCGGACAAGCTTGAAGTTAAGTCTAATAAGTGCTTGTTTGTGGGATATCCTAGAGAGGGTCGAGGATACTATTTCTACAATCCCCTTGAGCAAAAAGTTTTTGTCTCAACACATGCTATCTTTCTAGAGAAAGAGTTTATTCTTGAAAGATGCAACTGGACTAAGGTAGAATTTGAAGAAATTCAAGAACCACAAAGTAGTTAATAGTTGGAACAAGAGCTGACGCCATATGTTGATGAGGCACAGTCGGAAGCTCAAGTTACACAAGAACTTCGTAGATCTAGTAGAACACATTATGCTCTTGAGAGATATGGATTTCTCATTAGTGAGAGCAATGATGTGTTAGTCAACAATCCTACTAGCTGCAAAGAAGCTATGTCTAATGTAGACTCTTTGAAGTGGCGCAAAGCCATAAAATCCAAAATGGATTCCATGTACGAGAACAAGGAATGGACCTTTGTCGAGCCACCTGAAGGGATAAAACCCATAGGGTGCAAGTGGGTCTTTAAAAGAAAGACTAACATGGATGGTAACATTATTACCTATAAAGCAAGGTTAGTGGCAAAAGGTTATAAACAAAGGCAAGGAATTGACTTTGAAGAAACCTTTTTGCCAGTAGCTACGCTTAAATCCATTAGGATTTTGCTTGCCATAGCTGCTTATTATGACTATGAGATTTGGCAAAATGGATGTCAAGACTGAATTCCTTAACGGGAATTTGCAAGAGGATGTGTACATGACACAACCAGAGGGTTTTGACTCCATTGATAGTCATAAGGTATGCAAGTTACAAAATTCCATTTATGGACTCAAGCAAGCTTCAAGGAGTTGGAACATTCATTTTAATGAGACAATCAAAGAGTTTGGTTTTCTTAAGAACAAAGACGAGCCTTGTGTATACAAGAAGGTGAGTGGGAGCACTGTCGTTTTCTTAATACTTTATGTGGATGACATATTGTTGATGGGAAATGACATACCTCTACTACAAACTGTAAAGGTATGGCTGTCCAAAAGTTTCTCCATGAAGGATTTAGGAGAGGCAACCTATATTCTGGGAATTAGGATCTATAGAGATAGATCCAAAAGGTTGCTTAGTCTCAGTCAATCGACATACATAGACAAGATGCTAAAGAGGTTTAGCATGGAGCAATCGAAGAAGGGGTACTTACTTATGAGACATGGGATTGCTCTTTGGAGAGATATATGTCCTAAGACACCTGTCGAGATTAATAGCATGCAAAAGGTACCTTATGCCTTGGCGATAGGATCCATTATGTATGCTATACTATGTACGAGACCCGATGTCTCCTATGCTCTAAGTGTTACAAGCAGATTTCAAGCTAATCCTGGTGAGGGTCACTGGATAGCTGTCAAGAGTATTCTTTAGTACTTGAGAAGAACTAAAGAATTATTCTTGGTTTATGGAGGACATACTTTAGAAGTGTGTGGTTTCACAGATGTGAGTTTTCAGTCTGACAAGGATGATAGCATGTCGCAATTTGGATTTATATTCACATTAAATGGTGGTGCTGTGAGCTGGAAGAGTCCAAAGCAAGAAACTACCGCTGATTCTACAACTGAAACCGAGTACATTACTACTTCTGAAGCTGCAAAAGAGACTGTTTGGATCAAGAAGTTCGTCACCGAACTAGGTGCCAAGCCTCATGTTTTTGATCATTCATATATGTTAATTCTTTTGTATGTTTTTAAAGATATTACTCATCTTGACATGTTTGTTGCCTTTAAACTTCAAATTGTCTTTACATCATCTATGTGTGTTTCGAGTTTTATTTTGTTTCATCTTGAAGAGTAATGAGTCTTTATCTAGTTGTGTTTATTCTTCCAATATGCCATTCGATTTTTATGTGTTTAACATTCTTGGTGGTTATACTTGCTCATCTATCAATCCTTTAGTTACTAATAGTAGTTTACATGAACTCGCAGATTCAAGGACGAATCTTTTCGAGGAAGGAGGGATTGATGTGATCCAAGGAGCACTCACACTTGCTAGACTCAGACTTGAACATGGTGAGCTTAGGAAAGGCGTGCTATTGGTGGAAGATGATCCACATGGTTGCTGGTTAAAGATTATGCACGGATTTGAGTTTGTCTGCAAGCTTGAATTTCACTTTGTTTATGTTAGTACATTGGGCCAAAGAATGGAGCATTGGTTGTGGATCAAGTTCATCTACAAAGAAGGCCCAAACGAAGTTGCTAAGTTGTCCAAAACAATCTTACAAAGGGCTGGTTACTTGGACTTGCTTGGAGGGCACTTAAAGTTGCTAAATGGAGGCCCAATGGATCTTATTGAGGGATGTCCAGCCCATGATGTGATCTTGGATGAATTTTTACGTTTTTTTTATTAGTTTCCTAAGCCTTTACAAGTTGTAACTTTTAGTTAGTTACCCAATTGTGATAGGTTACAACTAGTTTTAACTTTATTTTAAGCTTCTAGACTTTTCTTTGTAAGCCTATAAATGGGCATGTTACTGTTCATACGATTTTTAGCATGAATTTATGAATAAAATTTGAGTGTTTTCTCTTAATTGAGATTCTTCTTGGTTGTATGTTGATTTAGAACTACTCTTGGTCTTATCAAGCTTGCTTGTGTTGACCACCAATTTCACTTTGAGTTTTTCTTGTGTTTTTTATCAAGTCTTTAGAGCTAATTAGGTTAGACGATTGAACTTGCTCAACTTGGTCTAATTCTAGTTGTTCTTAGGCGTGCTCATCTTCAAAGGAAGATTCAAGGCAAAACAACTCCACATCAAGGGTTCCTTGGTTCACGAATCAAACGAGGTCTTGAGTTCAACGAGTTGCATACCTGAAATCCAAGACTTCCTAGGCAACGCAACCGTGCGCACATCAAGTGGCATCAGTGCCATCTTCTTGGATTTTTTCAGGTTTTTCCAATCCAATTTTTCCTTTGGAAAAATTTGGATATATCCCTTTTTTTCTTTTTTTTTTTGTTAATCAAAGAGCTTCGAGCCTGGTTAAGCAACTTGTGTTTTATTTGTTTTTCTTTCTTTGAGTCATTGTCAAAGAGCTTCAACCCTGGACAACAAGTTGTTTTCTTGTGTGTTGTTACTTTTGTTTCTTGAAAAAAAAATTCTGCTATATTTTTCTCATTGTTTTCCTTGTGAAAATCATGCTTGGGGTTGTTTAGAGTTGTTCTTGGTTGCTTCTCAATCAAGAATTCTAGGTCTTGTGTGGTATTTTGTGATTCTTGACTGTTTTTGGTGTTTTTCTTGAATTTTTTGTGTCAAAAATTTGCAAGAAAAAGGGTTTCTTGAACATAAAAATTCATACAATCAATTTTCTTCGAAATTTAGTTGAGTTATTTTTGAGTTCTTCAGTGAAAAGAAATTGAAAAAATTCGTGTAAAAAAATATAAAAAAAAATCATGTGAAGAAAAGAAAAGAAAAGGTCGTGCAAAGAAGAAAAGAAAGAAAAAGCCAAAAGCACAAAGAAAAAGAAGGAAAAAGAGAATAAAAAGGAATACACATCAAAGCAAAAACCGTGCACAGTCATTTATTCAAAGTTTCTTGAAGTTTCTTGGTGTTCTTGATACAAATCTTGAAGTTCTTGCACCTACTTGTCAAGTTCTTGAAGTTCTTCAAGCTGTCCAAAATCGTTTCTTGAGTTCAATGAGTTGTATACCTGAAATCCAAGACTTTCTTGGCAACGCAACCGTGCACAAATCAATTGAAGTTCTTGAAAAACAATTGTTGCTGGAATTTGGTTTCTTGATCTTGGTCACATAACTCACTTTTCTTGAAAGAAACTTGGACACCTGAACATTTTTCCGGTGTTCTTGGGTTGTTTTGTTGAGTTTTTGGACCAACTTCCTATTTAGGATTGGTAGGAGCAAGTTCTTGAACTTGTTTCTTGAATCTTGATTGATTTGTCTTGCTGGAATTTTTGCTAATTATTACCTAGGAATTTTTTTGAATTTTTCGAGCTTGTTTCGATCTTAAAAAGGGAAGATAAGGAGCTGTTTTGGTGTTTTAAAAGAAAAGAAACAAGTTTCCTAAAAGATAGGAGAAAGCCATGTGTTTGAGGGAGAAAAGATAGGAGGAGCTGCATTCTTTTGGAGAAAGAAACTAGGAGGTGATCGTGATTTTAGTGGAGGAAAAAAAATTATTGGATGTTGTCCAGGGAAAAAAAAATAAGGAAGCTTGTTTTTGAGTTCTTAAAGTTCTTGAACTTACTTTGCTAGTTTCTTGAATTTGCACCAACTTGTTCTTGAAGTTTGTGTGTTGCTGGAAATTTCTTGGCTGATTTCTTGGACTTACTTGATCAAATCTTGAAGTTCTTGAAGCCTTGAAGTGTTGGTCAAAGGGTTTTCATCATAAATTAGGGTTTTGTTAGGGTTTCTTGCATGTTGGGTTGCTGAAATTCGTTCCTATTTTTGGACGAATTTCTGTTACTATTTTTTCAGCAATTTTGGTGTTAAAAGGAGTCTAAAAGGTGTTAGTTGGGTTTATATAGAAGTTATTTGTCTTTGGAAAATCCATTGGGAAAAGGAAAGTAGTTACAAAGGGGATTTGGAAACTTATTCTACAAAACAAGTAGTTTCCTTTTTCTTTTTGGCAAGTGGCGGTTACACCTTGTTTCCTTTTTATTTTTTTCGTGTTTTCCAGCTGTTTGGGGAGTGTTTGACCATGGTTTGGTGTTTCCTAATTGTTTGTGCTTGGTTTTAGTTGTTATTTGTTCAAGAATTCATTTTGGAAAGGAATTTCTTTCCTATTCCTTAAAAGAGTGTTGGAGTTTTTACTTTTTTGCACAAGAATGTTATTATTTTTTAAGAGAACATTAAAAATCAAGAATTTTTACAAAATTATACCACATATTTGGGTGTCTATTTTGTGCTAATTCTTGATTCTTATCCTTTCTTTGATATGTTGTTTTGATCATAAACACTCTAAGCTTAATTTTCTTGGCCTCTGCACTTACTCTTTACAAGTTGAGGTTGCTATAGGTCCTTGGTGGGATTGATCAAGCTGGTTCTTCATCAAAGAGCCTACAAGAAGACTCTTTGAGTGGAAAAAGGCTTAGTGGTGAGCTCATTCGAGGGTAAAAGCCAATCTACTTGAGAGAATCGAGTGCCAAACGCTAAGGGAGTGTTTCACATATTCTCTTCTATTTTCTTTGTTATTTCTAAGGATTTTTCTTGCAGGTTTTTTAGGTCAAAATGGCATCTCCAATGGACTTAAACTATGAATTTAAATTGTTTAGGGAAGCCATTGTTGGTGATTTTGAAAGAAAAATGCGCCTTATGAGAGATGAGATCTATGAAGAGCTAGAAAGGTGTACAATTACATCCAATGTAAGGGGTTCTACATCCAAAAATCCTTTTGAAGAGAATGATAAACCATCAATTTCAAGACCTAAGGAGATGCCTCCATTGGAAGGAGGAAGTGAGGACGAAGAAACTCATTGGAGAGGTGACCATGGAGAGATTTTGGTAACAAGGAGAGCACTTAGTGTTGTAGCTATGGAGGATGAGGAGAATATTCAAAGATATCATATCTTCCACACTAGGTTGTGCCGTGCAAAACAAGGTATGTAGCATGATTATTGATAGTGGTTTATGTACTAATGTTGCTTCTACTTTGTTTGTAGATAAATTAGGGCTTGAAACAAAGAGACATCCCAAGCCTTACAAATTGCATTGGTTGGCTGAAACTGGAGACATGAAGGTTACCAAGCAAGTGTTGGTGCCATTCTCCATCAACAAATACAAGGATGGAGTATGGTGTGATGTGGTTCCTATGCAAGCATGCCATATTCTTCTTGGGCATCCATGACAATTCGATAGGAGGTTGACCTATGATGGCTTTAAAAGTTGGCACTCTTTCATGTGGAATGGACGTAAGGTGACTTTGGGTTCTATTACACCATCTGAATCATATGCTGATCAAGTGAGGATTGCAAGAGAATTCAAAGCAAGGGAAGAACAAAGTCAACTAGCAAGTGGCGAATCATCTAAATAAGGATTAGTAAATCATGTGGAGCACCAAAGAGTGGAATGTATTGATGATGGTTCTAATAAAAAGTCACGAACCAACCTTGAAGGGATGCAAATTGGTGGATCCAGAGAGAGAAAAGTGGTCATCCGTGATATTGGGAAGAGAGAAAAGAGCAAGAGTGTTATGCTAGTTAGACCTTTAACTCTTGTATCCATGTACTCCAAAGAAGAAGTGTACTTTGCCAATTCTCTTAACCTACCTTTTCCTAGTGTTTTTGTAGTGTTATTGTAGGTTAATACTCAAGGAAAAATGCCACATACTTGCTGTTTTAGTGTTCAAATTCCTTCAATGAGTAAAGAGCATCCAATCGTGGAGAAGGAATTACAACCTTGTTCAAGCGTCACAACATATAGCGAGCATTTGATGAATCTAGCTGATTTGTGGCCTAAGTTTTTTATGTTTTAATAGCTTTAAGTTGCATCTTAATTCTATCTTATGTGTTTATTCTATTTGGGTAGGTAGTTATGTTTTGCATCTAAGTTGTTTTACTTCATCCAGTGCAATCTGTCTTGAAAGCTTTCTTATGTTTCATGATCATGTCTTAAACGATTTTCATTGTTTATTTTATAAGTTTTTATGTTGTGTTAAGGTTTATGCGTTTGTGTGCATGTTCTATCCCATATGTTTTAGTGTTTTACATTCAACATGTTCAATTTTGCATAATGCATTCTGTTTTAAGGATTATGATAAGTTAAATCATCATGTTTAAGCATTTTTCTGTATGCTTTATATGGTTTATCATGTCACGTTACTTGCTCTAGGGTTTATGTGATTGTGCATACATTCTATTAGATCATTTTGGTACTTTTTATGTTTATTATTATGTTTTGCGTTGTTCTTATACACGAATTATAGGGAGTCACATAAATAATTTTCAATGTGTTTATCCTAGGTGTTTTACGTCTAACAATCATTTTTGCCATAGGTTAATTCATTCAAAGTGTTCTAGTGTTATAGTTTGTGACAATGTTCATGTGTTTTTGTTATATCGTTTGAATTATTCTAGTGAGTTAAATGATGATGTTTTCCATGTTCTAGGGTTTGTTCTGCATAGTTCATTCAGAATTATTGTATGCTATCTGTAAGGTAATAGCATAGATAACGCAGCGGAAAAATAAAAATTTATTACCTTAACCATGGATCTCTTTGACATATCTATATGATTATCAAGGGGGTTTGCATGAAGATTACCTTAAGCACAAAAGATTTCTATGCTACTAGGCAAAGATCCTTCGAAGAAGATGTTAGATCTACTACAAAAAACCCTCCAAGCATAGAGTCGCTAACGATATCCACACGAACAACTTCTTTGGGAACCTTGTAGACTTGCTTGCTTTGACTTTTGAGTACTAGCTCCCTTGAATTATTTAAGAACACAAGAAGAAGAAAAACCTAACAATTAGGAGAGAGAGAGAGAGAGAGAGACGCCTAGAGAGAGAAAGAGGAGTGTCTTTTCTTTCTTCAATTTTTCTCTCACTAGTTTTCTTTTGTGTTGCAATAATAATTCAAGAGTCAAAGCATGAACCTATTTATAGAAGAAGTATTCTAGTCTTTTAGGAAATAAAGCTAATTGGAAACCAAGAAAGTTTAGGTAACTTACTTTAAGCTAAACTTTCTCCATTAAGAAATCTATTTCATAAAGAAACCAATTAGTTACTTTATTTCTTTTAGGAAACCAATTTCCTACAAGACTTAGAATATTTATAAATAAGTCCTTTAAGTTAATTTATCTCATAAATTAACCCTATAAGTATCTCATACTTATCTTAATTACATTATAACCCAAAGATTTTGTTCTTTATGTGTGTGACCCATTAGGTTCCATTCACGTTGGCAATAAGTATAAATTATAACTCATTAATTGAGCTAGATAAATTAAACACTTTAATTTATCATTAATTCTCTAATTAATCAGTTCATACTTATAGATCATGAGTGGCATCTAGCAATGCATCATGACCACCCAAGTGAATAGGAAAGTCATATGGTAGACCATATCCTTCAATGACAATGCTACCGTGTAATTAATATCCTTTCACCACACTATTTCCCAATTAGTCTAAAAGTACAGTGCATACTATTAAATGAATAATTTATATTTTCTTGTTCTATAAATATAACTCCCCATGATGTATAACTTTGAAACCACTTCCAAGTTATACTATCACTTCTGCAGAAGATTTATGAGTTAATATTTTCAACAAGTGGCCATGAAGGGATATACTCTCCTATTAAGGAGTGGTGAATCCTATATTGATTACTCACTATCTTTTCATGCTTCAAACTATACCCAATCTCTAACCTATGGGCTACCTTTTTATGGCCACCGAGGAATAGAGTCAAAGTATAGCAATTCACAGTCAAGATACTATGATATTCTCAAGTCAAAGAATCACTTACACCAGTGCCATTAAGAGCTCAACCAATTGCACTATAGTTGAAACTCTTGGCAGATCAATCCAATGAACTTGTTCTAAAACAAGCATCCACATACTAGCTTAAGTGTCATGCACACCATAGTCAATGAAATCAACTACTACTTACCATAAGTAGAAGTAAAGTATGTGCTAGTCTATCCGCATTAACGATGTCCAATCTCATTAATACTATAACTAGGGATATTTAAGAATATGACTTTATGTATTAGGGTCTCATAATTGTAACCCTTACAATCTCTAATACACAGTCAATGTTCTAAGAACTTTATCAATCAAACAAGTAACATGAAAATACAAGTATAGATGATAAAGAAAAATACCACATGGATAAATATAACATAAATAAGTATAAATACAAAACACATTAAACCATCTTGATTTTAGGGCATACACTAACATTATCTTCATGATTCACGTTTTCTACACTTACTTGTAGTTAGTAGCTTCTACTTAGATTTTGGTCATACATTTTTATTTGATCATGATTTCTATCTTGTTAGTGAGTGTTATTTTGAGTCCATTCTTAGATATATAGGTGCCAAACCTCATGTTTTTGATCATTCATATATGTTAATTCTTCTGCATGTTTTTAAAGATATTACTCATCTTGACATGTTTGTTGCCTTTAAACATCAAACTGTCTTTACATCATCTATGTGTGTTTTTTAGTTTTATTTTGTTTCATCTTGAAGAGTAATGAGTCTTTATCTAGTTGTGTTTATTCTTCCAATACGCCATCCAATTTTTATGTGTTTAACATTCTTGGTGGTTATCCTTGCTCATCTATCAATCCTTTAGTTACTAATAGTAGTTTATATGAACTTGCAGATTCGAGGATGAATCTTTTCGAGGAAGGAGGGATTGATGTGATCCAAGGAGCACTCACACTTGCTAGACTTGGACTTGAACATGGTGAGCTTAGGAGAGGCGTGTTGTTGGTGGAAGATGATCCACATGGTTGTTGGTTAAAGATTATGCACAGTTTTGAATGATAAGCGTATAGTTTGCATATTTCTTAGTGTGTCTACATTAGTATTTTATGCTAGTTTTTAGGGTTTAAATAATGAACAATAGTCACTTTCATGTCTATTTCTTCCAATCTTAAGTTTGTAGCTAAAATGTGCAAATGTGTGGTTTAATATGCAATTCTTTGTATTTTGTAGGTTTTAGCTATAACGATCATCACTTTGGATCAAATGAAGCATATTGGGATGATATTAAATGTGATTTGAAGTTGATGAGAAGTGGCAAGAGAAGAGGACCAAAGATGTGGCATGATGAAGCAACGATAGAAGAAGAATTGGTGATGAAAGGATTTCACTGCACTAACATGTTTTGGTAGTTTGGTCAGAACTGGAGCTACAGAGAGTGAATTGAGATGATTCTTGAAGAAATTTAAAGCTAAGAGAATTATCTACAATTCTTATGAAGACCTCAAAGTCTGATTCTCACGTTTACAATGTCAAATTGCCACATTACTGAAGCATTCTTGTGCAGTGATGCTCTTCCGACCATGTCTCGATTTTTTGGCCATATCTTTGTGTACACAACTCCAAATGACATGATTTTTTGCGCTCCTGGAAAGCTAACTCAAAGGGCTATAACTTTCATGTTCAGACTGAAAGCTAGTTTGGCCAAATTTCTGACCGAACCCGCGGCTGAATCCGCGCCGCGGGTACGCACCGCGGGTACGGTCAGAAAGTTATTAATTGAAGCCGCGGCTGTATCCGCGCCGCGTGTTCCAGGCGCGGGTTCGGGGCACAGACGTACGATTTTGAGGCACTTTGGGGCTATCTTTCAAGGGGGCAATTCATACTCTTGGTGGATGGTGAGACTACATCTTAGGAGGGTTTTTAGAGTGCTAATAACACAAGAGAGAAGCGTAGCATAGCATAGAGAGAGAATAGCATAGAATAGCAAGGGTCTCTCTTAGAGAGATTTTCTCTCTTTGAGAGAGCCACCCCTTTAGATTAGTAAATCTCTCTATAGAATAGTGCTATTTGGAGGATTCTCTTGTACACATCAAGATTGGAGGAAGAATAGAAGATTTGAACTTGTTCATCAATCAATAAGTTTTCTTTATTCTATTTTTGTCTCTTTCTTGATTTATATGGATTTGTCTATTAAAGTTTTGATCTTTTATGTGAAATCCACCATGGGCACGTGCTAAATTGTTAATCTAGGGTTAAAGTGTCTGGCCCACAAGATTTTACACAATTTCGTCCAATAAGTTTGTGTAATTTCTTTAACAAAGTTGTTTCAAGAATTTTGTCTGATAGGTTGGCAGGTATTTTACCTCGGATAATTTCTAATCAGCAAAGTGGGTTTGTCAAAGGCAGATTGATGACAGAAAATTTTTTACTTGCTCAAGAATTGGTTGGTGGTATGAAAAAGAAAAAAAGAGGAGGGAATGTAAAATTAAAGCTGGATATGGAGAAGGCCTATGATAGGGTTTCATGGGTTTATTTACTCTAAATATTAAGGTCGTTTGGATTTGGGGAACGGTTTATTGATATGATTTGGAGGTTAATCTCCAATTGTTGGTTTTTAATTATTATTAATGGATCTCCAAAAGGCTATTTTCATTCTACTAGGGGACTACACCAAGGAGATCCTATTTCTCCAGCTTTGTTTATTATTGCAGCAGAGGGATTGTCCAGGGCATTGAATTCTCTAGTTGGGCAAAAGGGATTTACTCCATTTAGTGTTCCCCCAAAGTGTTCAAATGTGACTCACCTGGCCTTTGCTGATGATATTGTCATTTTTTCAAGTGCAGACTGCAGGTCCTTGAAGCTGGTGATGGATATATTGGCAAAGTATGAAAGATGTTCGGGTCAAAAGATTAATGTGCACAAAAGTGGTTTTCTGTGTCATCCCAAAATTCCTAAGCAAAGGAAGGAAATCATTAAAGCTCTGACAGGGTTTTCTGAAAGACATTTTCCTCTACGGTATCTGGGTTGTCCTTTATACTTTGGAAGAGGTAAAAAAGCTTTCTTTTCTGAGCTTAGTCAATGTGTCGCTGAGAAAATTTTGGCATGGCAGAATAGATTTTTATCTATGGGAGGTAGGTTAATATTGATTAAACATGTATTGACCTCAATTCCTTTGCATACTTTGGTTGCTACATGTCCTCCTAATGGTGTTTTATGGGAGCTAGAGAAAGTCTTTTCTAAGATTTTCATTATTAAGTAAGGATACCTAAGTACTAAAGTTAGAATAATTTTACTTGACCATTTAATTTATATTAGTGTTTAAATTTTGATTAGCTCATTTTACTATTTTCTAGTCTTTTGACTACTTGAATTTTAGCTCAATTTTACTCAAAAATTTCACTTATTTTCTTGCTTTAATTTCTTTTCCTTGGCTGAAATTTCTTCTCTCTTTTCTTTTTCTCTTGGCCGAAAATTCTTCTTTCTTCTCTTTTCTTTTGGCCGAATTTCTTTCTTTCTTTTTTTCTCCTTATGGCCGGATTTCTCTCTCTCTATTTTACTCTCTTTTTGCTTTAATAATTTGTGTCATAATATTGCTAGTATTAGGTGATAAGAGGTTAAAGAGTTCTACCAATCAAATTGATCCAAGTTAGCTACTCTTGTATTAAAAGACTACCTCTTCACTTTATTCTTGTTATGTTTTAATTGGTTAATTTTTTTCCCACCTTTTCTTTATTTCTTTTCCATTTTTCCTAGCCTATTTCTTTCTCTTTCTTTTCTTCTTGGCCGGCCATCTCTCTTTCTCTTCTTCTCTCATTTTGCTCTCAACTTCTTGAAGTTTTCTCTCTAAAGTTTGGGCAAATCCACCATAGAAAGTGAGCTTCTTTCCTTTCTAAGCAAAGTTCTAAGCATATCTAAGGTATTTACTACGAACTTTTCCTACTAATTTCAAGTTTTAATTAGTTTTTATTGCAAGCTTAAACCTAGATTCTTGTTGCTACTACTTGGAGAACTTAGTTTGAATTGGAGATTTACTTGCTAGATAAAGTGTTCTTGTGGTTAGATAGACTAGTATATGGCATTTAAACCTTGAAATTTCATGTGTTATATTTTGTTTGGTTCAAGATTCTTGGAGTAGAATTCTTGGAATTTAGTGGAATTTTGATTGAATTTGAACTTGAGTTGAACATAAAAGTTGTAGAACTTGTTGAATTGGGTTGGATTGCTGATTTTTCTTGCAGGAAAAAAATTTGGGTTATTCTGATTTTAAGGGGAAATGCTGCTGAAATTTTGGTAGAATTAAAAGAAGAAAAATTGACAAGTGAGATTTTAAGCCTAGAATATGTTCAATTGAAGGAAATTGAAGTGTAGGAATTTTTAGAAATGATCTAGTGATAGATTAAATTTTCTTAGAATAAGTAAACCCTAAACCCTAGAAACCCTAAAACCAAAACCCTAGAAATAAGTGGGGTGTTTTCTTGAATTTTTCTTACTAAATTCCCTAGGGTTTTAATTGAGTTTTCATTATATTATTTCTTTTAAATTTCAGGGTCCAAAAACGCATCACAACCATGTTACGAGATATTTTCTTAGGCATTCCAGGTGAGTGTCTCTATGTGTGCATGATGCATGAAATGTTATGTTTCACTTGTTAATATTATGTTACCCTTGCAAATATTATGTGATAAAATGTGCTACTTGAGGAAAGATGTGTACTTTATCGCATCTATTCCGTAATGTGTTATATGCTTTCACTATTCAATGTGTTACTTGTGCGTGAGACTTTCGTGACTAACTTTATCGTTACTTCATGGATAGTCAACCCGGACAGGCTTTGGGAGGTTATAAGGTGCTGGGTGTTTTAGGGCGTGACGTTCTTTTCCTTTTGAGTTGTGAATCCTCAAAGAGGCCAACTCCAAATTGAACTTTCTTGCATGTTGGCCCTCCAAGGTTGAGATTACTCCCTGGATGTGGTAGCTTGTACGGAGGTTATAAGGTGAATGGTGGTTAGGGCTTGCGTGATAAAACTGGCATGTCCTTTGATAAAGACCTGAGCTATTATCTCGGACCAATTGTCATGGTTACATGATCAATACTTGCTTTTCCTGCGGTTGAGCTTGCTCCCGTAGTTGAGCCTTGTATCTGCCCTTGACTACTTGATAATTAAATTGTTCATATCTTGTTTATTTAATTTATCGATTATTTTATTTACTAAAATAATGAGTTCTTTATATGGTTGCATGACTTGGGCAGTCACTGGGCTGTTATAGCTCATTCCTTTTATTTGTTTTCCTTTACTCAGGTTTCCTGAAAAATTAAAGCTGGATCGACTGGTTTTGAATATTATAGATGTTTTAGTTATTGTAATAGCCAAATTGTGTTAGGCTATCTTTGTGAAAATCATGTATATTATGACATGTAAACTTTTGAGGTTACTTGTACCTTTAAATAAATAATATGAGTGTATTTTATTTTATTCCATATTATTTTATTTTATTTTATTTTGAGTTAAGTACGCTTGGATGTTTGCGTGAGTGCGTGGTTCGAGTCCTGGCGAGAGCTAGGCAGGCAGTCCGCTAAGCCCTTTGATGCGCCTCTAGGTAAGGTGGGGCTATCACATGAACATACATACTCCAGGAATTTCCTGGGGTATTGACAATGGTTGAGGAAATTCTTTTCTTAATATCTCAAGGCACTTTTGATAATAAGGATGCAGGTTTTTTTCTGGATCTTGTGGTTTTATCCTTTTTACTTCCATCCATTCATCAGGAAGTTGAATTCCATCAAATTTACTTCTTAAAGAAGCAAATTCACTCTTTTCATTGTCAAGTTGATGTTCATCCGAATGATTACAGCTTGGCCTCTTTTTTTTTTCCTTCTTGCCTAAGCATTTCCTGCAATAACAAATATCCCAATAAATATGACCAGATAATGGATCTTGAAAATAATGAATAGGTTGGGCATTTTCTTTAAAACTTAAAATTAAATCAACTAAAGATTCTTTTGGTTTTTTCCATGGTTGTGGGTCATCCATAGGGATCTGCATCATAGAAATTTGAGGATAGGAACAACTAGTTCTTCCTCTTCCTTTTAGATGAGAATGATCAAAAGAAACAGATACTGATCCGTCAGAATTTGTAACCATTTTAGAATCGAAAGATTCTAATGGTTTGTTTTTTGCTTGGTGAAGTCTTTCATAGTCAGTAACCCAAGCTTCTAGAAGAAGTTGAACCAATTCATCTCTAGAGATTTGTCTTGGAACATGAGTGCATGTAGCTGAATGTTGTTCATCTACTTTAATCAGTAATGCATCCTCCCCCTAGGGAGAGTCAGATCTAACGCATGATTCTGTACTCTATAAGCCATTTGATAGTGAAGGGTTTGAGAAATTGAATCAGCAATTTGATCAGCTCCATGAATTTGTATTTGCACTTTCAAAGCTTCAAGTAGATGGGGATCAGACAAAGACATATTAAAATTAGGAAATAAAGTAATGAATACCGTTCCTGCATTTAAAGTAGTCTCTATGGTAGCTATACAAGCATGCTGATACTTTACAAACCTACTATCTAATAAAGCCAATTGAGCAATAACAGGTAAACCTTTCTTGCCATGAAAAGAGAGAGAAAACCTTACTACCCCAAAATGGATATGAGAATATCCTTGTTGTTTCCATTGAGAAGGAAACTACGGTGGAATGTGTAAGGTAATGAACTGTTCTTTTTCGGTGGCCGAAATCTGACAATGATCAAGCTTTGAAGCTTGAACATATTCTTTCACCCCTTTCGCCCTGTGCTTTATCAAGGATTTAATAGAACTAAAAGCAGATGTATGCAATTTTGAGAAAGATAAATAAGGATTTAATAGAGGAAGTGAAGTACGATTCACTTGTTCAGGTTCTACTGTAACTTCATATAAATAACCTAATCTATCTGAAACACTTGTAGAACTAGATCTTGCAGAAGTACTCATACTTCTTCAAACCAAGGGACGTGTCTGAAGGGAGTATAAATCCAAATAAGTTCTCTATAGAAAAACCCAAGGCTTTGTTATTTGGTATCCAAGTGTGTAATGATCATGGCTACAAAGGTATTCAGATTCAATCTGACTCACTTACCTTAGTTAACATCCTCAATGGTTCTAGCTTATGTCCTTGGTCAGTACTTCACCTTTATAGAAAGATTTGCACACTGCGTAGTAATTTTACAGGAATTACTCATTGCTTTAGACAAGCTAATGCTCTAGCATATTTACTTTCGAATGAAGGGATTCAATTGCCAGCTTCTTTAATTTATTCATCGTTTACTTCACTTCCACGAAGTGTGAGAGGTGTTGTTAGAATGGATCAGCTTAGTTATCCTTCTTTTAGATTTAAAAAAGCTAAGTTTTCTTTTTTGTAAAGGGAGTAGTACTCCTTATTTCATATTTGCATACTTTGTAATAATTGGAGGTCAGGTTTTGTCCCCCTCTATCTTTGTAGTTATCTTATTTTATTAATAAAATTTGGGAGTGGCGTCCCTCCCCGTGTATGGGGTTAGCCAAAAAAAAAAAAGAAAAAGAAAAACCCAAATTCTTCACAGAAATCAAGAAAGAAATGTAAATCTTGTTCACAAACTATCCTTAAGATTTTTACCTGAAGATCATATGGTAACTCAGAAAATTCAAACAACATAATATCAAACAAGAGATCAAACCTGTAAGAGTTATGGCTCTGATACCAACTTCGGGTTGAAAGACTTCCAACTTAAGGTTCTTAAGCAAAGATCTTCCAAAGCAAAGGTTTTACTTCTAAGCCGTCCTTTTCCCTAATTCCCTTCCTGGTACTTAGCGGCACTTTTTAGGCTTTTAGTAAAATTTTTCTTGAAATTCAATTATTTCAGAAAGATAGAATTGGAAAGTAATTCAATATTTCGGAATGATATAAAACCAAGGATCAAAATAGGTTTGAAGAACTGTTGAATATTATTAATATTCAAACGTTTTTACAAGACTGATGTTCTTCAACTCTAAGCACACTTCACACTAAATATTAGAATAGTTTATAAATGATTGTGTAAGGGAGTAGTACTCCTTTTTTTCATTACTGTTTGTTTGCATTTACCATTTGTACTAGAGGTAAGGTTTGATGTCCCCCTCCTCTCTATTATTTTGATTTGAATTATAAACAAAATTTGGGAGTGGCGTCCTCCCCCCCCCCCACCGGTTTATGAGGTTAGCCATTTAAAAAAAAAGTGAATAAATAAATAAATAAAAACATAAATTAAAGCAATAAACATATAGAATCAGATAATAGCGTGTAGGAGCACATAGCACACAAGCATAATATTCTAGATGCAAAATCCCAATGAAAGCAAGTAGAACATATAAGCACATAGACATATAGCATGCAAAAGCCCAATTACACCGAGGATGCCTAAATTACAATCTACAAGGAGAGAAATGTAAGAAAATAATCTATCTAACCTATCTATTATATTTCCTATCTAAAATACAAAAATTTTATTAAATAAATAAAAGATATAACCTATCTATTACATTAGCTATCTAAATACAAATTTTTGTTAAATAAAATATCACCTATCTATTACATTCCTCTGAACAATTAAAATTAAATTCAAATAAATAAACAAGCACAATAATAGATAAATATTCAAACATAAAAGAAAATTAAAACAACACATAAAACCCACATAAAAAAATCACATATGAGCACATAAGGAGAATTGACGGATAATAGGAATATCTCATTTAAATAACTGATATACATACTAACAACATGAACAAACATATTAAGGTACCACTACTTAAATAGATAAACCATGAATTAAATAATACAACACTAATCACTATAATCGAGGCATAAAATACAAGATAATTATAATAATAATAATAAACAAAAAGTTAAAAACACCCACTAAACAATTAGGGAAAAATTTTTAATTTAAATAAAGAAGATACAATAACATATAATTAAACTTCTAACATGATTGTGAGGAATAAACAAAATTCACACAAACAAGTAATAAAATTTATAACCAAATGCCCCTTTCTGCAAGTGCACAGGTCAAATGTAGTAGGGGAAGCATTAAGGTCGATCCCACGAGGAAACAAGATTTAGCAAGTACCAAAACTACTAACTTGCTCTATTATCTAGACAAAATATCAAATAGGTGGTGTGCAAAGTAAGAAAATTCAACTACTTGAAGTAAAACAAATCGAAGAAATTCTCAAGTACAAGTAATAGGGTTTAGAATCCACTAATTAACACTAATATGATTAAATGAACTAACACCTTGCTAAATTAATCTTGTTTTTCTTAGGATTGCAATTCCATATGAAATCAAGACTTGTTTTCACCAAGAATCGACCAGAGTTGAACTATTTCCATGATGAACCCTTGTGAAATGCATAAATTGTGGTATTAAACAACCTTAATCTACCTACTTACAACACTATTTGCATGTGTGTACAACATAAACTTCATCTGCCATTTTCCAATGTTATAAGCATTTCTTAATGTCAAATAACATGTAAATGATTTGCAATAGTTGATCGAGCTACTACAAATGTTAAACATTGATGAATGAACAAGAAAATACAAGTTATAGCAAATATAATAACATTCAAATCATATAATTAGCTTCATCTAACCCTAGGACATGTATTTAGTTAAACATAGCTTGTATGAATAACATATAATGTCGCGCCCCATTTGTTGAAAGACGGAAAAAGAGATTTAGATGATTAGTGTGGAAAAAGAGTGTAGGTTTTTGTAAAAATGATTTTTTTTTGGAAAATGCTTTATTTTGGAAAAAGAAAAAGTTGTTTGACAAAAAATGTGATTTTTAGAAAATACTTTATTTTTGAAAAACAAAAAGAAAAAGGGCCTAAAATGGGACTTTAAAAGTGCAACTATTTTGGGCGCAAAAATAGAGTCTAAAAAGGGTTTTTTTATGAAAATGGGAGTCGCCACTTGGTATTGAGTTTTGGTGTACCAAGTCACCAAAAAATATTTTATTATAAATGGTAAAATTACTATCTTGAGGGCAAAATAGTAATTTTTATCTGTAAATATTTTTCTATTAGCTTTGGGGGTTTTCTTAAATTCATATTTTTACTTTCATGCGTATTTTTTAATTTTCTATGATTTCTTCAGAATTAATTGGTATTCTTTTTATATTTTTACCAGCACAAGGGCAATATGGTAATTTCACCTCCTGAACACCATTTTAGCTCATTTTAGGTCCCAAATTTATTTTTGTAATTCTTTAAGCATGTTTCTAAATTTTTTTATTTTTTCAGGGACGATTGTTATTTTTTTTGTAAAAACTGCATTCTAGGGGCAAAATCGTCATTTTACAATTTAAACTCATTTTTCACCAATTTTTGAATCATAAATGTATTTTCTAGGGTTTTAAGCATGTTTTTAATTTTTGGAAATTTTTCAAGGTCAATAGCTATTTTTCTAAGAATTTTCATTATCTAGGGGCAAAATCGTTATTTTATAGTTTAAATTCATTTTTTGTTAATTTTTTAGTCATAATTTTTTTTCTACGGTTTTAAGCTTATTTTCAATTTTTGATAATTTTTCAAGATCAATAGCTATTTTTCTGTGAATTTTCTTGTCTAGGGGCAAAAGCGTTATTTTACAGTTTAAATTTATTTTTCTCCAATTTTTGAGTCATAAATGTATTTTCTAGGGTTTTAAGCTTATTTTTAATTTTTGGTAATTTTTTTAGGCCAATAGCTATTTTCTATGTATTTTCATTGTCCAATGGCAAAATCATCATTTCACACCCCAAGCGCGTTTTTGATCAGCTTTAAGCTCTAACTTTTAGTTTGAAATCTACTTTGAATTTTTTTGAAAATTTTGGAGATTGTTGTCATTTCTTTGTATTAATTTTTTAATTTTTGAGTTAAAAATATTTTTTTTAATAAAATTAGAACTTTTATTACCGTTGGCATTTTTGTTATTTTATAGTATTCTTGGTGACCAAGACAACTAGTTTTATAAATACCCCCTTAAATCAGAAAAAAGTAGAGAGAAAAATTAGAAACCCTAAAACACATCCTTATCTAAAAAGAAAAGATCAAACACACACTAAATACCCACAAAAACACACACTAGAAGCTGCCGTTCTCTTTATCCTTATTACTATTCATCTTCAACCTAAGGCATTTACTATTCATCAAGCTTAAAAAGGTTTTCTTTGCTTGGATTTTTCTTCAATCGATGTTTCTGGGATTGTTTTATTTCTTGTTTGTTCTTCTTATTCTCTCAACCGTTCTTCTATCCAACTTCACAACCACCGTTTCTCTTCCCCTCAACCACCACCTACCACCATTGACACCTCACCTTCATCAGCACAATCCAACAACCAGGCCCTGCTATTGTCAACTTTTTCTACCTAAAAAATTGCCCAAACCAAAATTACACAAATCCAGACCCATGTTCCTTCTATCACCTCCTCCAGAAGATTGAAAACAATTCCTCGCCACCCATCCCCTCCTACAACTAAACAACCCATAAACCACCACCCTCATTATATCGACAAACAACCAGAAACATCCCACATCCACCCAAATTTTAGTCAAATCATCACAAGCCAGCCAAAACCATAAAGCCCAGTAGTAATAAAGCCTCACCATAACACTACCATCCCACCCTTGCGAAAATCTCCCCTGTAATCATTCAATCCCTAGCCAGTCATCAACAAGGCTTCAGTCATTACCAACCCTCCTCCATCTACCACCATCTCCTCACAACCACCCAATCAGAACCAGAACCTCACCTCACTCCATTGCTAGTGATTAGAGTCAATCTTCACTACAACCTCTCACAGCTCTCACCAGCGTCAAAATCATGTCCCAAAATCACACCGTTTTCCTCGCCACTGTCATCATCATCCAACAGCCTCTTCCCCTGAAACTAGAACAACCACAACAGCCCCAAATAACTGTCACAGCAGCCATACGACCACAACCACAAAAACATTATCCCACAACCACATCATCTACCCCTAACAATCACCCTTCCCACATAATCAATTCAGCCCATATAATCAATTCAAGCAAGCTCTACAGTTTCATCACCACAAGGATACTCCATAATCTATGACAGCCCCACCTTACCCAGAGGCGCACCAAAGGGCTTAGCGGACTGCCTGCCTAGCTCTCGCCAGGGCTTACTCAAACACACACTCGGAACATTCATGTACAGTTAACCCAAAATAGAATACTTTCACAGAGTTCAACTTAAGATACAAAAGTCACTAAAAGTTTACAAGCCATGTACGAAAAGTATACATGCTCAAAATATACATATCATTTACAATGGTAACCAAACATCTCGGTTGTCCAAAATACAAGAGCAAAATTCTACTATAATTAAACTCGCCATGCCCAGCTTTAAGAGTGAGAAATACCTGGGTAAAAGAAAACAAATAAAGGAATGAGCTATAATAGCCCAGTGAGTGCCCAGGACATGCAGGCATGCCAAGAATCCATTATTTTAGGAAAATAAAATAATTTAACAAGAAATTTAATCAGCACATGAACAAATAAATAAACAAGTAGTCAATGGCGGATATAGGGCTCAACTACGGGAGCAATCTCGACCGCAGGAGAAACAAGTACCAATTATGTACCCAGGGTGCTGGGACCGAGATAATAGCTCAGGTCCTTGCCAAGGGTTATATCGGTAATATCAAGCAAGAACCCTAACCACCATACACCTTATAACCTCTGTACAGGCTACCACATCCAGGGAGAAATCTCGACCTTGGAGGGCCAACACGCAAGAAACTTCAATCCAGAGTTGGCCTCTTAGAGGATTCACAACTCACAAGGGAATAAACATCACGCCCTAAAACACCCAGCACCTTATATCCTCCCACGCACGTTCAAGTTGACTATTCGTGAAGTAACGGTGAAGTTAGTCACGATAGTTGATAAGTGTTAAAGTGAACTAGTTTTTTAGGTTAGGTTTTTAGGGTTTTCTATGAGTTTTTCTCTAGTTCTTAGCTATTTCTTCTCTTTTATGATTTTAATGCCAAATTGTGTAAATGTATGATTTAAAAGTGTTTTTACACCATTTTGTAGGGTTTTGATAGCTTCAACTCGATTTCAATTGATTGGAGTGCAATGAAGAAATAGGCGAAGAAGAATTGGAATGGAAACAGTTTGGCAGCTTGGACATATTTCAGTGTTTTGGTCATATCTAGAGCTAGAGACATTGGATTGGGATGCATCTTGAAGTATTTTGAAGCTAAGACAATTTTCTACAATTCATACACAGACATCAAAGTCCAGTTCTCACGTTTCAATGGTCAAAATCCCAAGTTACTGAAGCACATTTGCACTGCAAGGCTGTTCCGACCAGTTCTTAGTATTTTGAGTATATCTCTGGCTACAGAGCTCTAAATGACTTGATTTTTGAATGTTTTGGAAAGCTATCTCAAGGGGCTACAACTTTTGTGTTTTAAGGAAAAGCTAATTCGGCTGCCTTTGAGGCCAAATCTGACGTAGACAAACCGCGCGACAACCCACGCGCGATTTGTGCTGCGGTTTCCATTCAGAAGTTAAGTGAACAAACCGCGCGACAACCCATGCGCGGTTTATGCCGCGGTTTCTTCACAGAATCTGCAGTGTATTTAGTAGCTGAACTGGCCATTTGACGAGGGGGAGAACCCTAACTCGGGAGAAAACACACACACGCCGCAGACACCTCAAAAACACATATTTTGCACATCTAGAGTGATGTAGGGAGGAGAAAGCAAGAGTAGAGGGACAACTCAAGGGCTTCAATGGTGAAAGCAAGAAGATTTTATCAAGATGCAAGGGAGGATTCAAGAGGGCTGCATGAGAATGAGCTTTCTCTTTCTTTCTTGTCTTTTGTTAATTTTATTCTTGTAATTATGAATTGAGTTGTTTATGATTTAGATGGGATGAACCCTAGATTCTTATGTCTATGATTTTATTCTTGATTTAATGAAAGACCCACTTTGTTCTTAGATTTATTCATGAGTTTATTTGTGTTTTGGATTGGGATTTGCATGCATCCTTCAATTCAAGTATTGATTTTGTATGGGTATATCGAGAGATTGCACATATGATTAGATCACTTCATGAATAGAGAGAACTTGAATGAATTGCTAGAGATAGGATTACATGAGTTCTTCCTAAGTTGAGTTTTAGGATTAAAGCTCAACCACAAATGGAGTCCATTGATTAGAAATTGCATCTTTTAGGGGTTTTAATTGAGAAGAGATTCCAATTAATCAACCGAGAAGGTAGGAATTGTTTCACTTGAGAAAGGATATAATTCACATAAGGGACTCCGGGGTCTAAGAAATTGGGTTAATCATTAATCAAGTTAGAGTCTTGATATGTTGGTTTAGGGGAATTCTTCATCTAAATTCACCTCTACTTTTGTCCATTCTCTCTACTGAATTCTATATTGTCATTTAGTTAGATAATTAGTTTTAGTTAATTTGTATTTTCAGTCAATTCGTCATTCACTTTGTGAGGTTAGATAATAGAAAGAAGGTTAATACTAGTACTCACATAGTCCCTGTGGGATACGACACTCAGTACTCCTGTACACTATACTACTGGAAACGATAGGTGCACTTGCCTAAGTATCCGTAGTGTAGCGAAACGGATATCAATAGTCTCAAACACAAATAACACATTTAATCATGAAAACAAGTAGCACATGGTGGAATAGATGCAATAAAGTATACATCTTTCCTCAAGTAGCACATTTTATCAGATAGTATTTGCAATCATAGCATAATATTTACAAATGAAACAATCATGTTACATGCATCATGCATACATAAAAACACTCACCTGGAATGTCTACGAGAATATTTCGTAAAAAGGTCGAGTCTCGCTCTTGGGTCCTGAAATTTAAAAGAAATAATCTAATGAAAACTCGATTTGAACCCTAATTAATTTAGTAAGAAAATTCAAGAAATACCCCAATTATTTCTAGGGTTTTAGTTTTAGGGTTTAGGGTTTAGGGTTTCCATCTTAGGGTTTTCATTTTAGGGTTTCAATTTAGGGTTTTCATTTTCTAAGAAAGTTTTTGTTCAACATTTGGTCATTTGGTAAAAATTCCAGCACACTAATTTCACTAAATTTGACATGTTCTTGGGTAGGAATTCTATCTATTTGTTTCCTTTTTTATTTCAAACAAAATTTTGACATTATTTCCCCTTAAATTTGGCCTTCCCAATTTATTTTTCCTTCAAGATTTCAACCATCAAATCCATAGTTCCTTCAAGATTTCAACCATCAAATCCATCGTTCAACAAGTTCTAAGTTCAATCCAAACTCAATTCAAATCAAAATCTCACTCAAAGTTCAAGTTTCTACCTCCAAGCTACATGTAACACTTAAAAATTTCAAGAGTTAATACTATCTACTACTCAATCTAACCAAGAAAACACTATCTCTAACAAGTAATACTTCACTTCAAGCATAAATCTTCAAGTTAAAAATCATAAGAATTCAAGATTAAACTAGTACAAAAGACCAATTAAACTTGAAATTAATGGTTAAAACTTATAGCACATACCTTAAACAAGCCTAGAACTTTGCTTAGAAGGAAGGGAAGCTCACTTTCTATGGTGAAATTGCTTGGAATTAGGAGAGAAAGCTTCAAGAAGTTGAGAGCAAAATGAGAGAAAAAAGAGAGAGCTTGGGGCCGGCCAAGAGAAAATGAAAAGAGAAAGAAGTAGGCTTGAAAAATAGAAAAGAAATAATGAAAAAGATGGGAGAAAGAATAACCAATAAAAATGTTACAAGAATCAAGTTAGCGTTTAGGCTTTTTAGGCATTAGTTGTAAACTTGGTTTAATTTAATTGGTGACACAAAAATATCTCTTTTCACCTAGTAGTTAGTAATATTATGACATAAATTTTAAAGCAAAAAGAGAAGAAAATAAAGAAAGGGAAATCCGGCCATGAGGGAGAGAAAAGAAGCGAGAAATTCGGCCAAGGAAGAAAAGAAAAGAGAGAAGAAAATTTAGCCAAGAAAAAGAAAGTAAAGCAAGTGAATAAGTGAAATTTTTTTGAGAAAAATTGAGCTAAAGTATAAGTAATCAAAACTAGAAAATAATAGAATAAGCTAGTTAAAATGAAACACTATGCTATACTAATGATCTAATGAATTTAATCCAAGTTTAATTCTTAGGTGTTCTACTCAATAAGGAAAGAAACTTAGTTACTTAACCTAATTAACTTAAGAAATCCTCCAACAAATAAATCAAGGGTTAATACTAGATTTCAAATGAAAGAATTTTTCTTTTAAATAAATTTTAGGGTTTTCTCTCTCTCTTTTTTTTTTTTCTACTAGTATCATTATTATTTTATGCTACTAATGGACATACATGAGTAAAATAGTTTCATATGAATTTCTAGGGTGTCACATCCTCCCCCCTGAAAAGAATTTCATCCTTGAAATTCTACCTTGATTTTCAAAGAGCTGGAGATAATTTTTCCGCATTTCCTCCTCTGTCTCCCAAGTAGCTTCTTCCAAGTCATGATGTCTCCATAGGACCTTGACAAGAGGAATTTGTTTATTTCTCAGTTCCTTCACTTTGTGGTCCAAGATTTGGACTGGTTGCTCTTCATAGGCCAATGTTTCATCAAGTTCAATCTCCTCGGGTTGAAGTACGTGCCGCGGGTCCGGGTGGTACTTTTTCAGGACGGATACATGGAAAACATTATGCATCTTAGACAACTTTGAAGGCAATTCTAGTTGGTATGCCACTTTGCCGATACGTTTAATGATTCTGAATGGTCCCACGTGTCTTGGTTGAAGTTTCTTCCTCTTACCAAACCGAATGCCTCCCTTGAATGGAGAGATTTTGAGACACACGTTGTCTCCGACTTCAAACTCCAACTCTTTCCTTCGAGTGTCGGCATAGCTCTTCTGTCGACTCTGAGCAGTTTGGAGTCGTTGTTGGATTAACTTAACTTTTTCATAAGCTTCTTCTATCCACGGCACTTTTTCTGGACCTAGCATTTTCCGTTCACCAACTTCATCCCAATAGCCTGGCGTTCTGCATCTTCTTCCGTACAGTGCCTCGAACGAGGCCATCTGGATAGAGGATTGGTAGCTATTATTGTAAGCAAACTCAATCAAAGTCACATGTTGATCCCAATTGCTACCAAAATCCATTACACTTGCTTGTAGCATGTCTTCTAAGATCTGAATTACGCGTTCGGACTGTCCGTCGGTCTGGGGATGGTAAGCTATGCTAAAATTTAGCTTTGTTCCCAAGGCTACGTGCATTTGTCTCCACAGTCGAGAAGTAAACTGAGGATCTCGGTCCGAGATGATACTTACTGGAATCCCATGCAGTCTCACCACTTCATCAATGAACATTCGAGCAAGTTTTTCCAAAGGGTAAGTCATGTTCATGGGTAGAAAATGGGCAGATTTAGTCAAGCGATCAACAATTACCCAAATAGCGTCGTGCCCTCGTTGGGTTCAGCTTTGACCTGTTGACATGTCGGACAAGTTTGAACATACTCTGTTATTTCCCTCTTCATATTATCCCAGCAATACAGTTTCTTTAGATCTTCGTACATTTTTGTACTCCCCGGGTGCATAGTGTACTTGGAACGATGGGCCTCATCCAAGATTATTCTTTTCAATTCTTCGTCTCTTGGGATGAAGATACGGTTTCGGAACCTCAACAAACCCTCCTGTCCAACGCTAAACTCAAGTAAGGTCCCCGCTTTAGCTTTCTCTATCCGTCTGTGTAGCATAGGATCCTTGTCTTGAGCCTCTCCAATTTGCTTCAACAATTCAAATTGTACATTTACGTTCCCACTAATCACTTTAGATCCAACTATCCGTGGATTGCTCTCGCTAAATTGCTCTAATAGCCTCCATTCACGGATAGCCAAATTAGCCACTTGAGCATTTCTACTCAGAGCATCTGCAACCACATTGGCTTTACCCGGATGATAATTAATAGTACTATCATAATCTTCTAATAACTCCACCCATCTCCGTTGCCGCAAATTTAGCTCTTTTTGAGAAAATAAATACTTTAAGCTCTTGTGATCCGTATATACCTCAAAAGTAACTCCATATAGGTAGTGTCTCCATTTCTCGAGCACAAATACCACGGCGGCTAACTCCAAATCATGTGTGGGATAGTTCCTTTCATGAGGTTTTAGGCTTACGTGAAGCATAGGCAATCACTTGTTTCCCTTGCATCAATACACATCCCAAACCTTCCCGTGAAGCATCAGTGTACACACTAAAAGTTTCTCTCCTATTGGGCACTGCTAGTACTGGAGCCGATGTTAATCGTCTCTTGAGTTCATTGAAACTTCGCTCACACCGTTCATCCCAATAAAATCTAGCATTCTTTTGGGTCAAAGTAGTAAGTGGGGTGGCTATCTTTGAAAAATCCTGGATAAATCGCCGGTAGTAGCCAGCTAATCCCAGGAAACTACGAACTTCAGTGGGGTTCTCAGGTCATTTCCAATCAACTACTGCTTCCACTTTAGAGGGATCTACCGCTATTCCCTCCCTCAAAATGACATGACCCAGAAATGATACTTGATTCTTCCAAAATTCACACTTGCTAAATTTAGCATACAATCTATTATCCCTCAAAGTCTGTAACACAATCTTCAAATGTTTCTCATGCTCCCCATGGGATTTAGAAAATATCAAAATATCATCAATAAAGACCACCACAAATTGGTCCAGGTATAGTCTAAAAATCCTATGCATTAAATCCATGAAAAGCCGCCAGAGCATTAGTTAACCCAAATGGCATCACCACAAACTCATAATGACCATAGTGAGAGTTAAATGCAGTCTTAGGCACATCTTCCTCCTTAATTTTCAACTGATAGTACCCTTGCCTCAGGTCTATCTTGGAAAATACGACCGCGCCTTCCAACTGATCAAACAATTCATCAATGTGAGGTAAGGGATACTTATTCTTTATAGTGACATTATTTAACCCCTGATAGTCAATGCAAAGCCTAAGGGTACCATCTTTCTTTTTCACAAACAACACTGGGGCTCCCCATGGTGATACACTCGGCCTGACAAAACCTCTTTCCAATAAATCCTGGAGTTGGATCTTAAGCTCTCCAAGTTCTGCAGGGGACATGCGGTATGGAGTCTTGGATATTGGCGCCGCTCCTGGTATCAATTCTATTCCAAATTCTACTTCTCTCTCCTGGTGGTAGAGAGCTTAATTCTTCAGGAAAAACATCGGAAATTCTTTTACCACTGGCACATCCTCAAGTCTCACTTTATCTTCAGGTGTATTAATCAAATAAGCAAGATACCCTACGGCCCCCCGAGATATCAGTTTCCTAGCTTGCATGGCAGAGAGGAGGTTTGAGGAAGCTAGGGTTTTCTTTACATCAAACCTTAAAATAGGTTCTCCCGGTATTTTAAAATTCACCACTTTGTCCCACAATCTAATTGAGCACTATACCGGGTTAAACAGTCCATGCCTAATATTACATCATATCCCCGAATAGGTAAAGCTATAAGGTCCACTAGAAATTTTCTTTCTCCTACCCGAAGTTCACAATCTTTATAAACAAGATTGGTTGTCAGGCAATGGTCCCCAGTGGGAGTTCTCACCTCCAATTCATAAAATAATTTAACAGGTTGGACTTCTAGGGCAGTCATAAATTGTGGGTTCACAAATGAGTGGGTAGAGCCAGGGTCTACTAGTAGTGTAGCTAGGTGATGAAAAACAAGGATCGTACCTTCAATGACTGCGGATGACTCCTGGGCATCACGCTTGTCGAGAGCGTAAACGCGTGCTGGTACTTTCCGTTTATTGCCGCCCTCCTTAGCTTGATTGGTCTCCTTGGGCCCGAGTTGAGCAGTGCTCGGTCCGCCAGCTGTCTGCCTTGGGCATTGATTTATCCGGTGGTCGCCAGCTGCCGCAAAGCAAACTATTTGCGGTTCTTCCTCCAGTAGTCATCCTCCACATGACCACCTTTACCACAGTATCCACAGGCAACAGGTGCAGCTGGTGGTCGTACCTCCTTTTGCGGGTCCTCCTTCCGTTCACCTCTTGACGGAGCTCTTCTCACTGGAGCCCCTCTTGCTCTTCCTGAACGGGGCGCCTTGCCCAATTCTTGCTCCTCCAGTTCCCCTCCCCATCTTAGGGACTGGAGCACTTCCCACTTGAGGGGCGAACCCCGCTGGTACCATTCTCGTTTCCTTGCCTTTACCGTGCGAACCAAGGATTTTGTTTCTTCTACTTGCTGTGCCTTTTCCACTGCAGCTTCATACGTTTCAATGGTAGCGGCAGCAAGAGCTTCTTGAATCTCCAAATTTAGGCCCTGAATAAATCTTCTCTTTCTCCGTCGCTCAGTGGCCACAAGCTCCGGGGCATAACGAGACAGCTTAGTAAATTGGGCTTCGTACTCAGCTACATTTTGTAACCCCTGTCTTAATTTCAAAAATTCATCCTCCCGCTTTTCTTGCACTCACATGGGAATATACTTCTCCTTAAATTCTCTGGTAAAGTTGGCCCACGTCCTAGGAGTTTGATATCTTTCCCACTTGGTGTTTACTAATTTCCACCAAGGGGTGGCAGCACCCTCTAACTGAAATACAGCAAATGTCACTTGCCGTTCATCCGGGTATTTCAAGGCAGCAAATATTTTCTCAATATCCTCTAACCACTTTTCAGCGATTTCAGGTTTGGGCTGCTGTTAAACTTGGGGGGTTGAATTTCTGGAACCGTTCCAGGGCTACATCTTCCCCTACGAGCCGGGTTTCTATGAGAACTGCCAGCTTCCACTACTGGGTTCTGTCGGGTCCCAAGTTGCGTTAGAACATCAGTCATTCGGTTCAGGACCGCAATCATTGGATCGGCCCCTGAAGGTGGATTTATGCTAGAGGTAGCTTCTTCGCCCCGGTCTTGGCGGCGGGGACGTCCTCTACCGCGACCACGTCCGCTCATGATTTAATATTCTATAATAACATGAATGAATTATTTTAATTTTTCTACGTAATAAATGACGAGATATAATGTAAAATGCACAAATTCAAAATTTACAAAGGAATCAAGTTTCATGCCAAACAAGATCACACATATATATACAAGTAGTTCAAATTACACGGTTTCAAGAGTTCAGGTACAAAACATGTCACATATACAAGCATAACAAAACTAACATAAGTTTTCATACACATCCCCATCTCAAGATCTAATCTAAGATCTAGTCCAACTGGACTGATCCCACTGAGCTCACATCTCTCTCTGGGTCCCCCTCAGGAGCCTCCTCGGCCCCAGGAGGTACATGTCCAGCCTGCCCTGGCCCTGCCTGCTGGGCCACATCTCGTACCTCATCTAATACTGTGAGCTACTAACAACCCACTCTCATCCACCAGTCGTCCTGTGTGATCTTGAACATGCTGCACAACACGTGTAAGACGACCGTGTATGTCCTGGTACTGCTCTCGGAAGGCGTTAGTCCTTTGCTGTTCTTCCCGAACAGCAGTCTCTAACTCGCGAATCCTCTAAGCCTGGGCTCTAACGGTCTCTCTCAGCTCATGAATACGGGCCTGGGAGGTGTTACCCTCCCGCTCGACCCGCCTACTATCATCTATCAAAGAAAGCACGACATAATCGAGATAAGAATAAGTCCTCCAACATCCACAAGCAGGATAGGCTCGACGGGCAGGTGAAAAAGTGCGATAGGGATGCCCTGGTCCCTCACGATAGCGAACTACAGGTCTCCTACGATGCACACGCTGTACTGGAGCCCCAACTGATGGCTGTGATGCCTCACTCCGACCACTCTCTGACATACCTACATGTTCAAAATAAATCACTCAGGCCTAAACCAAAATTAATAATAATAATAATAATAATAATAATCAATACTTAGATATCACACCTCAAAATCAAGCTTAGAAAAATAAACTAGACCATTCTCAAATGTATTCACGCAGGTTTTCAGGCACGGGAATTGGGATTTTATCACTCACAACTTAGGGTGATCAGGCCTAAGAGTAACTGACTCAAATCCCGATTCCTACCCGACACACTAACACGGTTCGAACTAAAGACAGGATTCAAACCTAAGCTCTGATACCACTTGTGACAGCCCCACCTTACCCAGAGGCGCACCAAAGGGCTTAGCGGACTGCCTGCCTAGCTCTCGCCAGGGCTCACTCAAGCACAGCACTCGGAACATTCACGTACAGTTAACCCAAAATAGAATACATTCACATAGTTCAACTTAAGATACAAAAGTCACTAAAAGTTTACAAGCCATGTACTAAAAGTATACATGCTCCAAAATATACATATCATTTACAATGGTAACCAAACAGCTCGGTTGTCCAAAATACAAGAAGCAAAATGTCTACTATAATTAAACTCGCCATGCCCAGCTTTAAGAGTGAGAAATACCTGGGTAAAGGAAAACAAATAAAGGAATGAGCTATAATAGCCCAGTGAGTGCCCAAGGACATGCAGGCATGCCAAGAATCCATTATTTCAGGAAAATAAAATAATTTAACAAGATATTTAATCAGCACATGAACAAATAAATAAACAAGTAGTCAATGGCGGATATAGGGCTCAACTACGGGAGCAAGCTCGACCGCAGGAGAAACAAGTACCGATTATGTACCCAGGCGCTAGGGACCGAGATAATAGCTCAGGTCCTTGCCAAGGGTTATATCGGTAATATCAAGCAAGAACCCTAACCACCATACACCTTATAACCTCCGTACAGGCTACCACATCCAGGGAGAAATCTCGACCTTGGAGGGCCAACACGCAAGAAAGTTCAATCCGGAGTTGGCCTCTTAGAGGATTCACAACTCACAAGGGAATGAACATCACGCCCTAAAACACCCAGCACCTTATATCCTCCCACGCACGTTCAAGTTGACTATCCGTGAAGTAACAGTGAAGTTAGTCACGGTAGTCTCAAACACAAATAACACATTTAATCATGAAAACAAGTAGCACATGGTGGAATAGATGCAATAAAGTATACATCTTTCCTCAAGTAGCACATTTTATCACATAGTATTTGCAATCATAGCATAATATTTACAAATGAAACAATCATGTTACATGCATCATGCACACATAAAAACACTCACCTGGAATGCCTACGAGAATATTTCGTAAAAAGGTCAGGTCTCGCTTTCAGGGTCCTGAAATTTAAAAGAAATAATCTAATGAAAACTCGATTTAAACCCTAATTAATTTAGTAAGAAAATTCAAGAAATACCCCATCTTATTTCTAGGGTTTTAGTTTTAGGGTTTAGGGTTTAGGGTTTCATCTTAGGGTTTTCATTTTAGGGTTTTCATTTTCTAAGAAAGGTTTTGTTCAACATTTGGTCATTTGGTAAAAATTCCAGCACACTAATTTCACTACATTTGACATGCTCTTGGGTAGAATTCTATCTATTTGCCTTCTTTTTATTTCTAACAAAATTTTGACATTATTTCCCCTTAAATTTCGGCCTTCCCAAATTTATTTTCCTTCAAGATTTCAACCATCAAATCCATAGTTCAACAAGTTCTAAGTTCAATCCAAACTCAATTCAAAACAAAATCTCACTCAAAGCTCAAGTTTCTACTTCCAAGCTACATGTAACCCTTAAAAATTTCAAGGTTTAATACTATCTACTACTCAATCTAACCAAGAAAACACTAGCTCTAACAAGTAATACTTCATTTCAAGCATAAATCTTCAAGTTAAAATCATAAGAACTCAATATTTAAACTAGTACAAAAGACCAATTAAACTTGAAATTAATGGTTAAAACTTATAGTACATACCTTAAACAAGCCTAGAACTTTGCTTAGAAGGAAGGGAATCTCACTTTCTATGGTGAAATTGCTTGGAATTTGGAGAGAAAGCTTCAAGAAGTTGAGAGCAAAATGAGAGAAAAGAGAGAGAGCTATGGCCGGCCAAGAGAAAATGAGAAGAGAAAGAAGTAAGCTAGGAAAATAGAAAAGAAATAATGAAAAAGATGGGAGAAAGAATAACCAATAAAAATGTTACAAGAATCAAGTTAGGGTTTAGGCTTTTTAGGCATTAGTTGTAAACTTGGTTTAATTTAATTGGTGACACAAAAATATCTCTTTTCACCTAGTAGTTAGTAATATTATGACATAAATATTAAAGCAAAAAGAGAAGAAAATAAAGAGAGGGAAATCCGGCCATGAGGGAGAGAAAAGAAGAGAGAAATTCGGCCAAGGAAGAAAAGAAAAAGAAAGAAGAATTTTCGGCCAAGGAGAAGAAAAAGAGAGAAGAAAAATTCAGCCAAGAAAAAGAAAATAAAGCAAGTGAATAAGTGAAATTTTTTTGAGAAAAATTGAGCTAAAGTTTAAGTAGTCAAAACTAGAAAATAATAGAATAAGCTAGTTAAAATGAAACACTATGCTATACTAATGATCTAATGAATTTAATCCAAGTTTAATTCTTAGGTGTTCTACTCAATAAGGAAAGAAACTTAGTTACTTAACCTAATTAACTTAAGAAATCCTCCAACTAATAAATCAAGGGTTAATACTAGATTTCAAATGAAAGAATTTTTCTTTTAAGTAAATTTTAGGGTTTTCTCTCTCTCTTTTTTTTTCTACTAGTATCATTATTATTTTATGCTACTAGTGGACATACATGAGTAAAATAGTTTCATATGAATTTCTAGGGTGTCACATAATCACCATACAAAAGTGTCCTCTTACCTTTGACCAAATCAGGTTCCTTCTCTTGGTTGAGGATGCAAAAATTTTTGGTCTCACTGATATCACTTTAGACGCTGTTTAACCCATGGAATTTTGCATGTGTTCATTCTGAATTTGATAAATTTAGAGTCTTTTTTGGGAAAAACAGGGAAGATTAAAGACAAAGAGAATGAGAGAGGAGAGAGCTAAGAGGTGAGAGACAGAAACGAAGAAGGCAGAAAGAGAGATGATGTGAGATGAGGGCAAAACGAAGGCACAAGAGTGAGAGCTATCAGGGAGAGAAGAGAAGCTAGAAAGGAGAGAAAGACTGAAGAAGAGAAGAAAGATGAGAGGCAGAGTGAAAAAGTGAAGCGAGAAAGAGAAAGGACAGAGCAGGGGAGAGAGGCAGAGAGTGAGAGAGAATTGGGAAGAAGAGAGATAGGAAGGAAAGCAAGAGAGAAAACAGAGACAAAGAGAAAAGAGAGGAAGAGAGAGAGCAGGGAGAAAGAAATCAGAGAAGGAGAGATAAGAGAAAATCTGGGAGAAGAAATTAGAGAGGGAGAAGAGGAGAGAAAGAGGTGAGAACAATAGATTTTGTGAGGCTTTCTGGGATTGAAGAGAAGAAAACCAACGAAGAGGGGGCTGGGATTTTGGAAGAAAGAACCGAATTGTGGGTGGAGAAGATTTATTGGAATCAAAACAAAGAGATTGAGTGGGATGGAGTTCACGATTTGGGAATTTTGTTTTCATTTCTAATCCTTTTTTTATTTTTTTATTTTATTGTTGTTAGTTTAAGTTCTATTTTCTGTTTTGTTTCAATTTGGCTTTTGATTTGAGTTTTAATTTAGTTAATTAGAATAATCTAGTTTGTTTGTTGATTTAATTTTATTGTTTTTTAGTTAATCGTGAGTACCTTGTTTATAATTTGATGTTAATCTAGGGATTAGTTTTGTTAAACTAGTGATTTTAGTTAATTAATTCAGTTTTAACATGTTATTTGTTTTAATTTCAGTTGATTAATTCAACTTTATCATTTTATTTGTTTTCTGGTTATCTAATTGTGTAAAAATAAAATCATGTTCTTTTGCCCCCTCAAGATTTTCAGTTTTGTCTATGTGCCTGAAGTCTTTTTATTTTTACGCAATTAAGGCCCCCCATAATTATAGATTGACCTCCCAAATTTTATATTTCTTTCAATTAAGCCCTTAATTGCAATTTGCCCCACGTTTGTTAGAATTTACTTTTTGCTTCCCCAACTTCACTCTAATTTGCATTTTGCCCCTTAGACTTGTGTAAAAATTTGATTTTACCCCTTCATTAGTTAGATTCTTCAATTTTATCCCTTAAGCTTTATGAAAATTTATGTTTAGTCCCCTTAATTGCTAGACTTTACAATTTTGCCCGATTTGTCAACATTTCCATATTTTAGGTTTTATTTGTTTATACCGAGATACCTTGACTTGTTTGTTCATTTTGATTAGTATTTGTACTGGGTCTTCAAGAGGTATCCATATTTTTTACTAATTTCTCTTTATGTGCTCAAATGTGCCTTTATGTGATTTTTATGTATTTTCTTCATATATTCCTTATTTTACATATTTTTTGCATATTTATTTACTTTATGATTATTTAATTTTCATATCCTATTATTATTTGGTGACTATTTTGTATTTAGATAGTCAATGTCATAATTAGATTATTTTTCTTTCATTTTTGTTTACAAATATTTGTATATTTAGATAGCAAGTGTAATAGATCTAGCATTTTTTATTTTTCCCTTTCAAAGTGTAATTAATCTCCCGTGTAATAGTTAGGACTATGTGCCTTCTGTGTGCTATGTGTTTATTTATTTTACCGCTTTCCCTAGGATTTTGCATCTAGAATATTATGTTTACGTGTTATGTTCTCTTACTTGACTTTATATGTCTTTATATGTTTAATTTGCTTTTTAATTCATGCTTTAGTGTTTTATGTTATTCCGGCACAACACTAGTTCAACGCTAGTTGTGGCTTTATCATTTCCCCGCTAGTGGGAATCCCTAGAAAGAGCTAGTCCAATGCTAGACCCTTAGGGCATTTTAGTGTTAGGTGCACTCGTGGGCATTTTACATCCCACTTCACACATTTTTAGTTTTCTTCCCATTTTGCTTGATTTTTATTATTATTACTATTATTTATTTATTTTTGACACATCTTCAAATGCATGACATCTAGGTTGCATCTCACTTAGAATTTAGGTCATTTTGTGTGATCTGACTAGAAATAGTCGCCTACTCACGTGGAAAGCGGTGGCGTACATGCCGTTCCTCCCTCTGTGAGTAGGAACATTCAGTCACGAGTTATTAGTCCCCCGTACCCGTCATGTTGCATACCCACTTTCTTTCTTCACTTAATATATATTATTATTTTTCTTTTCGTTTGCATCGCATTTTGCATAGACACTCGTGACTCCCTCGAGATCTCGATTCAGATTTCGCAATTAATGCGATAATCCTGACCAAGCCTCGACGAAACATGCCGACCTTCCCGATACTCACATTTAGACTTAGGATTTGCATTCATTTAGATACATTCGAACGCGATAGAATTTAGGGGTTAATTTAGGAAATCTTGATTAAATCTCACAACTAGCCTCAGCTCGGTGGAAAGGGTGCCTTAGGCGCGAGCCTTTGTCTTCCCTTTCTTCAAATGTGACTTCCGGAGCTTCTTCTCTCATTTTTTCGTAGACTAGAGTCAGAAAAGAGTTTTAAATGATTTTTCTAACCCTTCTATTCCATCGCGTTTGGATGTTAGGATTGTATTTTTTGTTTTTTAGGTTTTTAGGGTTTATTTTTTGCATTTCACACACCTCGTCTCTCGTCTATGTGATGTATGTAGACACTAAATTTTGACACATCATTTATTTTCAAACATCGAGGGGGCATATTTGCATTTTGGGCCAAATTTTAATTTTTCAATAATCTGAGGGCAAAATAGTAATTTTATCTATAAATATTTTTATCAGATTTTGGGGTTTTAAATTCATATTTTCACTTTCATACGTATTTTTTAATTTTTCTGTGATTTTCTTAGATTTAATTGGTATTTTTTAAAATTTTTTAGCACAAGGGCAAAATGGTAATTTCGCCTCACGAACACCATTTTAGCTCATTTCAGGTCTCAAATTTATTTTACTAATTCGTTAAAGATGTTTCTAAATTTTCTTGATTTTTAGGAGATGATTGCTATTTTTTCTGTATATACTGCATTCAAGGGCGAAATCGTCATTTTACAGTTTAAATTCATTTTTCATCAAATTTTGAGGCGTAAATGTATTTTCTAGTGTTTTAAGCTTATTTTTAATTTTTGGTAATTTTTTGAAGTCAATAGCTATTTTTCTGTGAATTTTCATTTTTCAAGGGCAAAATCATCATTTTACAGTTTAAATTCATTTTTTGTCAACTCTTGTGTCATAAGTGCATTTTCTAGTGTTTTAAGCTTACTTTTAATTTTTGGTAATTTTTTGATGTTAATAGCCATTTTTTGTGTATTTTCGTTGTCCAGGGACAAAATCGTCATTTGACGCCCTGAGCACGTTTTTTTCAACTTTAGCTCTAGCTTTTATTTTTGAAATCTACTTTGAATTATTTTGAAAATTTTAGAGATTGCTGTCAATTCTTTGTATTAATTTTAATTTTTGGAGTTAAAAAATATTTTTTAAAAATAAAATCAGTATTTTTAGTACCAGTGGCGTTTTTGTTATTTTATTGCATTCTTGGTAACCAAGATGAGTGGCCTATAAATACCCCTTTTGTCAGCAAAAAAAAAGAGAAAAAATTGAAAACCCTAAAAACACTTCTACTTTATGTTTTAAAAGATCAAACACATAGCAAAACACCTAAAAACACACACTAAGGCCGCCATCCTCAATCGTTGATCCACTGTTCATCAGACTACTATTCCATCATCAGCTGCAATCTAGAGCATCATTAGATCATTTTAAGATTCAAAAGGTAAATTTTTCTTTTTGTTTTATTCACTTTTCTTCACTTTTTTAAGGAAAGCCTAATTAATTGTGTGTATTTACTAGGGATTTTATTCAAGCCATTAGATTCTCTTTGTATTCTTTTCTGAATTTTAGTTGTTTTTTGGGTTTTTTCCTTCTGATTAATTTCTGAGTTTTATTCTTGTATGTTGGTCTTTGAATATTTCTGGATTTGATTTCTTCTTTTTTTTTTCTTTTGGACGTGTTTTTTCTTTCCTGTTTCTAGGTTTGTGTTCTGCTGCTCTCTTTTGTTTCCTCACCACCGTCTTCCCTCTCTACAACCATGAATCTCAACCCCTCAATTACTGCTAACCACCGAAGCCACAAGAAACCCCCCTGTAACCAGCAAACGATCCCAGAAGGTAACTACAATATGCCCAAGACAGTCCCTTATCAGCTGGCCTCTATGCTCTATCATCCACCCAGTATCACAATCAGTCACCAGAAACTCCAAGCCTCCACTGGCAAACAGCCATTTCTAAAGCCCCTCACAATCTCTGATTCACACCTCCCCTGTCGTCATCCTGCGCCAACCAAATCAAAACCACAAACCGCTGGCAACATACACACCAAAGCCTCATTACTTGTCATATCACCATTAGCAACCAATATGGACAGACACAGCAGCCTCTTCCATCTCCAAAGCTACTTAAACAACAAGCCAAAATTCACTAGAAAAACCCTCTTCACCTCTGCCTTCAACCAAGAACTCCAATTCCCACCCAATTCACAACTGAAACCCCAAGCAGCTATTAGAAGCTTGTTGCAACGACCAGAACCTAAAGACCCCTCAATCTGCTCCACGCATTATACCAGCCCCCAGACAAACGCCAAGCATCATCCACAATCTCCATCAATCTAACCAATTTCAATTCACCATCATCATTTCAATGCCCAAAACAATCCAGAATCACAATCAGTCCACATTAGCATCACCTAAACCATCATTTCGTCTCCTCCCCTGTCATCACTATAGCGCCATTGCCCCCATCTCCATATCTCCCCTGCACAAACACCTCTCACAAATTCTCCCCCTACCAGCAGCCTACTGTGACAAAGACACCCTCACAAAGCCATGCGCCACCATTATCTTCTCCACCCTTACCACCTACACATACGGCCACCAGCAAGCAAAATGATTAAAACCTACACAAAATGCAACAAGAAAATAGCCACAAAAAACCAAATCTACGCCCCTGCCCTACAAATACCACAACCCCTCTCTCTCCTAATTCGAAGGGGAAATTAATTTGGAGAGAGAATCAGACAAGGGAAGAAGAAACAGGGATGGAGGGGAAAGGTGATTCGGATTAGGGAATTTGAGAAGAAAGAAACAAAAAGAAAAAAGAAGAGAGAATAGCAAGGGAAATAAATAGAGAGGAACAGAGAATCGAAGTAGAACAGCAAAGGCCAGGAAGGAAGAAAGAAAGAAATGGCAGAGAAGAAAAGAAAATAGAGAGAGACGGAGAGAGGGAGAAGACCAGACGAGAGAGAGAGAGTGAGATGGAGGAAGAGCTGGAACGAGAGGGGGTACTCGGAGAAGTAAAAAAAAATGAAATAGAAAGAATAGAGATCAGAGGAAGAGAAGAGAAAAAGGATGCATGAGAGAAGAAGAAAGGAGAGAAAAACAGAGGAAAGGAAAATCTGGGAAGAAGAGAGAATAGGGACGAGAGAGAAGAATTGGGGAAAACGAAAATGTGACAATTTAGAATTTTGGGTGTGTTTTATTTTTATTTTTGTGTTTTTCTATTTTTTTGTCTGATTTTAGATAATAATTTTTAGGGAATTAGTTTATGACAATTTTTAGGGAATTAGTTTACTTTATTTACTTAATTTAGTTTTCTTGTTTATTCAATTGTTTATAGTTTGTTTTAATTTAATCAAACTTAATTTTGATTAGCTTTGGTCAATTAGGTTAATTTAATTAATTCAGTTTTAGGACTTCCTTGATAGTTTTCTTAATTGTATTAGTATAATTAATTGTTATTAGTATAATCAGGCTTCTAACCTGAATTTGGAAATTTTCATATGTTGCCATTAGCATGTCCAAGAGACCTTCTTTTTATGCAATTAAGTCCTTAATAACTGCATATTGACCCCCTAAATTGCATGTAATTTCAATTAAGTCCTAAATAATTACAATTATGCCCTTTAAATTGCTTGAATTTACTATTTTGGCCCTTGATTTGCTCTGCTTCTAATTTGCCCCCCCCCCCTAATTTGCTATAATTTAGATTTCCCCAACTTGTTAGTGTTTGGAATTTTACTTTTTATTATTTTAAATAGTGGTACCTTAACGCGTGTGTTCATTTTGATTAGTATTAGTACCGGGTCTTCAAAGAGGTATCCTGATCTCTCATTATTTTTCCTTTATGTGCTCTAACGTGCTCTAATGTGATATTTTATGCATTTTTTTATGCATTTCTTATTTTATGCACTTTTTGCGTATTTATTTATTTTGTGTTATTTAATTTTAAATTTTATTATTTTTGACGAAAAATGTAATATTCTTGTATTTAGCTAGTCAATGTAATAGTTAGATTATTTTTCTCATATTTTAGCAAAAATTTACGTAATTAGATAGAAAGTGTAATAGTTAGGGCATTTTTAATTTCCCTCCTTAAATTGTAAATTAAGCCCCCAATGTAATAGTTAGGGTTTACGTGCTTTCGTGTGCTTATGTGCTTACTCGTTTTACTGCTTTAAATTAAGATTTTTGCATCTAGAATAGCATGATTACGTGTTATGTGCTCCTATGTGATCTTGTATGTCTTTATCTGTCTATTTGCTTTGATTCATATTTTACTATTTTAATTCATGCTTTTGTCAACTTTATTGTTTCGTCACCACACTAGTCCAACGCTAGTTGTGGATTTATCGCTCTCCCGTTGGTCCAACGCTAGTGGAGAATTTCTAGAAAGGGCTAGTCCAACGCTAGACCCTTAGGGCATTTTAGTGTTAGGTGCACTTGTGTGCATTTTTACATCTCATTTCAAACACTTTTAGTTTTTCTTTCCATTTGGCATGATTTTATTATTATTATTATTATTATTATTATTATTATTATTATTATTATTATTATTATTATTTGACACATTTTTTAAAATGCACAACATTTAGGTTACATCTCATGTAGAAATTAGGACATTTGTATTATTCGACTAGAAATAGTCGCTTACTCACGTGGGAAGCGGTGGCGTATATGCCGTTCCCCCCTCCGTGAGTAGGAATATTCAGTCACGAGATATTAGTTCCCCGTACCTGTTATGTTGCATTCCCACTTTCTTCGGCCACTTACTATATATTATTATTTTCTTTTCCTGTTTGCATTTCATTTTTGCATTCACACTCGTGACTCCCTGGAGGCCTCGACTCAGGATTCTCAATTAATGCGATAATTCCGACCAAGCCCTGACGGAACATGCTGACCCTCCCGATATTCACCTTTAGACTTAGGATTTGTATTCATATAGATACATCCGAACGCGATAGAACTTAGGGTTAAATTAGAAAATTTTTTATTAAACCTCGCAACTAGCCTCGGCTAGGTTGAAAGGGTGCCTTAAGCGCAAGCCTTTGCCTTCCCTTTCTTCAAATGTGACTTCTGGACCTTTTTATCTTGTTTTTCGTAGACCGGAGTCGAAAAAGGGTTTTTTAAATATTTTTCTAAAATTTTTATTTTTGTTTTGTTAAACTATTTCTTAGGTGACTTTGGTACACCCTAACTCAGTACCAAATGGCGGCTCTATTTTTACAAAATAAAATAAAACCCTTTTTCAAAAATTAGTTAGCCAAAACTGTCGCACTTTTTTAGTCCCGGCCTTATTTTTATTATTTTTCTTAAATAACACTTTTTTTTAATAAAAACTTGATTTTTTACAGACACGCAAGGTTTTTTCCAAAAACTTGCTTTTTTCTCAAAAGGATCTCAAACTGGACCGTCTTTTCGGGACACGACAGTCAACGACCCCACTAATACTCTTTACCTTTTACGATTTTTTAGGACGCGACAATGTATGATTTAATTATTTTTGTTATTCGACCATGCTTGCATTTGGGGAAGGAGTCAGTCACCTTTAGAGCCCACGCTTTGTCATTCCCTCCTCTCACAAAAAGCACTCCATACGTGCATTCGATATATTTTAACCTTTTTCTATTTTTGGTGCTTGTCACCCACCAGTCCCTTTAGGAATTAGGATCGATCTACTTAGACGTGTGACCGTGGCACGACGTGCACGTAACATTGTCTAGGAGATTACCCAAATTCTCGGCTTGAGTCCACAAGTCTAGATATTTGGGCTTTAAAAATCGATTCGCTTGGACACGTGACCGTGGCCTGACGTGCACGTAGCAGTGTCTAGGGGATCACTTGAACCACCGACCTGGGATCCTTGGAATTGACGGACTTGTTACTTTTTGGATCCCTCAGTCTGAAGGTTCGGGAACTGAAGCCTTGTCGAGTCTAGATGCATTAGTGAGACCAACCTCATACATCCTTGCAGAATAAGCTTAGGATAGAGTTGGCCTTACCATATCAGGTACACCAGGCACGAGAGGAGAGAATTAACCCCCGTTTTATTTTTCTGTCATATTGTTTACTGTTTTCTTTATCAATGAGTTATGTGATATTTATTAAATGAACTAACGCAATTTCTTTCCTTTTTGATTGTATTCACAACCATAGAATAAAGAGCTCTGGCATGGTGCTCTCGTAAGAAGCCAACCTTCTTTTGGCACGTTTAAATTTCATTTTCAATATTAATTTCTTCGAGAAAGATGGAGACGGAATTTTATAAATTTTTTTTTACAAATTGCATTTTGGTATAAATACCCAAGGGATCGATCATTGTAAATTTCTTAAAATAGCATGAAAATTTGATTTTTCTCCCTGTATATTCTTGAATAAAAATTGTAGTTTTTAAATTCTTTTCAAGGTTTATTCCTCCTTGTTGTACTTGTCAGTTTAATTCTAACCAAATTTTCTCAGAGCCAATAAATGCACCCAAGTGGTCAAATTTTTGCATACGTTTGCATTTATCCTTTTTCAGAGAATTAATACGTCATTTTTGCCGTATCCCCCGCCCTCCTGTCCCACATTACACAAAAAGTGATTCTAACACATATTTCATGCTACATCAATAAATTGACCTTTTGACTTGTATGTTCCTATGTGAAGTCATGATCTCTGATTTCTTCCAATATTGTGTCCCGTAACCTCTTAGAGGCTCGATTTTTCAATCAAAAAGGTTTTTGGAGTCAATAATCTCTTTTGTACAATTTACGGTCCATCTTTCTCGAAGAAATTTTACATAATTATTAGGTCAAAAATCTTTAGGACATTTCTAAAATTCGGCATTTTTGCATATTTTAACTTTGATACGTACGTGGTAGCTTCCGAACGTATCATTCAAGTCTCAATGGGGTTGATCATTAGTCCATGCGAATTGGATGTCTCAAAGCGCTCAAATCGTCACCAAAAGGCTACCAAGGTTTTCAGTCAAGAATGTTTAACTTGGTGTTTGAAATATCGGTCCAAGTTTCGTGAAAGGTTGCTCATGGATACGTGCATTCAGAGGGTTGTTTTGCAGCTCAAGTTGAAGCACAAACATAGTTGGAAGACTATGCAAGCTTGGATGAAGCAAAGCATGAGGAGAATAGCACAAGGGCGGGCTTCTGACCGAACCCGCGGCGCGGATAGCCTCGCAGGTACCATAAGAGAGTTGGGCATGAAGAACAAAAATTTATGATCGAACCCGTGGCCTGAACCCGCGTCGCGGTTACGCGCCATGGCTACGAACAGACTTTACATTTTTTTTATTGTTTTAATTAATTTTTCTCAAGTTTTTGAGTTATAGTTAGTTTAGACTTTCCATATTTATTTTGTAGGGTTTTAATGCCTATATAAGGCTAACATTAGTGTCGTTTTATTAAGGGGGTTATGATGTGTTATGTTTTATGATGAATTAATCAATGGAAATTGATATTTTCTCTCTATGAGAGTTTGTGAGTTCCTGGAAGAGAACTTTCGTGTGACTTTTTAAGAATGATTCTTGAGAGTTTACTTTATACCTGTTCTATTCAATAGGTTTGGGTAGGGTTTTGGGTTTGTTCTTGTTCAATTAGATTGGTCTCAATCTACAGGTTGGATTGGGGTCAAACTATTCAACAAGGAGTTCATGTACTTTGATAATCCTGGTCCAATTCTGCAGGAGGTGTTTGATTGGGTTATCGCTTGATCTTCAAGACGGTCCTTTGGGAATGTTCCTGTGACACACGAAAAGCGAGATCTACCCCGATCGTGTCAAACTTGCTTTAATAAATTGGCATCATGTATAAGCCCTAGAGGGAATGCCATATTAGGAATCCCATGATAGAAAAGCCGCCCTTTCGTCTTGGATACATAACCCTAAAAGACATGCACGTTTATATTTTCAGTACTATCCTGACGAGTGAGACCTTAGGTAAGGTAATTTGATCAAATCATATTTTTGAATCAGCATGAGTACCCCACGATGCATCAAGCAGATGTTGACAATCTCGCCAGAAGTCCGGAAGTGGTCAGGGCTCCTCTTGCTTAGTGAGATCAACCAAGTAACAATTATTTTAGGACCCATTGGTGACTTTAAGGAAATAGAGACAAACGGATGTTTGGTAGAAGCTCTGATTCATCTGTGGGACCCTACTTGTTCAGCATTTAGGGTTAGAGATAAGGAATTGACCATTACAGTTGAAGAGACAGCCGACCTACTTAATTTGCTAGTGAAACAGACGACCGTGATCTTTCCATATGTTTCTGGAAAAATCGAGTTCTACCGTTTCGCAAGGTTGAAGGAGTCTACAATACAAAGTTCTGATCAGAATATAAGCATAAAGTTCGTGTTTGACAAATTTGCAGACAAAGACGGGTTTGACAAGTATCTGGGAGATTTCACGCTAGCATCCAAGATGGCATGGGCACAAAAGAGAGTTTGGGTATACGAGTTTGTCATGGCAAGTATTTACTTGTTTCTAAGAGAAGACAAGAAGATCAGCTTCAAGATAACCAAACTTATGTTCGATCTTTTCTCCGGGATAGGGGGTCAGAGAGCTTCCATAGTGCCTACTGTGTTAGCAGATATATTCATTGCCTACACTAATTGCCAAAAAGGAACGAATTACTTTCATGTGTATAACAGAATTCTGCATATTTAGGCAATGGAACATTTCAACAAGCACCCCTCTGTCCCCCACAGCTTGTCACTGATCGAACATAATTGGATAGTCACTCATTATAAAAGGATTGATAGAAATAGCCCCATGATAACGGCGTCATAATGTCTAGATGATGTGAACCTAAGGGCGAATGATCAAGCTAAAGGAGGTATTCATGACATTTGTAGAGTCAAGCCAAGGTGGAACAAGTTGCCAAGCTTGAAGGGTGGTTTGAAGGCTTCAAAAGTTGCTGGAAAAGTTGGGAAAGAAGGTTCTGACCAAACTCGCGGCATGAACCCACGCGCCGGATAGCCTCGCGGGTACAATCAAAATGTTGCACGTGAAGAAAAAAGTTTCTAATTGAACCTGTGGCATGAACCCCGGCCATGGTTATGTGCCATGGGTTCAGACAAAACGACGAACAGTGGACGAAATTAGTGTTTTAAGCTTGTTTTTTTTGTAGTTCTTTGGTTTTTAGTCAATTTTTAAACATTTCATATTTATTTTCAAGTACTTTAGCACTTATATTAGGTGATTTATTGTATTTTTCTTTTCATTATGATGATAGATCTTTTGTATTAATATTGAGTGTGAGGGTTTTCTCTCTCAAGTTCTTTGTGAAGAACTTTCTTAACCTCTCAAGATTCTTTCTTATTGGGTGATTCTCATAGCTTAGGTTCAATCAATTCTATTGATTTGGATCTAAATTTTTCAACCGTTAATTTAATTTCAATCCATCTTGCATGTGATTGGGGTTAAATTGCATCCTGATATTCAAGACGATCCTTGGGGTTATCAACCGTTGCTTCGAGTCGTTTATTAAGGGTTCGCATTAAGGTTAATGTTGGGTTCTTGACCGGGCACGCATCAATTGGTATTAGAGCTCTTGGGTCTTGTTATTAGTTTTTATCCAACCCATTTTCTTGAGATCTCTCTTGAAAATTGGATATATCCCTTTGAGTCTTTTTGTTTTCTTGTTCTTGATTCATTTGATCATGATTCTTGTGTTCTTTCTTGTTATCGTTTGTGTTTAGTCACCACTCTTGATTGGGTTGTCAATTGTTTCGATAGTTCTTCCTATCTTTCCATTATTCCTTGAATTTTCTGCGCTTGTCCCTTGATTTTTCTGCAATTGCAACAAAATTTGTCCTTTATTGCTGTCGATTGTTTGGGTTGTTAAAAACGTCAAAAAAATTTGAGACTTTCATTGTGATGTTGTGTGGGTTTTTGAATTTTGTTGATTACTTTGATTCATTGAATTCAAAATCATCAAAGTTTCAATCTTATTGTGAAATTTGTTTCTTTGGGGTCAAGCAAATCATGAAACTTGTCTAGGATTTTCTTAGGCTAGTTAGTGAATCTTGTGTGTAGTTGTTGTTGATAATAATAAAAAAAGGAGTACGTGTTTGATAAAAGGCAAGAAAGGTAAGCATACTGCTAGGTAAAAGCCATAAGCAAGCGATACACGAGCGATTGAGAGTAAACACTAATGGAGTGTATGAAGCTTTTAGTACTAACTATTTCTTGCAGATACACATGACACAATATGACTCACAAAGGGGAATCTCGAGCTTTTGACATTAAGGACTTGGTAGATACCTTAACTGCAAGCATCCAATAAGGTATAAGGCAAGCGGTGAATGCAATGCATGAATGAATGGATAGATGGGAGCATACACTTGCTAGATCAAGAAGTAGGAGAAGGAGAACCCCAATAGAGGAGTTCAGGGACTTCTAATGATGAAGAAGAGTTTGATAGAAGGCCTTAAAAGAGGGGGACGTGACCATAATAGAGGTATTCTCAACCGTGATGGTAACTTTGGAAGCATCAAAATGAAGATCCCTTCATTCCAAGGGAAAAGTGATCCTGAGCTGTACCTTGAATGGGAATGAAAAGTTAAACATGTATTTGATTGCCACAACTACTTCGAAGAGAAGAAGATTCAGTTGGCTAGCTGTGGAGTTCACAGATTACACGAGTATCTGGTGGGATCAACTGGTGATCAACAGAAGGAGATATGGTGAGAGGTCCATTAGAACTGTGGGATGAAATGAAGGACTGTGATGAGGCGAAGATTCGTACCCAGCCATTACTATAGAGACCTTCATAGGAAGCTTCAGACATTAAGGCAAGGATCGAAGAGTGTAGATGAGTATTACAAAGAAAATGGAAATGGCAATGATCTGAGCTAACATTGAGGAGGACCATGAAGCTACTATGGCAAGGATTTATAGCTGGACTTAATCAAGACATTCAGGAGATCGTTGAGTTGCAACATTATGTAGAGATTGAAAGACTTGGTAGAAAAGGTAGAGAAAGTAGAGAAGCAACTCAGATCAAGGAGGTCTAAGGTTGGTTCGAAGTTCATATGGGAGACCCAATTGGCATGACAATAGGGTATACGATGGGAGAGAAGGTAGGGCAAATCTGAGACCTACAGAAGGAGAGAAGAGCAAAGTGGAGGCTGCTGGTCATAAAAATCAGCCTAAGGAGAAGATGGGGATGCCTTCCAAATTTCGTGATATCAAATGTTATAGGTGCTAGGGATATGGGCATATGGCTGCAGATTGCCCAAATAAAAGGGCCATGATTATCCGTGACAATGGTGAGGTGGAGAGTGTCACATCTAGTGATGAGGAAATGCCACCTTTGGAAGGAGGAAGTGATGAAGAGTGTCAACTAGCTACAGGAGAAGGCATTGATCATGAGAAAGGCCTTAGGTGAGCAACCTAAAGGGGATGGGCGTGACGTGAGAAGAGGAGTCTATATTCCGTACTCGATGCTTCGTCAATGACAAGGTGTGTAGTGTTGCTATTGACTCGGGGAGTTGCACTAATTTGGTTAGTTTGGTATTGGTAGAGAAGCTTGGTTTGCGTACCTTGAAGCATCCTCGTCCTTATAAGCTGCAATGGGTGAGAGATAGTGGCAAGTTGAAGATAACCAAGCAAGTGAAGCTTTCATTCTCCATTGGAAAATACAAAGACTAAGGTGTTGTGTGATGTAGCACCAATGGAGGTCTATCACTTATTGTTAGGGCGACCATGGCAATATGATAGAAAGAGTGATGTATGATGGGTTCACGAATAGGTATTCTTTTGGTTGGCATGGAAGAGGTGTCACATTGTTACCTTTATCACCTAAGAAGGCTCACAAAGACCAAGTGCAACTAGCAACAGGAGTGGAATGAGAGGAAGACCAAGAAGGGGAAGGCTAAGGGTGATGAAATGGATAAACGGAAGAAGATGATGGTAGCAAAGCTGAGTGGCCAAAGCCTTGATTCCACTAACCAAGATTCTTTTATTGAAAATAGTTCTTTTTCACAGGTTCTTGAAGTTTCTCACAAAGGTTCCCTTTCATGGAGTGAAGATAAAGCAAGATTCGAGGAACGAATCTTCTTGAAGAGAGGGAGAATGATGTGAACCTGAGGTCGAATGATCAAGCTAAAGGAGGTATTCATGACATTTGTAGAGTCAAGCCAAGGTGGAACAAGTTGCCAAGCTTGAAGAGGTGGTTTGAAGGCTTCAAAAGTTGCTGGAAAAAGTTAGGAAAGAAGGTTCTGACCGAACCCGCGGCATGAACCCGCGCCACGGATAGCCCCGCGGGTACGATCAGAATGTTGCGCATGAAGAAAAAAGTTTCTGATTGAACCCGTGGCATGAACCCGCATCGCGGTTACGCGCCATGGGTTCGGACAGAACGACGCACAGTGGACGAAATTAGTGTTTTAAGCTTGTTTTTTTTGTAGTTCTTTGGTTTTTAGTCATTTTTAAACATTCCATATTTATTTTCAAGTACTTTAGCACTTATATTAGGTGATTTATTGTATTTTTCTTTTCATTATGATGATAGATCTTTTGTATTAATATTGAGTGTGAGGGTTTTCTCTCTCAAGTTCTTGTGAAGAACTTTCTTAAGCCTATCAAGATATTCTTGTTGGGATGGTTCTCAAGCTTAGATTCTATCAATTCTATGGATTTGGATCTAAATTTTTTAACCGTTAATTTAATTTCAATCCATCTCGCGTGCGATTGGGGTTAAATTGCGTTCTGATACTCAAGATGATCCTTGGGGTTGAATCAACCGGTGCTTCAAGTCCTTTATCAAGGGTTCGTGTTAGGGTTAACGTTGGGTTCTTGACCGGGCACGCATCACTAGACCGTTGGATAACGATACCTGATCAAAAGATCTGATGGGTTCTGGATTGGACAGACTGTATCAAAACAGGTCTCCGTTACTAAGTTGGTCGATTTCATACTACTACTGGGGACTTAGGGCATTGCGGCTTACACTCCAAAAAGATTCCTTCGACAGCTAGCGCGTTGATATCCGTTTTGCTACACTACGGATACTTAGGCAAGTGCACCTATCGTTTCCAGTAGTACAGTGTACAGGAGTACCGAGTGTCGTATCCCACAGGGACTATGTGAGTACTAGTATTAACCTTCTTTCTATTATCTAACCTCACAAAGTGAATGACGAATTTATTGGAAATACAAATTAACTAAACTAATTACCTAATTAAAGCACAATCTAGAATTCAGTAGAGAGAATGGACAAAAGTAGAGGTGAATTTAGATGAAGAATTCTCCTAAACCAACATGCCAAGACTCTAACTTGATTAATGATTAACCCAATTGCTTAGACCCTGGAGTCCCTTATGGGAATTATATCCTTTCTCAAGTGAAACAATTCCTACCTTCTCGGTTGATTAATTGGAATCTCTTCTCAATTAAAACCCCTAAAAGATGCAATTTCTAATCAATGGACTCCATTTGTGGTTGAGCTTTAATCCTAAAACTCAACTTAGGAAGAACTCATGTAATTCTATCTCTAGCAATTCATTCAAGTTCTCTCTATTCATGAAATGATCTAATCACATGTGCAATCTCTAGATATACCCATACAAAATCAATACTTGAATTGAAGGATGCATGCAAATCCCAATCCAAAACTCAAATAAACTCATGAATAAATCTAAGAACAAAGTGGGTCTTTCATTAAACCAAGAATAAAATCATAGACATAAGAATCTAGGGTTCATCCCATCGAAATCATAAACTACTCAATTCATAATTACAAGAATAAAATTCAACAAAATACAAGAAAAGAATAGAAAAACTCATTCTCATGCAGCCCTCTTGAATCCTCCCTTGCATCTTGATAAATTCTTCTTGCTTTCACCATTGAAGCCCTTGAGTTGTCCCTCTACTCTTGCTTTCTCCTCCCTACATCACTCTAGATGTGCAAAATGTGTGTTTCTGAGATGTGTGCGGCGTGTGTGTGTTTTCTCTCGAGTTAGGGTTCTCTCCTTCGTCAAAATGGCCAGTTCAGCTGCTAAATACGCTGCAGATTCTGTGAAGAAACCGCGGCATAAACCGCGCGCGGGTTGTCGCGCGGTTTGTTCACTTAATTTCTGAATGGAAACCGCAGCACAAGTTGTCGCGCGGTTTGTCTACGTCAGATTTGACCTCCAAGACAGCCGAATTAGCTTTTTCTTAAAACACAAAAGTTGTAGCCCATTGAGATAGCTTTCCAAAACATGAAAAATCACGTCATTTAGAGGTCTGTGGCCAGAGATATACTCAAAATACTAAGAACTGGTCGGAACAGCCTCGCAGTGCAAATGTGCTTCAGTAACTTGGGATTTTGACCATTGAAACGTGAGAACTGGACTTTGACATCTTCGTATGAATTGTAGAAAATTGTCTTAGCTTCAAAATACTTCAAGATTCATCCCAATCCAATGTCTCTAGCTCTAGATATGACCAAAACACTGAAATATGTCCAAGCTGCCAAATTGTTTCCATTCCAATTCTTCTTCGCCTATTTCTTCATTGCACTCCAATCAATTGAAATCGAGTTGAAGCTATCAAAACCCTACAAAATGGTGTAAAAGCACTTTTAAGTCATACATTTACACAATTTGGCATTAAATCATAAAAGAGAAGAAATAACTAAGAAATAGAGAAAAACTCATGGAAAACCCTAAAAACCTAACCTAACCTAACCTAAAAACCCAAAATCTCCCATTCGATGTGAAAAATAAGGGTACTCCTGTAACCACTCCACAGTATGAGACGTGGCTCAAAAATCAAAACGTTTCAACAAGGCAAGTTGTCATTGATCCTGTCGAGGAGATTGCTCGATTGAGAACCTTGTTAGATATGAAGGATCGTGAACTAATACAAGAGAAGCAGAGCTTCAAGAAGAAGGAAGTAGTATATAAGTCTGTCAAACAACTTTACACGGAAGCCAAACAAGAGTTACGAGATAAGAAAAGGAAATGCCTAGAGTTGAAAGACGACATCAATCATACGATGAACAGGTACTCTTGGGAGCTGGACCATAGCAAAGCTCAGCACTTGAAAAACCAACTGAAGAATGTTTTAGAATGTGTAGATGAGTTGACAGAATGATGTACTCTCTTATATTGGGTTGGCAATGAAAGTATTGAAGTGTTTTTCTTTTAATGCTCAAGTTGTATGAAAGTTGACTCAAGAAATGAAAAGGTTGTTTCTTTGGAGCTAAAATTCATCCTATTCAGATATTGAAAGGGGGGTTTCACCCTAAAGGATTGCATATCATGTTAGACTTACCCTTGGCATAATAAGAGCTCCCGTTAAGACATGCATCCGAATTATTTATATATTTGCTAACTTTAACCTTTTTTTCTTTTCCTTTAAATAATAAATTTTGACAGTACCAATAATGAAAGGACGGCTGAATCAGTTTCCTCTCCAATATGTATTTCAAGTACTTTAAATTATAAATTTTTTTCATAGAAGCCCCATTCAGACGCAGTCCCGTAACCGCCAATTGCAAAACCGTATAAACATGAGTTTCAATTCAGATATTTCAGAAAGAACGACCCAAGCAATGCCAGTGGATTTTTGTGCACTAGGGGCTCAACTAAGCGAAGTATTAGGCAAATTTAAAGATTTGAGTGCAAAAATGGCATCATAGAGGCATGTCATTGACCAATTTGTTGCAAACAATAGTGGTAGTCCCCTGAACAATCCAGTGCCATAATTGACCAAAATTTCCTAGACAAGCTAATCAATTGCCTTTTGCGTCCACTGTGTAAACCGCTTCCCTCCCATCTTTTACCAATCTAATTGAAGGACCCTCTGCTCACGTCAATCCTGACCTGCTACTTGTGAGCTCAAATTTTGTTCAAATGAACCTACCTAACTATCCACTTCCTCAGTCTCACCCACAAATCAACCCAAATATCCTACCTAATTTTCAAGTACCTCATAACCACGCAACAGAATCTTTTGTGTGGGATGTCGCCTCTCAGGGAAGGCTGGCTATGGATGAAATTGCCACACCTATGGACAAGGACTTGCTTAAGAGATTGGATCGGTTTGAGAAGTTTATGAAGTAAAATCAAGGGCAGAACAAGCATGGCGGATTGGGTTACGATGATCTTTGTCTCTTTCCAGATGTTCAATTACTATTGGGTTTCAAGACTCCCAAGTTTACTAAGTACAATGGAATTGACAATCCCAAAACTCATCTCAAGATATTCACTAATAAACTTGATAAACCAGTTGATGATGATAACTTACCCATGCGCCTATTTCCTGAGAGTCTAGAAGGAGACGCGTTAGATTGGTATACATATCTGAAGCCTCATAAAATCAGAACCTAGTTAAACTTGTCAACATCTTTTGTGAAGCAATATGAATTTAACAGCGAATTGGCACCAACGCGAACTACCTTAGAGATTACTAAGAGGAAACCTTCGGAGGATCACAAAACATATGCCAAGCATTGGAGAAAGCTGGCCGCTAAACTGGAGCCTCCCAAGAATGAGGAAGAGATCGTGCGTACTTTCATTAAGACTCATGACCCACCGTATTTTGGGGAGATCTTTCATATGACTAGAAGTTCATTTGCTACCATCATCAACAAGCTTGAGGAGTACAATGAGTTTGTCAAAGTAGGCAAAATAGTTAATATATGACATTGAAACTGCAATTGGAAGCCTTGCAAAACCAAAATCACAGCAACAACGGGAAGAAACCCTAATTCAAGAAGAAAAAAGGTGAGGCTGTCTTTATTTGGGATTAAGGCCCATCATTTAGACCCAGAATCCAGAACTATTCTTCATACACGACTTCTTATCTACAACATTCTAACGCTCAATTTGTTTACCACACCAACACCCAGTCTCATACCCAACATATGTTCTAAAATTCTCGACCAGTATTCTAAAATAACCCTCAACCACCCATGCAAATCCATCCAAGGCTTGCATATCCCAATAACTATGCTCCACTCAATCAACTTCAAAATGCTGCTGATCTAGGAAACCCATCACAAAAATGGCCTAGGACATTCACTCTCCTTGGTCGTCCCCTTGATCAGATATATGAATAGTTGAGAGTAACAGGTAAAATCGGCACGATTCCTCAGAAAATCTTTCCTAATGGGTTGCCTCGTGACTATGATCATCAAGCCATCTGTGACTATCATTCAGGGAGCTGAGGGCATCCTCGGCTAATTGTTGAGTTTTGAAGTATAAAATTCAAGACATGATTGATGATGGAGAGATTGTGTTGAGGAGAGATAGAGAACAATCTCTAAATGTTGACAACAATTCTTTGCTGCAACATGGACCAACTATCGGAATGATAACTTTGGATAAAGAATTCACTAATCCTACGGAGTTGATAGTCTTGATTGAAGAAATGGTGGGAGTTATTGAAGCTGATTACAGGTGAGTTAGAATGATACTGTTTGGAAAAAAATTCATGAACCAGCATATGGAAGATATTTTTACAGGGAGAGTAGAATCACCGATAATCCAACCAAACGAACTAGTTGTTTTGGACAAAATATTGTCAACCCCCAGTTCTTCAAATCAACCATTTGTGTTGGATGTTCAGCCATTTGAATTAGAAATTTCAGAACAAAAAATCATCGATCTGCCAGAACAATTATCAATTAAGGATTTATAGCAAGTGACATGGAATTATGAAATTGTAAATTTAATGATGACATTTCTGTAATAATGAGGTCAGAAAGAATAATTGTTGAACTGGAAGTTGTTGTCTCGGCTAAAGGAAAGGAGAGCACGTTACCTCCCAAACCACCAGTTAGTGAAAAAGAAGTTGAAGATTTTTTAAGAGTCTTGAAAAGAAGTGAGTATAAGGTGGTAGAATAGTTGAGTCGTGCGCTGGCACAAATTTCAATTGTTAACATTTGAAATGCACCGAAATACCCTTTTGAAAGTTCTTAACGAATCTCATGTGTCCAAGGACATTCCTACTGAAAAGTTAGCCGAAATAGTGAGAAATGTCTTGGCATCCTAATCAGATTACTTTTTCTGAAGATGAGTTGACTCTTGATAGAAAAGGACATAACAAGGCTTTGTATATATCGATGAGATGTAATGGGAAGCACTTGCCCAGGGTTTTGATCGACAATAGATCTGCTTTGAAGCATCTGCTCAGTGGGGTACATTACAAAAGTTGGGGTATCTACCATCACAAGTTTCGCCAATCTCCGACCATTGTCAGAGGGATTTGATGGCTCAAAAGAAGGAGACCGATGGGATGAGATTGATCTAGTGCTCGAAATGGGTTCCTGCCCTAGTATCAAGTTACTTGCCAGGTCATGAATTTTTTAGGAATATATAATGTGTTACTTGGGTGCAACCATGGATTCATTATTAGGGATCAATACCATCATCCTTGCATCAGATGGTGAAATTCATCATGGATGACAAACAAGACTTACCGTGTTCGCTGAAGATGACTTGCACTATGATGATAAATTGCACGGAGCTTCTGAGAAAGTCAAAGATAAGTCAGCACTTGATCAAGGATTTCGCGCTTCTGATATTGTGTCTGTCAATTGAATTCCTAAGGAATAGTCACCTAGTCAAGCCATTGTTGCCAACTGCCAGTATTATGATTGCCAAGGAAGTTGATAACGGCAGATTATCAGCCGAGAATGGGTATTGGAATACTGCTACAAGGAGTCGTAGAGACTGTTCAATTGATTGAGTAGAGAGATACCTTTGGACTTGATTTTCACCCAACATGTAAAGATGTAAAGGAAATGAAAGAAAAAAGGAAGGCTGAAAAGGAAGGAAAATAGGTTCTGCTTTATATCCCTCCACTGTATCGTAGTTTCTCGAAGTCATCTAATTTTGTCATTTTGAAAACTGCTATAAGGAAGATGATGCTGAAGAAGGGATGAGCTGCCTTTTTATTGGAATGACTGGTGTAGAGGAAGCATCTGATACTGTTAGTTTTGAAGAAATTGAGGAAGGAGCATTGAACAACTAGACTGTCGATTACCTCCCTGTGCGAAGGGAGTTTCGGTAAATTTGGGATTGTTTTTGCTTAGTGTTCATTTCTCGATAGGGTCTTAGAATGAACCTTTCTTTATATATTATGTTGTTAGAGTCAGACTCATATCATGTCTTGCATTTACTTTTCAATGAAAATGGTTTTGAACCTTTTCTGTTTTTAGGTTTGAACTGCATCTTTACGTTTTTTCAGAAGGATAGTACTACACTTGTGTGGTTGTATATACTCCACTTTTTAAAGAAATGCATTCTGAGTTTAATAAAATGAATATTGTGCCTTTTTGTCTGTCCATTTATACTCTCTTTATTTTCATTTTTCAGATGGCTGAAAATAACTGCTTATGATCCTTTGGATGTCACTTTACTTGAAATCGATGAATGCCATTTCGATATCTCTCTGAATTCTGAAATAATGCAAACCTGCTGATGAGAGTGAGAGTGATATTGAAGAAGATTATGATTCTGTATTTAAGAATCTTGAACAATACGAAGAAAAATCCAAGCCAAACTTGGAAGAAACAGAAACCATTAATATTGGCACTGAGACAGAAGTGAAAGAAATTAAAATCAGTGTGCACTTAAACAAGAAGCAAAGAAAAGAGATGATTGAATTCCTCACGATGTTTCAGATGTGTTCGCATGTCTTATGATGATATGCCTGGGGTATCCACAGACATAGTAGTTCACAGATTACCCACTGATCCAAACTTTCCTCAAGTAAAACAAAAATCCTCTTAAATTTAAACCTGAAATGAGCCTTAAGATTAAGGAGCAAATAGTCAAGCAGTTCAATGCCAAAATCATTATTGTGTCCTCACTATCCCATTTGGCTATCAAATATAGTCCCGGTTCCTAAAAAGTCAGGAGAGGTGCGGATTTGCGTGGATTATCGGGATTTAAACAAAGCCAGTCCAAAAGATGATTTTTCTTTGCCCAATATTCACATTCTGTTGGATAACACAGCAGGACATGAAATGGACTCGTTCATTGATTGTTTTGTTGGATATCATCAACTCCTGGTAGCAGAAGAGGATAGGGAGAAGACTAGCATTTATCACCCCATGGGGCACATTTTGTTACAGAGTCATGCCTTTCGGGTTGAAAAACTGCTGGAGCCTACTTATCAAAGGACTATGACTACGTTAGTTCCACGACATGATTCACAAGGAGATAGAAGTTTATGTGGATGACATCATAGTCAAGTCTAAGAGGTCCGAGATCATTTGGTGGATTTGAAGAAATTGTTTGAGAGATTAAGGAAGTATAATTTGAGGTTAAATCCTGCAAAATGTGCTTTCAGGTCCCCTGCCGGACAAGTTGTTGGGTTTCATTGTTAGCAAGAAAGGGTATTGAGATAGATCCTATAAAGATAAAAGCCATACTGAGAATATGCCGAATTCCAAAGACGCAAAAAGATGTGAAGAGTTTCTTGGAAAGATTAATTTTCATTGGCAGATTCATTGCTCAGCTAACCCTCACTTGTGAGCCGCTGTTTAAGTTATTAAGAAAGAATGCCCCAATGAATTGGAATGTAGATTGTCAACAAGCTTTTGATAAGATTAAGGATTATCTATTGAATCCTCCTGTTTTAGTGCCACCAAAGTCAGGTCGACCACTCATCATGTATCTCTCAGTTCTAGACGGAGCAATGGGTTGTGTTCTAGGCCTAGCATGATGATTCAAGGAAAAAAAGGAGCAGGCAATCATATTATTTCAGCAAGAAGTTCACAGGCCTTATGAGATAATTATTCATTCTTGGAAAGGTTGTGTTGTGCACTAGCTTGGGCTACTCAAAAGCTCAAGCACTATCTTCTTGATCACACCACTTACCTTCATTTCTAGTTCTGATCCTTTAAGATATTTGTTGGAAAAAACTGATGTCCACTAGATGCATGGTCAAATGGCAAATGACTCTTTCGGAGTTCGACATTGTCTTCACTACAGCAAAAGGCAGTAAAAGTACAGGCCATAGCAGATTCACTTGGCAGAAAAATCTCATAGATGATGATTATCACGTAACTCAATACTTACTTTCCTGACGAAGAGATTTTGTTCATTGGGGCAGTTGAAGACATGAATAGCAGTATACATAGAGTGGAGATTATTCTTTGATGGACGCTTCGAATTCTTTCGGGGCCGGGATTGGAGCCGTTTTGGTATCACCTAGAAGGGAAAGCATTATCCTACAACTGCCAAATTATGTTTTCCCTGTACTAATAACATGGCCGAAGTATGAAACTTGTATTCTAGGGTTGAAGATGGCTTTGGAGATGGAGATTAAGGATTTGATAGTGTTCAGTGATTCAGACTTGCTGGTGCATCAGACGCTTAAACATTGGATGACTCAGGATTCCAAAATCATTTTGTATCATTGCAGTCTACTCAATTTAGCTTCTAAATTCAAGAGTCTAGAATTTCGGCATATTCCGCGAACTTCGTAATGTCTTTGCAGATCGCTTTAGCCACGGTATCTTCCATGATTAAACACCCCGATGAATTGATGATTGAGCCTATCCAAATTCATCTTCAAGAGGAACCGGCCCACTGTTTGAGCATTGAACAGGAACCTGACGGTCTTCCCTGGTTTCATGATTTGAAGGAATATCTAAGGAAACGGATTTATCCCCCAGGTGCTAGTACAGTGTCTAAGAATTTTCTTCGAAAAATGTCTACAAGATTTTTTCTGAATGGAGAAGTTTTATACAAAAGGTCAAGTGATTTGGGCCTCCTGAGATGCAGTCGATAAGAAAGAAGCTGAGTATTTGATGAAGGAAGTACATAGTGGTGTATGCGGACCGCATATGAATGGACACTTGCTAGGCCAAGAAGATCATGAGAACAGGATATTTTTGGCTCACCATGGAGCATGACTGTGTTGTATTCGTTAGAAAGTGCATTAAATGTTCAAGTGCATAGTGATGTAATACATGCCCCTCCTTCAGAACTTCACAGTATGACTGCTCCTTGGCCTGCACTCAATGTGGGGAATGGATGTAATTAGGAGTCATCGATCCTCCTGCTTCAAATGGGCATAAATTCATCTTGGTGGCGATTGAGTATTTCACCAAATGGGTAGAAGCAGAATCTTACAAGCAAGTGACCAAAAGGTAGTAGCAGATTTTCTTAAGAAACATATCATTTGTCATTTTGGTGTGCCCGAAAACCTTGATCACTGACAATGCAAAGAATCTCGATAATGACATGGTAGATAGATTGTGTAGTCTATTCAAGATCAAGCACAGAAACTTCGCTATTTATAGGCATAAGGCTAATGGTGCCGTTGAAGCTGCTAATAAGAATTTGAAGAAAATCATTCGAAAAGATGATTGATACTTATCGAGATTGGCATGAGAAGTTGCCCTTTGCACTTTTGGCCTATAGAACAGCAATTAGAACTTCAATTGGGGCAACTCCTTATTCTCTTATGTATGGAATAGAGGCACTTTTACCTTGCAGAGGTAGAAATTCCTTCTTTACGCATTTTGATGGAAGCCCAATTGGAAGAGGTCGAGTGGTTAAGGGAACGCCACTGAATAGTTGGCACTCATTGATGAGAAGAGGCTTAAACGCTGTTTGTCATGGACAATGTTACCAATGACGAATGGCTCGTGCTTATAATAAGAAAGTCAGGTCGCGATCTATTTGAGGTGGGAGATAATGTCTTGAAACGGATCCTTGCAAATCAAGAAGAGGCTAAGGGCAAGTTTACCCCAAATTGGTAAGGTCCATTTATTGTGAAAATGGTACTATCAGGAAAGGGCCTTTTTTTGGCATAAATGGATGGACAAGTGTTTACCCAAATCATCAATTCAGACATGGTGAAAAAATTTTACATTTGATTAGCAAGTTTTCTTCCAAAAATTATTGCAAAAGAGGACGGGTCAAAGGCGAGCTTTGTTTCTTTTTCTTAAACATTTTCTTTCCCTAGTTTTTCCCTTTTGAGCCTTCAGAATCTATAAATTTTGTTTCATAACCCACTTGATGGTCGCACCCCATATTGGGGCAAATTTTATTTTTTGTTGACCGTTGGTAAAAAAAATGATATAAAAAGAAAAACCCCACGAGAAAGTGTTAAACTGGGGCAAATTTTAAATAAATAAATAAAAAGATAAAAGAAAAAAGAGAGAAGAAGAAAAAGAAAGGAGAAAGAAGAAAGAGAATCCCAACAGGTAAGGAATAAAGTTGGGATAAGTCATTCTAAAAATGCGACTTCAAGATGATCAGCTCTTTCACAAATTTTGCTTTCTAGCCTTAACCTTTCAAGCACCTTACTTGACTCCTATTACAAAAGCCGAGAATGTTACCGATCTCCAGTCTTTATTTTGTGATAATTTTGAAATGAAAATTTGTAAATCAATAGGGCATATGATGTTAATATATCCATCCCTAATCAATCAAGGGAGGATTGTCTTACTGATGCCTAAATATTTTAATGCCAGTCTGATTTCATGAAAAGGGAGACAACTGATCAAGACCTGAATGTTGCTTGCTTTCTTTTTCCTCTACAAAGGTGAAAACCCAAAAGGGGCCCTAAAAAATAAAAGAAAGAAAGAAAGAAAAAAAAAGACAGAAAAAGAGGAAATAAAAAGAAAAATAAAATGGGAAGGGAAAACCTCAGTGAAAATCCGAAAAGGCGCTGAGGTCGGGTGACTACGATAAAGGCTCACAAGTGAGGAAATAAGATATCTAGTGCATGGAATGTGAGTTCTTCGTGGAAGCTAGTGACCATGGTTACTTGAGGTTTTTCTTCTATATTGATCATCTTGTAGCAATCATGGAAGTTCAAGTGGAATGACATCCAAAGGATCAAAATAGCAGATGTTTCAGAGCTGTCGCCCGAAAAATTCATTTTTCAACAAAGTGTAACAATTTATTCTTTGTTTTGTGATTAAAATCGAAAGCTTCACGCATTTCATTTGAAATAATATTTATGGTGTAGAATTTCCTTTACTATACTACATGTAAAGTATTTTCTCACTGATTTATGATTGAAAATTTGTTGCTTGATTTGTTTGAACTTGGAATAAAAGCAACAGCAATTCTAAATTTATCGGAAGTCCTGAAGTACACATGGAGGAAAGATCAATATGGATATATGATTTGGAACCATGAACCAAAATCTGTTGAAATCGAAAATTTGTAGAAAGTGAAGCACGAGACAGTATCAGCTTTTAGAGATGACAATTCTCATGTTTATACGTGCTAGCGGAGTAAGGGACCGCCATGTGGTGGCAGCACATTGCAATGTAGCCGCTTGTCTTCTTTTGCGGGTAGGAGCGCGCTACTATCGCTTAAGGCCTTCATCGAGAATGAAAACTGGGATAATTCTTTTTAGTTATTGATGGTTTGGTCAGTGGCACGGTTCAATTTAAAAATTGCATTCAAATTAACACTGGGGCAAATTTTTTAAGAAAAAATTTGATTCTTTTGAGATTAATTTTATGCTGTGGGATTAGGGTAAAATGCTGTGAAAGACTGATTTATACTGGGAGAAATTTAAAAAGTGGGTTTCAAAATGATTTCACTAAATTCATACAAGGGCAAAGCTTCTTCTTTCGAAAGATTGATTTCAAATAGATTTTGATGTTTTCACACAGAGCCAAATTGTTGAAATAGGTGATTTTCAAATTAGTGAGAAATTGATATTGGGCAAATTTTATTTTTGTTGACTGTTGGTTTAAAAAGAGAAGAGAGAAGAGAAGAGAGGAAAAAAAATCATTTTTTTGAATTAAATTGAATGCTTTTGTTTGAGTTTCTCTGAGTCTTAAATTTCCATATGAATTTATTTTGTCCAGCAGCCTAAGCACCACTTTTTGCATTTAGTTTATGAATTTATTTTGTCCAGCAGCTTCGGCAACGCTTTCTGCATTTACTTTATGAATTAATTTTGTCCAGCAACCTGGGCACCACTTTTTGTTTTGCTTTATGAATTTATTTTGATTAGTAACCTGAACTTGCTTTCTGTTCATTTTAGTCTGGCAGCCCAGACTCTGCATTTAGTTCATGAATTTATTTTGTCTAACAGCCTGGACTCGCTTTCTGTTCATTTAGTCTGGTAGCCTAGACTCTGCATTTTATTTTATCCTAGCAGCCCAGGATCATTTATTTTGTCCAGCAGCCTGGACTTGCTTTCTGGTCATTTTAGTATGGCAGCCAGACTCTGCATTTAGTTCATCAATTTATTTTATCCAGCAACTTGGACTCATTTTTTGTTCATTTTAGTCTGGCAGTCCAAACTCTGCATTTTATTTTATCCTGACTGCCTAGGATTGTTGCATTTATTTTGTCCAGTAGCCTGGACCCGCTTTCTGTCCATTTTAGTCTAGCAGCCCAAACTCTGCATTTTATTTTATCCTAGCAACTCAAGATCGTTGCGTTTGTTTTGTCCAACAGCCTGAACTCGCTTTCTGTCCATTTTAGTCTGGCAATCCAAAATCTGTATTTAGTTTATGAATTTATTTTGTCCAACAGCCTGGACCTGCTTTCTGTTCATTTTAGTCTAGCAGCCCAGACTCTGCATTTTATTTTATCCTGGCGGCCCATGATAGTTGCATTTATTTGATCCAGCATCCTGGACTCACTTTAGGTTATTTTAGTTTAGCGATTCAAATATTGCATTTTTTCTTTGTTTTATTCACAAGTTTTGAAAATTTTGAATTCTTGTGTTACCATTTACAGTTGTGTTTCACATCCACAATTCACTTGCTCTAAACTACATTTGACTTGATTCCCTTCACCGGAATACGTAAGCAACTCCTGGGGAAGCTCGGTCACGTATTTTTCTATGTTCTTTGGTCATTAGTTTACCTCTCATCACTATTCTCACATTATGCATGACTAGATGTTTTGTTTACAACAATATTTGTTTTCACATTTGGATGAGTCAATACTTGGTGTTGTCTACAGTCTTTGTCTGAAATCTCTACGAGATTCTCGACAAAGAGAGGGCAAACTGTAGACACCAAATTTTGACACACCTATTTGTTTGCAAACATTGAGGGACATGTTTACATTTTTAGGCCAAATTTTAATTTTTCAATAATCCTTGAGGGTAAAATAGTAATTTTTATCCTGTAAATATTTTTCTATTAGCTTTGGGAGTTTTAAGTTCATATTTTTACTTTTCATACGAATTGATTAATTTATTTATGATTTTTCAGATTTAATTAGTATTCTTTTTATATTTTTACCAGCACAAGGGCAAAATGGCTAATTTCGCCTCACGAACACCATTTTAGCTCAGTTTTAGGTTCCAAATTTATTTTTCTAATTCTTTAAGCATGTTTCTAAATTTTCTTAATTTTTTCGGAGACGATTGCTATTTCTTCTGTAAATACTACATTCAAGGGCAAAATCGTTTTTTTACAGTTTAAATTCATTTTTTGCTAATTTTGAGTCATAAATGCATTTCCTAGGGTTTTAAATTTATTTTCAATTTTTAATAATTTTTCGAGATCAATAGATATTTTTTTTGTGAATTTTCGTTGTCCAAAGACAAAATCGTCATTTTACAGTTTAAATTCATTTTTTGTTAATTTTTTATTCATAAATGCATTTCCTAGGGTTTTAAGCTTATTTTTAATTTTTGATAATTTTTCGAGGTCAATAGCTATTTTTCTGTGAATTTTCATTGTCCAAGGACAAAATCGTTATTTTACAGTTTAAATTTATTTTTTGTCAATTTTTTAGTCATAAATGCATTTCCTAAGGTTTTAAGCTTATTTAATTTTTGATAATTTTTTGAGGTCAATAGTTATTTTCTGTGTATTTTCATTGTCCAAGAGCAAAATCCTCATTTCACACCTTGAGCGCGTTTTTAATAAGTTTTAAGCTCTAAATTTTATTTTGAAATCTACTTTGAATTTTTTGAAAAATTTTGGAGATTTTTGTCATTTCTTTGTATTAATTTTTTAATTTTTTGAGTTAAAAATATTTTTGTAATAAAATTATAATTTTTATTACCGGTGACATTTTTGTTATTTTGTAGTATTTTTGGTGACCAAGACAACTGGCCCTATAAATATCCCCTTAAATCAGAAAAAAGTAGAGAGAAAAATTAGAAACCCTAAAACACATACTTATCTAAAAGATCAAACACACACTAAATACCCACAAAAACACACACTAGAAGCCTCTGTTTTCTTTATCCTTATTACTATTCATCTTCAACCTAAGGCGTTTATTGTTCATCAATCTTAAAAAGGTAAGATTTTTTCCACATTTTTATCAATGTTTCTATTATTCTTTTATGCAAAATATGATTATGTATTTTAATTACTTACAATTTTGATTAAATTTTTTCTAGGCTTGGATTTTTCTTCGATGTTTCTGGGATTGTTTTATTTCATGTTTGTTCTTCTTCTTCTCTCAACCGTTCTTCTATCCAACTTCACAACCACCGTTACTCTCCTCCTCAACCACCATCTACCACCACCGAGACCTTACCTTCTTTAGCACAATCCAACAACCAGGCCCTGCTATTGTCAACTTTTTCTACCTAAAAAATTGCCCAAACAAAAATTACACAAATCCAGACCCATGTTCCTTCTATCACCTCCTCTAGAAGATTGCAAACAATTCCTCGCCATGCATCCCCTCCTACGACTAAACAACCCATAAACCACCACCCTCATTCCATCAACAAACAACCAGAAACATCCCACATCCACCCAAATTTCAATCAAATCATCACAAGCCATCCAAAACCATAAAGCCCAGTAGTAATAAAGCCTCACCATAACACTACCATCCTACCCTTGCGAAAATCTCGCGTGTAACCATTCAATCCCTAGTCAGTCATCAACAAGGCTTTAGTCACTACCAGCCCTCCTCCATCCACCACCATCTCTTCACAACCACCCAATCAGAACCAGAACCTCACCTCACTCCATTGCCAGTGATTAGAGTCAATGTGACAGCCCCACCTTACCCAGAGGTGCACCAAAGGGCTTAGCGGACTGCCTGCCTAGCTCTCGCCAGGACTCAAGTCAAGCACTCACTCAGAACATCCACGCATAGTTAACCCAAAATAAAATACATTCATATAATTCAACTTAAAGATACAAGTATCACTAAGAAGTTTACACAGCCAAAATGTACATATTATTTACAAGGATAGCCCAAACAGTTTGGCTATTACAATATATAAACAACTACTATATCCAAAACCAGTCGTTCCAGCTTTAATATTACGAGAAACCTGGGTAAAGGAAAACAAATAAAAGGGATGAGCTATAATAGCCCAGTGAGTGCTCAAATCATGCAACCATACCAGGAATCTATTATTTTATTGAATAAAAATAATTGACAAGTTAATTAACAGAGTATGAATAATTTAAATAACAAGTAGTCAATGGCAGATACAGGGCTCAACTACGGGAGCAAGCTCAACCGCAAGAGGAGCAAGTACCGATCATGTAGCCATGACGTTAGAACTGAGATAATAGCTCAGGTCCTCGCCAAGGGTCATACCAGTATTAACAAGCAAGTACCCTAACCACCATTCACCTTATAACCTCCGTACAGGCTACCTCATCCAGGGAGTAATCTCGACCTTGGAGGGCCAACAAGCAAGCAAGAAAGTTCAATCCGGAGTTGGCCTCTTTGAGGATTCTCAACTCAAGGGAAAGAACAACACGCCCTAAAACACCCAGCACCTTATGTCCTCCCAAGCACGACCGGGTTAGACTAACCGTGAAGTAACGGTGAAGTTAGTCACGGTAGCCTCAAGCACAGGTAACACATTGGATCACTGAAAGCATGTAACACATTGTGGAATAGATGCGATAAAGTACACATCTTTCCTCAAGTAACACATTTCATCACATAATATTTACAAGTATAACATAACATTTCATGCATCATGCACACATAGTGACACTCACCTGGAATGTCTAGGAAAATATTTCGTAAAATGGTCGAGACTCGCTTTCAGGTCCTGAAATTCCAAAAGAAATAATCTAATAAAACCTGATTAAAACCCTAAGTAAATTAGTAAGAAAATTCAAGAGATAACCCAATTATTTCTAGGGTTTCATTTCTAGGGTTTTTAGAGTTTAGGGTTTTACCCTAGGGTTTAGGGTTTTCTTGGTCTAAGAAAATTTAATTCATTAATAGATCATTTTCTAAAAATTTCTGCACACCAAATTCTCTAAATTTAGCATATTCCTAGGTTTAAAATCTCACTTGTCATTTTTTCTTCTTTAATTCTACTGAAATTTTCGGCAGCATCTCCCCTTAAAATCGGACTAACCCAAAATTTTACCTGCAAGAAATCAACCAACCAATCCAATTTCCAACAAGTTCTACAACTTCCATGTCTCAATCAAACCCAATTTCACTCAAAATTCCACTCAAAATCAAGATTTCAACTCCAAGTTTCTTCAACCAAGCAACATATAATACATGAAATTTCAAGGTTTAAATGCTATCTACTAGTCTATCTAACCAAGAGAACACTTTAATTAACAAGTAAAATTTCATTTCAAACTTAAATCTTCAAGTTCTAATGACAAGTATCTAGTATTAAACTTGTACAAAAGGCTAATTAAAACTTGAAATTAATAGCAAAAGTTCATAGTAGGTACCTCAAACAAGCTTAGATCTTTGCTTAGGAAGAAGAAAAACTCACTTTCTATGGTAGAGTTGTCTAAAATTTGGAGAGAAAGCTTCAAGAAAATGAGAGTAAAAGAGAGGAAAAGAGAGAATAGGGAGGGCCGGCCAAGAGAAGAAAGAAAAGAGAAAGAAATAGGCCAAGAAAATAGAAAAGAAATAAAGAGAAAAGTGGGAAAAAGAGTGACCAATTATAGCAAGACAAGAGTCATCCTAGGGTTTATGCTTTTAAGGTAATAGTTACTAACTTGGTTAAATTTGATTAGTGAAGATTTTTAATCACTTATCACCTAGTAATTAGCAAACTTTATGGCACAAATTTTAAAGCAAAAGAGAGAAGAAAAGGGGAAGAAAAATTTCGGCCAAGAGGAGAGAAAAAGGAGAAGAAAAATCGGCCAAGAAGAAAGAAAGAAAGAAGAAAAATTTCGGCCAAGAGAAAGAAAAAAAGCAAGAGAATAAGTGAAATTTTTAGGTCAGTTTTTGAACTAAAGCTCAATTGGTCAAAAGACTAGAAAATGGTAGAATTAGTTAGTCAAAATTAGACACTATTATAAACTAATGGTCCAATGAAATTAATCCAAATTGGGTACTTAGGTGTCCCACTTAATAATGAAAGAATCTTATTTACTTAACCTAATTAACTTAAGAAATCTTCCAACTAATAAATCAAAAATTAACACTAAACTCCAAGTAAAGAAGTTTGCCTTTTAAAGTGCAAATTTTTTATTTTTTTTCCTCTTCTTTTCTTTCTTCTTTTTTTTTTCTACCAATGAGTATAACATGAATTAAATGGTTTTTGGTATGAGTTTTTAGGGTGTTACAGTCAATCTTCACTACAGCCTCTCACAACTCTCACTAGTGTCAAAATCGTGTCCCAAAATCACACTGTTTTCCTCACCACTATCATCATCATCCAACAACTTCTTTCCCTGAAACTAGAACAACCACAACAGCCCCAAATTACTGTCACAGCAGCCATACGACCACAACCACAAAAACATTATCCCACAACCACATCATCTACCCATAACAATCACCCTTCCTACATAATCTATTTAGCCCACATAATCAATTCAGCCCACATGATCAATTTAAGCAAGCTCTACAGTTTCATCACCATAGGGATACTCCGTAATCACCATACAAAAGTGTACTCTTACCTTTGACCAAATCAGGTTCCTCCTCTTGGTTGAGGATGCAAAAGTTTTTGGTCTCACCAATATCACTTTAGACGCTGTTTAACCCATGAAATTTTGCATGTGTTCATACTGAATTTGATGGATCTAGAGTCTTTTTTGGGAAAAACAAGGAAGATTATAGACAGAGAGAGCGAGAGAGGAGAGAGCTAAGAGGTGAGAGATAGAAACGAAGAAGGCAGAAAGAGAGAGGATGTGAGATGAGGGCAAAATGAAGGCACAAGAGTGAAAGCTATCAGGGAGAGAAGAGAAGCTAGAAAGGAGAGAAAGACTGAAGAAGTGAAGAAAGATGAAAGGGAGAGTGAAAAAGTGAAGCGAGAAAAAGACAGGACAGAGCAGGGGAGAGAGGCAGAGAGTAAGAGAGAACTGGGAAGAAGAGAGATAGGAAGGAAAGCAAGAGAGAAAACAGAGACAAAGAGAAAAGACAGGGAGAGAGAGAGTAAGGAGAAAGAAATCAAAGAAGGGAGAGATAAGAGAAAATCTAGGAGAAGAAAACAGAGAGGGAGAAGAGGAGAGAAAGAGGTGAGAACAACAGATTTTGTGAGGCTTTCTGGGATTCAAGAGAAGAAAACCAACGAAGAGAGGGCTGGGATTTTGGAAGAAAGAACCGAATTGTGGGTGGAGAAGATTTTTTGGAATCAAAACAAAGAGATTGAGTGGGATGGAGTTCACGATTTGGGAATTTTGTTTTCATTTCTAATCATTTTTTTATTTTTTTTATTTTATTGTTGTTAGTTTAAGTTTTGTTTTTTGTTTTGTTTCAATTTGGCTTTTGATTTGAGTTTTAATTTAGTTAAGTAATTTATTAATTAGATTAATCTAGTTTGTTTGTTGATTTAATTTTATTGTTTTTTAGTTAATCGTGAGTGCCTTGTTTATGATTTGATGTTAATCCAGGGATCAGTTTTGTTAAACTAGTGATTTTAGTTAATTAATTCAGTTTTAACATGTTATTTGTTTTAATTTCAGTTAATTAATTCAATTTTATCATTTTATTTGTTTTCTGGTTATCTGATTGTGTAAAAATAAAATCATGTTCTTTTGCCCCCTCGAAATTTTTAGTTTTGTCTATGTGCCTGAAGTCTTTTTATTTTTACTTAATTAAGGCCCTCCATAATTACAGATTGGCCCCCCAAATTTTATATTTCTTTCAATTAAGCCCCTTATTGCAATTTGCCCCACGTTTGTTAGAATTTACTTTTTGCTTCCCCAACTTCACTCTAATTTGCATTTTGCCCCCTTAGACTTGTGTAAAAATTTGATTTTACCCCTTCATTATTTAGATTCTTCAATTTTATCCCTTAAGCTTTATGGAAATTTATGTTTAGTCCCCTTAATTGCTAGACTTTACAATTTTACCTGATTTGTCAACATTTCAATATTTTAAGTTTTGTTTGTTTATACCAAGGTACCTTGATTTGTTTGTTAATTTTGATTAGCATTTGTACCGGGTCTTTAAGAGGTATCCATATTTTTCACTAATTTCTCTTTATGTGCTCCAATGTGCCTTTATGTGATTTTTATGCATTTTCTTCATATATTTCTTATTTTACATACTTTTTGCGTATTTATTTACTTTATGATTATTTAATTTTCAAATCTTATTATTATTTGGTGACTATTTTGTATTTAGATAGTCAATGTAATAATTTGTTTATTTTTTTTTCGTTTTTTGTTCACAAATATTTATGTATTTAGATAGCAAGTGTAATAGATGGCACTTTTAATTTGTCCCCTTCAAAGTATAATTAATCCCCCATGTAATAGTTAGGACTATGTGCCTTCTGTGTGCTATGTGTTTATTTATTTTACCGCTTTCCCTAGGATTTTGCATCTAGAATATTATGTTTACATGTTATGTGCTCTTACTTGACTTTATATGTCTTTATATATTTAATTTGCTTTTTAATTCATGCTTTACTATTTAATTCATGTTTTATGTTATTCTGGCACCACACTAGTCCAACGCTAGTTGTGGCTTTATCATTTCTCTGCTAGTCCAACACTAGTAGGAAACCCTAGAAAGGGCTAGTCCAATGCTAGACCCTTAGGGCATTTTAGTGTTAGGTGCACTCATGTGCATTTTACATCCCACTTCACACATTTTTAGTTTTCTTTCCATTTTGCATGTTTTTATTATTATTACTATTATTTATTTATTTTTGACACATTTTCAAATGCAAGACATCTAGGTTGCATCTCACTTTAGAATTTAGGTCATTTTGTGTGATCCAACTAGAAATAGTTGCCTACTCACGTGGAAAACGGTGGCGTACATGCCGTTCCTCCCTCTGTGAGTACGACCATTCAGTCACGAGTTATTAGTCCTCCGTACCTATCGTGTTGCATACCCACTTTCTTTCTTCAATTAATATATATTATTATTTTTCTCTTCTTTTGCATCGCATTTTGCATAGACACTCGTGACTCCCTCGAGATCTCGATTCGGGTTTCACAATTAATACGATAATTCCGACCAAGCCTCGACGGAACATGCCGACCCTCCCGATACTCACATTTAGACTTAGGATTTGCGTTCATTTAGATGCATCCGAACGTGATAGAATTTAGGGGTTAATTTAGGAAATCTTGATTAAATTTCGCAACTAGCCTCGACTAGGTAGAAAGGGTGCCTTAGGCACGAGCTTTTGTCTTCCCTTTCTTCAAATGTGACTCCCGAACCTTCTTCTCTCGTTTTTTCGTAGACTAGAGTCGAAAAAGGATTTTAAATGATTTTTCTAAAATTTTACTTTTTTATGTTAAATGATTTTTTCGGGTGACTTGGTATACCCTAACTCAGTACCAAGTGGCGCCTCCATTTTTTTTAAAAAAATTATATAAAACCCATTTTCAAAAATCAATTGGCCAAAACCGTCGCACTTTTAGTCCCGTCCTTACTTTCTTTTACAATACCATTTTCCTTAAAAAACACATTTTTCACTAAAAACTCAATTTTTATCACACACGTACAATTTTTCAAAAACTTATCTTTTCAAAATGGGTCGCTGGACTGGACTGTCCTTTTGGGGAGCGACAGTTAGTGACCCCTCTAGCATTGTACCTTTTATGATTTTTAGGACGCGACACCTTGAGAGTTAAGTACCTGTAAGGAAAACAAATTTGAAGAGGGGTGAGCTTATAGCCCAGTGAGGTCCATTTTAAAACCACATTGGAAACATCTTTTAAAATTGTTTAGTTGGATAGAAATTCATTCGCATTAATAGCATAAAAGAATATAACTGAATCAAATAACATGTACTCAAGAACCATAAAAGGATACAGGATTGTCATGTCAAGTACTGCCCATGGGCGAATCAAGTACGTTGGCCTTCAGCCCTTCACCAATTTTATTGCCTTCCGGCACTACACCATTTTAGGTAGCTCGAGTTCTACCCAAGTACTTTTCTCATACACCCCCTTAACCTACAAAAACTCCTTGTAGGCCTGGAAGGTGCCGAGAGACCAAGGTAGTCAGAACTTAGTGACCAGGCCCGCTACCGGCTCTGTCAAGACCAACTATCAAGGCCGGACCCCAAATCATGCACAAATATAGCATGCACATGCACACTTTGAATTTAACAAGTACAAGTACTGCCGGTGAGATAAAGTACACAACCATACTTATATCAAGTACCACCAGTATTCAAAACCAGGTACATGTAGCAAATATAATATCAAGTCATATAATGACAAATTATAATGTTGACTAGTCAACACATGTATAAAAGACTCACCGGCGGTCATACATTTCACGTAAATGCATGCCTAATCATATATCACATAAACAACTCGCGGGGAGATCAAAGTGTTTATATTAGAAAAGGTCAATTAACTTCTACAAGAATTCACGTAGTTTTTGTAAAAACTAAAATTGGCAAACAAAATAATTTAATAGACACTCACAGGTAATCTTTAGGTTTCCTCAAGTTCTTTTCACGTTTGTTCCTTGAGGGTCCGAAGCATCTATAAGTAAGAAGTGCATTGATTAACAATAAGTCCAAGGTGAATGAATAACTATTGGTACTTGAATAGTTTTGTTTTGTTTTAACTTATTTACTTTTATTATTTCTATCACCTATATGTATTTTCTTCAAATGGGAGGTCAAGGACCTAACTTGTGACCTCAATACCATCTAATACAAGCTTGTTCCAAACAAGCCTTACTCAGTCGAGACACAACCAATTCCCACAATCTTTATACCCTTAGAAACTAGACTCATTTTATTACATTTTTCTTGAAGACACCAAATTCTTATTCTAATCATAAGCTGATTAAATTTCCATCACAAATTAGTTCCTTCTGCTATAAAACATGGTTTCAGTTTCATTGAGTACCCATTTTCGACTAGGTCATAACTCTCAATTGACAAGTCGTATGAGAGAAAAGATTACATGGATAGAAACTAAATTACAATGACTAAATATTTGATTCAAGGCACTAAGTCAGATTATAACAAGAACAATTCCAAAATCGACTCCAAATCTGGTTCATCGCCAACACTGTTCATGCAGGGTTGGTTTTCCAGTCTAGTTCACACGAATTCTGGGGGCAATATATCAAGAATAAATACCTGTAGGCTTACATGGTTGAAAACTAAATTGTAAGGACTATAACTTTCGTGAAGATCACCAGTCCAAATTCCCACTATAACAAGTTCAAAATCATGGCTGAAGTTGGCCACTTACCGATCCTGTTTACGCAGACTTGTATGTTCAGCCAGATTTGCTCAATTTCTGCGATTAATCTAGAAAGAAATAGAGTGAAAGATTTATACCATATTAAACCCTTATGAATCTAGTTTCCAAATCAATAAGAATCATTCTGTTTCAAGTCTCCTAGACCAAGTTATGAATATTTTTCCAAAACTGCTCCTGTGAGCCTGTTTTCATTCAATCCTTGATGTTTTCTTGTACTTAGCTTAATTTTTGCTTAATTCAAGTTTAAAATTCGGGTCTCACTTAATAAACACAAGTCTTAAAGATTTAATATTGCATAAGAGAGCTTAAAAAAAACTTACCTTAAACTTAGAAGCTTAACTTTCTCCCTCCACTCTTCAATTCCTCTCAAGTACTTAGCCTTGTATAACCAAGTTTATTTCCTTATTTTCCCTCTGATTCCAGACGTCCCTTCTCTTTTTTTTTCACTCCTTTCTTAGCTGATTTCTAGTATTTTAAATGGCCTTTATCAGTCAAAAGTTGGGGAGGATGACTAAGCTCTTAGCTTGCCCACTTTGCTCTATGTTCTTGCCACCTCCATCTTGATTTCTAGACTAGTCATCACCAGGACAGATTTGTTTTCTTTCTTTGTCTTGCTGTCTGTTTTTTTTTTTTCTTTCTTTTCTCCTATGCCAACACTTCTCTTCTCTTCTTATCTCATTCTTTCACCAATTCAACCGTAAAGATTAATTGCAATAGAGCAGAGCTGCTAGCTTCACCAATTTGTTTTATCATAAATCCTCTCAAGACTTGATACCTCCTACCAACTTACTTTGTCTTGGACAGCCGGCTATTGACAGCCAATTTTTCTCTCCTTTTTGTTTTTTTTTTTTTTTTGTGAATCTTGACTAGATATTTTGCAACATGCCCAATTATGCCACTTAAATAATTATGGGTATGTAACATGTGCTTTGTTCATAACTAATGCAAATTGTGTTATCCCACTTAGTCTTAGAGCTTCATAGCATGTTAATTTAATGACTAAGTTTAACTAATCTATATATTAACATTATTCACCTAACCCAATTCTGATAATTATGGTAGCACACAACTAAATTAGCAATCGATAATTAAAATTGTATTAGCATTAGGTGTTAATGTGAACAACTAAAATTTTGGGAACTTAGTTGTACTATTACTATTTAAACTTAGTGTTTTCAAGTGTGACCAATTTAATGACTAAATTTATCTATTCTAACCACTACATTACCCACTTAATCTGACCTCAACAATCCTATCATGCATAATCCAATGCTAATTAGTGCCCAATCTTGCTAGCTTATTTGTCATAGTATGTTATTTGCATATAATCCACAAGTACTATAAATACAAGCACCAATACTTCATTTAGGGGTTAGATGGATTATCATCACTTTATAATTTGATCCCAAAAATTATATAATTAAATAAATACGTAAATAACACTTCAAATTTAATAGGTTATTTGCAAGCCCTTATAGCGTGTGTGTGTGTTTTTGCAGGTGCGTATGTTTGTGTTTTTGCAGGTGTGTACAATGTGTGTTTGTGGAGTGTGTGAATGAAACTGGTGCGTGCGTGTGTGTAGTGTGTGAGTTCATTGAATTGTGTGGTTGTGTTGTGATTTTTGAAAGGTTGTGAGTGTATGTGTTGGAGGTGAGCGAAGCTATCTAAAAGCTGTGTGTGTATGTGAGGTGTGAGTGTTCTGATTTTCAATGGTTGTGTGCAAGGTGAGGCTAAGAGTTGTAGTGTGTGATGTGTGTGTGAAGGAGAACCGAGAGAAAGTTTGTGACTTGTGTATATGCCTTGCTGAATGATTGTGTGTTATTGACAGGTGTAGGAGAGCTTGAGAGTGTGTATTTGTTTTCTGATGAGTGTGAGAAAATGAGTGAAGTGTGAATGTGTAGTGGAAATAAGGCGAGGTTGTGATTGTGTGTGTAGAGAGACGAGAGCAGAGGAGAGAGTGCAAGTGTGTACTTGATTTGTGCTGAATGTCAGTGAGAGTGATGGTGTGTGCAGGTGAAATGAGTTGTGAAGAGAGGGAGAAGAAGAAAGTGTAGTCTGTGTCTGTGTATTGTCAAGAAGAGAGAGCGATTGAGCCAAAAGAGGAGAAATGATCAAAATCCCTAAGAATCTAGTAAAAGGATTGCAAGTGGGAAGGATGATGTGATTAATCTTGTGAAGAAGATGATGATTGTAGGGGGAGTTGGTGATGTAGGGTTGTTACAAAATGACGGTGTCTGGGGCCTGAAGTATGGCTACAAGCAGCCATAGCAGAAAGCAAAGCTGCTGCTACTCAGTCCCTTTTTTTTTTTTTTTGTGAGAGAGAGAAATTTGTAAGAAAATGAAGAAAATGAAATGAAATAAAACCCACCTAGACATCCTAATATTAAATTTAGCATTACAAGAATAAAGAAAATTAAAGGTAAAATTTGAAAGATAACGCAATATTGGAAAACGTGCTATTAATTATAATAAATATAGAAATTTGAAATAAATATCAAACGAATTTTAAAAATCATGAAAGTTTTACAGAAAATTTATAAATGAATGAAATGTACATGTAAAAAATTTTCACCCAAAATTTTAATAACAAAATAAAATTAAAAAATGCATTGGAAAACGCACCATTACTTAAAAAATACAAAAAATCTAAATAAATATTAAATAACTTTGAAAAATCATTAAAATTAGAAAAATAATAAAATATACAAAAAATATGAATTCAATAATTGAAATAAAATTAAAATGTATTTACGCGCTAAAATTACTATTTTGCCCCCGATACGACTATTTAGTCACAATTTATGAAAAATTTGCAAGTAGCCCTCAAAAACTAAAAATTATCCTCAAATGAAGTAAAATACATTTTTTTTTTAAAGGGTGTGTCAAAATTTGGTATCTACATTTAACATATAATAGAAACAACTCATAAACAAGTAAAAAATTAAAGATCTAAGGTAAGAAATGCTCATGTGTTGGTAGAACATGGCTCCAAAGCTTCATTTCTCATTGATATTGATAAGTGATAATTTTACTCATTTTAGCATAGTGTTTTATATATATTTTTAGTGTGTTTTTAGTATGTTTTAAGTATTTTTAATATAAAAATGGCTCAAATTCATAATTGTTCTTCCATTTGAAGAATTTCTCAAAAATTAGGATTTTTACTTGATTTTTATGGTTTTGAAGAAAAATTTATATTTTGAACAAATTAATGCACAAAATTTGTATAATCTTGAAGGTTTTATACATTCAATCATAATTTGGATCAATTGAAATACAAGTCAACACATTCATAGTAGATTCAATGATGATTGCATTAGGAGTCTCAATGCAACAACTTTTACATTCAAACTTGGAGGATTGTTTTGCTCAACTTTTGAGAAATTCTCATCAACAGATTCCCCATAGAATTAAAGGATCAACAACACAAAAAGGTCTCCAGGGCATAGGGAGTCACAACAAGCAAAAAAGAAGTCCAAAAAAGAAATGGAAGTAAAGAATTGGAGAAAACTAGGCGTCGGTAACAATGACACATTTTAGTATTTTGGCCATAACTTGAGCTAAAAATATTGGATTGAGATGATTCTTATGGAATTTTAAATCTAAGAGGATACTATACAAATATTATGTAGACATCAAAATCTAGTTCTCAAATTTTCATAGCCAAAAATCCAAATTACGGAAGAGCAAGGCTCTCCCAACCATGTCTCAGTATTTTGGCCATAACTTTGGATCTGGAACTCTAAATGACCTAATTCTTGTGCTTTTGAAATTCAAAGGGCTATAATTTTTGTGTTTTAAGGAAAAGCTGATTTTGCCTTCTTCTAAGAGAAATCTACATATCAATATCCACAGACCAACAGCCCTAGATCTGACCTGGGGATCAAGATCAGCAAGTTGCTTGTTGGCCCTTTTCAACTTGCAACTTATCTTCCAGCCCTTTTGATGACTTTTTAAAGATTCTTTGCACTTGCACTACCCAAGGAAACATTGCAAAATTCAATGGAAATCTTTTTGTGATTTCAAGACAACTTTTCTTGCAAATTGTCATGCAAGTTGTCTAGATGATTGAGGTGAATTTTTCTATAAATAGGGAGGTCATGCAAGACTTTTAAAACATGTCTTGAAGGGAGGAGCACTCCCAAGTAGCATATAGTAGTAGTTTCCTTTGTAGTTTAGAAGAATTTTTATTACTTGTAAGAAAACTTTTGGAGGATTCAAGTGTGTCAATTCATATCAATGAAAATGAAGCTTTGGAGACATGTTCTACCAACAAATGAGCATTTCTTGCCTTAACTGTGACAGCCCCACCTTACCCAGAGGCGCACCAAAGGGCTTAGCGGACTGCCTGCCTAGCTCTCGCCAGGTCTCGATTCACGCACTTACACAAACGTCCTGAGCGTACTTAACTTAAAATAAAATAACTAAAAGAAAATGGAATAAATAAAATACACTCATTTTATTCAACATAAGGTACAATTCACATCAAAAGTTTACATGTCATAATATACATGATTTTTTTCACAAAGATAGCCTAATACAGTTTGGCTATTACAATAACGAAGACATCTAGCATACTCAAAATCAATCGTTCCAGCTTTAATTTTTTCAGGAAACCTGAGTAAGGAAAACAAATAAAATGGAATGAGCTATAATAGCCCAGTGAGTATCGGAGTCATGCAATCATACCACAAATCTATTATTTTATTGAACAAAATAATTGACAATTTAAGTAGACAAGTTATGAACATTTCAATTAACAAATAGTCAATGGCGGATACGGGGCTCATCTACGGAAGCAAGCTTAACCGCAGGAAGAGCATGCACTGACCATGAAATCACGATGTTAGGACTGAGATAATAGCTCAAGTCTGTATCAAGAGTCATGCCAGTATTATCAAGCAAGCAAGCAAGAACCCTAACCACCGTTCACCTTATAACCTCCGTACAGGCTACCACATCCAGGGAGATATTCTCAACCCTGGAGGGCCAACAAGCAAGCAGGTTCAATCCGGAGTTGGCCTCTTTGAGGATTCACAACTCAAAAGGGAAAGAACATCAAACCCTAAAACACCCAACACCTTATGTCCTCCCACGTGCAGCCGGGTTGACCATCCTGTGAAATAACGGTGAAGTTAGTCACGGACGTCTCAAGCACAAGTAACACATTGGGTAATGAAAGCAGGTAACACGTTGCGGAATAGATGCGATAAAGTACACATCTTTCCTCAAGTAGCACATTTAATCACATAGCGATTGCAGTCATGGCATAATATTTACAAAATGGAAATAGCACATTACATGCATCATGCACACATAAAGACACTCACCTGGAATGCCTAAGAAAATATCTCGTAAAATGGTCGTGATGCGTTTTCGGACCCTGAAATTTAAAAGAAATAATAACATAAAAACTCAATTAAAACCCTAGTAAATTTAGTAAGAAAAAGTCTAGAAGATACCCCACTTACTTCTAGGGTTTTGGTTTTAGGGTTTCTAGGGTTTAGGGTTTTTACTTATTCTAAGAAACTTAATCTATCACTAGATCATTTCTAAAAATTCCTGCACCTAAATTTCCCTCAATTGAACACATTCTAAGCTTAAAATTTCACTTATCCATTTTTCTTCTTTTAATTCTACCGAAATTTCGGCAGCATTTCCCCTTAAAATCGGACTAGCCAAAATTTTTCCTGCATGAAAAATCAACCACCCAATCCATTTCAACATGTTCTACAACTTCTATGTTCAATTTAAACTCAAATTTAATCAAAATTCCACTCAAATTAAAAATTCCTACTCCAAGAATAATCACCCAAATCTGCACAGGGTTGATTTTCAGCCAACTTCGTGCCATTGTTGGGGTCACTCCACCAAGAACCAGGGAATTGTGATTACATGGTTTGAAAGTACGTTTATAGGGCTACAACTTTCGTGAAGATCATCACTTAAAATTCCAACTAGAACAGGTTCAAAATTAGCCCTCAATTTGACTCATCATCAAAACTGTTTTACGCAGAATCAAATTTCCAGCCAACTTTGCAAACTTTCTGCGATTAATACACAATGAACCACAGTGAAAGCTTTACACCGTTGGAAAGCCCTATCAATCTAGTTTCTAAAACAACAAGAATCACTCGAATCCAAGTTATCTACATCAAGTTATGAAAGTTTTACTAAAGCTGGTCCAGCATGACTGTTTATATAAAACTTGAACAAAAACCTAAATAAAACTTGAAATTAATAGTAAGAGTTCATAGTACATACCTTAAACAAGCTTAGAACTATGCTTAGGAAGAAGAAAAGCTCACTTTCTATGGTGGAGTTTGTCTAAAATTGGAAGGAAAGCTTCAAGAAAATGAAGAACAAGAGAGGGTAGAGAGAGGTCTAGAGAGTTCGGCCAAGAGGGAGGAAGAAAATGGGAGAGAATTCAGTCAAGAAAGTATAAAAGAAATAGAAGAATAATGGAGGAAAGTGCAACCAATTAAAATCTCACAAGAGTAAAGCAAAAAAGTTGGTCTTTAAATGCAAGAGTAGCTACTTGGATTAATTTGATTGGTGGAGATCATTAACTCTTATCACTTAATATAAGCAATAATAGGACACAAATTATTAAAGCAAAAAGAGAGTAAAAATAGAGAGAGAGAGAGAGAAACCGGCCCTAAGGGGAAAGAAAAAGAAAAAGAATTTTCGGCCAAAAAGAAAAAGAAAAGAAAGAGAAAAATTTCAGCTAAGGGAAAAGAAAATAAAGCAAGAAAATAAGTGAAATTTTTGAGTAAAATTGAGCTAAAATTCAAGTAGTAAAAAGGCTAGAGAATAATAGAATAAGCTAAGCAAAATTTAAACACTAATATAAATTAAATGGTCAAGTAAAATTACTTCTAAAGGTAGTGCTTAAATGTCCTTGCTCAATAATGAAAATCTTAGTTAATTAACCTAATTAACTTAAGGAAATCTTCCAACTAATAAATCAAGGATTAACACTTAACCCTAAATAAGAAAAAAAATGTCTCTTGTATGTGCATTTTCTAGGGTGCTACATTAACTCTTTAATTCCTTACTTATTTATGAGTTGTTTCTATTATATATTATTCATACAAGCTATGTTTAACTAAATGCATGTCTTAGGATTAGATGAAGCTAATTATATGATTTGAATGTTATTATACTTGCTATAACTTGTATTTGTGTGCTCATCTATAAAGGTTTAACATTTGTAATAGCTTAATCAACTATTGCAAATCATTTAGATGTTATTTGACAATAAGAAATGCTTATAACATTAGAAAATGGTAGATGAAACTTATGTTGTACACACATGCAAATAGTTGTACAAGTAGGCAGATTGAGGTTATTTAATATAACAATTCATGCATTTCACAAGAGTTCATCATGAACATAATTGAGCTCTAGTCAATTCATTGTGAAAACAAGTCTTGATTTCATATGAAGTTGCAATCCTAAGCAAGACAAGCTTCACATAGCAAGGGGTTAATTCATTTAATCATATTAGTGACAATTAGTGGATTCTAAATACTATTACTTGTGTTTGTGAATTTCTTCCAATTGTTTCAATTCAAGTAGTTAAATTTTCGTACCTTGCACACCACATATTTGATATTTTGTCTAGATAACAACGCAAGTTAGTAGCTTTGGTACTTGCAAATTCTTGTTTCCTCGTGGGATTGACCCTAATGCTTCCCCTACTACATTTGACCCGTGTACTTGCAGAAAGGGGTATTAGGTTATAAATTTTATTACTTGTTTGTGTGAATTTTGCCTAATTTTGATAGTACCTAAACCTCACAATCAGATATGAATTGATACACGCGAATCTTTCAAGAGTTTTCTTACAAGTAAGGAAAATTCTTCTAAACTACAAAGAAAACTTCTACTATAAGCTACTTGGGAGTGCTTCTCCCTTCAAGACATGTTCTAAATGTCTTGCAAGAGCTCTCTATTTATAGACAAATTTACCCTAATCATCTCACCAACTTGCATGGCAAATTGCATGAAAAGTTGTCTTGGAATCACAAAAAGATTTTCATTGAATTTTGCAATATTTTCTTGGGTAGTGTAGGTGCAGCGAATTCTCAAAAAGTCATCAAAAGAGGCTGGAAGATAAGCTACAAGTTGAATCCATCTTTTTCTAGCTGACATGCAAGATCTGCAGGTCAGATCCGCGGATTGTAGGTCCACAGATCGTGATCTGTGAATTGCTCCCAGAGGCAGGACAAATTAGCTTTTCCTCAAATTGTTGAATTAATTTTCCAGTGCCACAAGAATCAAGTCATTTGGAGTTCTGTGCAAAGATATGGCCAAAACACTTAGAGGTGGTTGGGCGAGCTTTGTTCTTCAGTCATTTGGATTTTTGGCTATGAAGATGTGAGAAATGATGTTGATGTCTTCATAAGAATTGTAGAGTATCCTCTTAGCTTTAAAATTCAAGAAGAATCATCTCAATCCAATATTTGTAGCTCAAGTTATTGCCAAAATATTGAAATGTGCCATTATTGTTGACCCCTAGTTTTCTCCATTTCTTTACTTCCATTGCTTCTTTGCACTTCTCTTTTGCTTGCTATTCCTCATATGCCCTTGAGACCATTTTGTGATGTTAACCCTTTAATTCCATGGTGAATTTGTTGAAGAAAATTTTCCAAAAGTTGAGCAAAACAATCTTCCAAGTTTGAATGCAAAAGTTGTGCCATTAAGCTCCTAATTCAGTCATTCTTGAATCTACCATGAATGTGATGATTGGTGTTCCAATTGATCTAAATTATGATTGAATGTATAAAATCTACAAGATTGTACAAAGATCGTGCATTAATTTGCTCAAAATATAAATTTTGCTTCAAAACCATAAAAATCAGGTAAAAACCCTAATTTCTTGGAAAATTCTTCAAATGGAGAATATTTATAAATTTGAGCCATTTTATATAAAAAATAAAAACACAGTAAAAGCATATATAAAAACTATGCTAAAATAGGCAAAATTATCACTTACCATAACACGTAAATGACAACACCAAAATAATTAAAAGAGGAACAAGAAAACTAATTTGAGCATTAATTAAACAAATAAAAATTCAAATTGGGTCGTTGATTAAAAATTTATAAACAAAAATGGCTTAATTGAAAGTTTTAAGGCCTCAATTGGATAAAAAAGAAAGTTTTTGAATCAAAGATAGAATTTTTATAAAGTTTTAGATTAAAAATGAAAATATCCAAAATTAGGGGCAAAAGTATAATTTAAGCAAAGTTTAGGGATTAAAGTATATAACTTCTAACAATGTTCCTTGGCAAAAAAAAAAGGAAAAAGAAAAGTATAGCAAATTGAGGGGATATCACTGGTGGTAGAGGAGTTGCATCTATTTTTGCTCTTTCTTGCAAGTTGTGAGCAATGGCTTTGGTTGGGTAGAGTGACAATTGCGGGGTGGTAGAGACTGGTGGCACGATGGTGGTTTGTGTTATTGTTTGATGGTTTCTGATTGAAGGTTTGTGATGGTGGAAGGGAGCTGAGGAGGTGGGGGGCTGGTTTGTGCTTATGTTTGTGTTCATGGTATGGTCAACTGGGATTTTGATGGCTGATGATTAGGTTGTAGAGGGGTGGTTATTGGTGGAATTAGGGTTGATGGATGTTGAATTTGGGGCTGTTTTGTTGTGTTTCTGTAGGCTGTGTTTTTTAGTACATGTGCTTGTGTGTATTGTGTATGAAATAGTGTGTGAATGTGTATGAAATTGTATGTGAATGTGAAATGGTGTGTGTTTGTGTGTGCTAAAATGTGATTGTGTGTATGCTGGCAGAATGAATAGAGTGTGTGAAGTGTGTTTATGTAGGCACGTGTAACGTGTATTTATGCAGGTGTGTTGTGAATGTGTGGTGTGTGTGTTTTTCTGTGCTTGGTGAATTGGAGAGCTGAGGTTGATGGAGAGCTGGTATGCAAATGAGAGAAAATGGAGTTGTGAGTGTTGTGTGCAATATGTGAGATATGGTGTGAATGAAACGGGTGGGGTGTGCTATGAGTAATAGATGAAATTTGTGCCTTTGTGTTTTCTTTGAATGAGGGCAGAGATGAAGAGAATGCAAATATATGTGTTCAATGATGAAAGTGTGAACCTGTGGAGATGTTGTGTGTGTTAGTGGTGATTGTCCGCGAGAGGGAGAGGGAAGTAAGTTGGAGTGTGGTATTAGTGTGTGCAATCTGTTGTGTATGCTAGATGGTTGTGATGGTGAGAACTGAGGGAGAGAAAAAGGCTGAGGGAGTTGAGGGGTAAGCGAGTTATGAGTATTCTATGAAAAAGTCCATTCTGTGGGAGAGAGCTGAGAGATGAGAGTGAAGGGAGTTGTACGAAAAAAATGATTGTGATGATGGGGAGTGGGTGAAGAAGATCAACAAAATCCCCTAAAATCTGGTTTTGGGTGGTGATGGGATGGCTTTGTAGCCATTGCAGTTGCTATTTAGTTAGTTTTTTTTTTCTAGGAATGAAAATGGAATAAAATTAAAAAAATAAACTAAATCAAATGTTGACTTCCCAAAATTGAAGAAACTTTTTTTTTTTTTTTGGCAAAACTCCGTACACGGGGGGAGGCGCCACCCTCAAATTTTATTAAAAAAACTAATAAAAGGAATGAAACAAATGAGGGGGACATAAACCTTACCTCAGAGAATACATGTGGAAAAATTAATAAAAAGAAACTAGGAGTACTACTCCCTTTACATTTAACACTTCCTAAAGGAAACCACACCTAACTTATCTAGCCTTTGAGCACCTCTAACAATCTTAGGCAATTCAGACCAATGTTGATAAATGGTGACACCAAGGTGAGAAGTCGCAACATTAGCAAGGTGATCCGCAACCTGATTAGCCTCCCTATAACAATGTCGAACATCAACAAAATGACGCTCTAAAGCAAACAGTTGATGAATCTCATTTGCAATAGACCAAGGATATTGACACAAATGCTGGATAATCTGAACTACCACCAAAGAGTCGCACTTCCAATTGCAAAGAATTAAATCCACGCTCAATACACAAATTGATACCCACCAATAATGCCTTAGCTTCAGCTTGCATACTTGTAGCCGTGTCGAAGGATGCTGAAAATGCAAAAATCATATTCCCCTGATGATCACGTAATATCCCTCCTCCACCAGCTCTTCCTGGATTCCCTTTTGAACATCCATCCGTATTCAGTTTTACAATATCCATCCTTGGCTTTACCCATTTAACCAATTTATATCTACTAATCTTCTTCATGGATGCCACCTTCTGATAAAAAACCCCCCAAGAATTCACCACAAGAGAGTTATGAGGAAATTTTAAATTAAATAGATCTTGTATATCTGCAAAAATCCTGTTACAAACTTCCTCCCGGGGCATCTTTAAACCCTCAAAAAAAGCTTGATTCCTTGCCTTCCATAAATTCCAACAGATCAACAAAGGAGTAATATGGTGAACAAATTGTAAAAATTTATTTTTCCATTTAATAAACCACCATTCTAAAATCTGTAATCTCACTGAATTACCATGAGGAATCATCCCAGCACTATAACCAAAAAAATCCCATACCCAAGAAGCAATTTCACCCCTGCAAAAAATGTGCTGTACATGCTCTTCACTCGCATTAGAGCAACAAAAGCATTTTGAAACTACATTCACACCAAATTTCCTCAGCACCGAATCCAGTGGAAGTCTATTTTTCAACAATCTCAACATAAAAAAAGAAATTTTTGCAGGTAACTGTTCCAGCCAAATGGATTTCCTAACCAAGGAATTACAACTATGATTTCTTAAAATATTAAAGGTAGAATTTAAGAAGAAAATACCAGATTGATTTGGCATCCAAACCATTAAGTCCGGCTCACAAGAAGATGGCGGCCTCCTGCTTAAGATGTCTTGCACAAAAGAAGGAGGGATCCATAACCGAAGCTCATCCAAATTCCAACTACCTCCCACAACAAAATTACTAATAAGATGATCTGAGACATTTGTTAACTTAGAAGCCAAAGACCCTGACCCCAACCAATTATCGAACCAAAAATTCGCATTACCATTCTGCACAACCCATCCAATGTGACTCTCTGCCAAACTTCGTACATCCATAATATGTCTCCAAGTATAAGAAGACTGAGGTATGAGATCAACCATACAAGGGTGAGCATTCTAACAATATTTAGCCTTCATAAACTGAGCCCATAAAGAATCCTCCTGACGGAATCTCCACCAAAGTTTTATAGAGAAAGCTGCTGAAAACATCCTCCAAAAGCCGAAAACCTACACCCCCTTCCTCCTTGGTAGCACACAAATCCTTCCATTTTATCCAATGGAACTTTTTGACACTCTCAGTAGCTCCCCAAAAAAAATTAGCAAAAATACTCTCTAGTGCCCGAAAAATCGACTTCGGAGGAGAGGCTGCTGTCATCAAATATATGGGAATAGAGGACAAAACTGATTTAATTAACACTATTTTTCCCCCCTATGGATAGCATACGATTCTTCCAAGACAGAATTCTACTCACCACCACATTACAAATATGAGAAAAAAACTCTTTTTTCCTCCTTCCCACAAACAAAGGAAAACCAAGGTACCTCACGGGAAAATTTTTAAGAGCAAAACCCTGTAACTTGCTTAATCTTATTCTTCTTTCCTTGAGAAAGCTTCGAGTCCACCATAAAACAACTTTTTGAAACATTAATTTTTTGCCCTGATAGAGACTCATATTTCTTAATAGTCCCCATTACAAGCCGCAAAGACCCCACAGAAGCACTCGAAAAAACCATCACATCATCAGCATAGCTCAAATGATTCACTTTAGGGCATCCCCTTGGCAAAGCAAATCCCTTAAAATTTGGCTGCATATACAGTTGATTAAGCATTCTAGAAAAAACCTCAACACCAATAATAAACAAAGCAGGAGAAAGAGGGTCACCCTGTCGAAGTCCTTTATATCCTCTAAAAAAGCCACACGGGGTCCCATTAATCAAAATAGAAAACCACGGATTTCGAGATCAATCTCCAAATCATATCTATCCAATGCTCACCAAATCCAAATCTCCTTAAAACCGTTATCAAAAAAAACCAGTTGACCCTATCATAAGCTTTCATCATGTCAAGCTTAAGAGCCACATTACCACCTCTATTTGGCTTTTTAATACCCTGCAAAATTTCCTGTGCCAACAAATAATTATCAGAGATCAATCTGCCACGAACAAATCCACTCTGATTAGGGGAGATGATATTTGGTAAAATGACTCCCAATCTATCAGCCAGAATACGAGAGAAAATTTTGTTGAGAAAATTACATAAGCTGATGGGACGATACTGAGAGAAATTTGAGGGACTACCTTCTTTAGGCAACAAAACAATAGAAGTTGCTGTCACCGCCTTTGGTAATTCCTCACCACAGAAAAAACTCACCACAGCTTGATATATATCCTCCCCAATAATCTCCCAAGTAGCAGTAAAAAATAAACCAGTAAACCCATCTGGACCAGCTGCGCTCTCTCCATCCATCTCAAATATATTTTTTTTAACTTCCTCCATAGATGGAATCTCCTCTAACCTCTCATTCTCTTGTGGTGAAATAATCTGTGGAATAATATCCCCTAACAAAGTCAAGTCTACATTCTCCTGGCTCGCCGAAAAAAGACTAGAAAAAAATGGACAGCCTCACTTGCAATATCTTGCTCTGATGATAGCCACGTACTATTACGATCCTGTATTCTATGAATATAAGCCTTTGTGCGCCTTTGCCTCACCACCGCATGGAAGAATTTAGAATTCTTGTCCCCAACATCAAGCCATTTAACCCGTGCTTTTTGTTTCCAGAACTTCTCCTCAACTAGCAATGCATTTCGCAACTTTGCTTGAGCAGCACACAACCGTTGGTAGTTCTCATCAGACAAATTAGCTTGAAATTGGTCTTCTAGCTAAACGACATTCTCCTTCAGCAGTCTGAACTGCCGTGTGAATATTGCCAAAATGATTCTTGTTCCATTCTCTCAAGCATTTCTTTAATCTTCTCAATTTGATACACACTTTTTGAATTGGAGAAGCACAGCAACCTTGATTCCACGACTCTTCCACTACATCCAAAAAACTAGAACTGCCAACCCAAGCATTGATAAAGCGAAACGGACGAGGCTTGTCAACCATTTCCAATTTACCAGTAATAAGTAAGGGAGCATGATCAGAGGGATCCCTGGGCAGGTGGAAAACCGAAAGAGAAAGTCCAGCATTTGAACAATCTTGATTCACCAAAAGCCTATCCAACCGCTTCCAAATTCGGCCTCTACCCAACCGATTATTGCACCAAGTGAAGCTTGCACCCGAAAAACCAGCATCAAAAAGCTCCGCCTCCGCCATAAACTCTCTCAGTTCCAACGCCTCTGAGTATTGAAAACGACGACCACCTTTTTTCTCTGAAGCATCTAAAGCCAAGTTGAAATCACCAACAATACCCCACTGGAAAATGAGGACGCTTCTCGGACATCAAGCTTGTCCATAAAACCCTCCTATCCTCCATGGTACAGGCAGCATGAACAAAAGAAAAAACCACAGAACGAGCCAACGCATTATGTCTAAACTCAAGGAACAAATGTTGATTACTCTCCCCCACATGTGAGCAAGATAAAATATCATTATAAAAAATCCAAACTGAATCAGCTTGATTAGCACACACATGATCAAATTTAAGTTTCATTCGAAAAAATTCTGCTCTTGAAAAATCCACCTTTACTTCACAAACACATAACAACTCAATCTTATGATAAATGACTAAACTTTTTAAACGTCTAAAGTGAGAAGGCTTAGACAAACCTCTGATATTCTAGAATAAGAAATTAATCATCTTGAAGTAGTTAGGAAAGAGTTATGGAGAGGCTTAGCCTTAGAACGCAACTCCCTATCCGATGGAAATTTGGCACGTAAAGCCTTACTACCCTTCTGAACCAGCTGAAATTTCCCTAGAGAAGATTCAAGAATTCCAGCCTCACTATCAGCCCTTTGATGAACAGCCAGCACCTCCTCTTGTTCTGCATCTGAAGCTGGGCATGAAGCACTTTTCTGTTGCACAAAAGGCTGCATATCATCCACAACCTGCAACTCAGCATTGAAATTCCGACTGCAACACATGCTGGTTTCGGTGAGTACTACACGCAATATCAACCTGTGACACAGCCTGCAAGCCTGTTTGTACCTACCTCATCTTCAGAGAGCCAATCCTTCTGAACCACAAGCTCACTCAAATTCCCTTGCAATGAACCAGCGATCTCGTCAGTATTCATCTTACCCACTGTGTTACCCTCAGTAAGAGCACCTTCAGGTGGCTTCTCCAGTGACTCTTTACCATCTGCATTGAAAGTATTACCCTCAACTGCAGGTACCTCAGGACTGTTCTCAGCTGGTGCAATTCCTTTATCCGAATACTGTCTGGAACCGTTTCCACAGCCTCTTTATGAATAGGAACAAAGGCCTGCTTTCCCTGCAGCTTCATCTGGTTCCCTTTCTTTGCCTCATCAGAAACAGTTGCACCACCAGACAACTTACGACAATCCATATTGGAGTGTCCTACCTTCCAGCAAGACGTACAATAGCCTGGCAAATTCTCTGGCTCAATGGGTTGCCAGAAACCATTATTCTCTCCTTCTACGCCGATCCAAATAGATTCAGCAAGAGGCTTCTGAAGATCAACTTCAATACAGATGCGAGCAACACTAGGTCTAGTCAGGGATGCAGTAGCCGTATCTATAAACAATGGATTCCCAATAGTTCTGGCAATAGAGAAAGAGACAATGCTTATCAAACAAGTGGATTGGAAGAGAGGGGAGTGAAAACCATACTGGGACCATAGGTGACTCCTTATTAACGTGAAAATCAGTGGTCCAACGAAATGTTCGCATGAGGAACTTATTGACCATCCAAGAACCCTTTGTCCAGATTCTCAAGAAGTCCGCTTCAGCCGAACAACGCAGCAACACATGCCTGTGATCCAAATGCCCAACTTGAATTGTACCCTTCAAATCCAATGAAGCGAAAAATTTTCGAACCTCCTCCAGCTTCGGCCTCCCATATGAGAATTTTCCTACAAGAGACAATCTGAATGGAATTGCCACCTTATTGATGTCATCTTTAGAGAAAAAGACTGCAGCTTTCCCTCTATACGTAGATGGAGTTTTGATCTCAACAGGAGATGGTGCAACCTCTGAAAATAATTGAGAAATGATTTTTTGGACATGGGAGAGATAGAAGACGATGGCTGCATGGCAGCCATGGCCTCCTACAAGGCAGAAAAATTCAAAATTTAAAATGGCCGAGAAAGTAGGAAGAAGATGCTAGAGAGAAAAAACCCTAGCTTAATAGTAATACCAAAATTGAAGAAACTTACTAATACTCAAAAAAGGAAAATTCATTGTAAAAATCTGACATTGATGGAATATTGAGAAATGTGCCACATATCACAAAATTTACAAAAAATGGAAAAATATTAAATGGCTCTTATAAATTATAAAAATTTTTCACAAAAATACAATTATCTCTCAAAACATGCATACTAACATTTTTACTCGAAAATAATAACATTAATGCATTCTCTGAAAACATGCTTTTAATAAATAAAGAAACAAAAGTTAAATAAATACCAAATGACCACTAAAAATCATAAAATTTTTACAGAAAGTCTATAAGTATACAAAATGCATATATAAAAATTTTCACAAAAAAAATTCTCACAAAAAGGCTGCATTAAAAATGTGTCATTAACTACAAAATACCAAAATTCTAAATAAGTAGTAAATGACTCCGAAAATCATTAAAATTAGAAAAATCATAAAAAAATAAAAATATGAATTTAGCAACTAAAATAAAATAAAAGGTATCTTCCTGCTAAAATTACGATTTTACTCCTGATACGACTAATTAGTCATAATTTACGCAAAAATTGCAATTGACCTTGAAAAACAAAAAAGTACTCCTAAATGAAGTAAAAACACATTTTTTTATAAAGGATGTATCAAAATTTGGTGTCTACAATCACACCAGTTTAAGTCACACAAATACAATTGCATTCACACAATTCACACAATCATTCTCTCGACCTTCTCTTCCCTTCACCATCTCACCACTTCCCTCAATGATTCTGATATGCGTGGATGTATGTGGAATTGCTTGAAAGACCAAGTATGAATTTCGAACCTTTCCCCTTGGATGAACTAGACTCTAGAATCAGTACCAAACCCTTGAACACGCAAGATGAACAACTCGAAAATTCAAGGAAGCTTTGAACCTCCTTATGGAACGAACAAGAACTCAAGGAATCAGCACCTAGAACGCTTGATCAAACCAATAAGGCAACTCTAAGATAGGGTTTGAACTTCGAATCACTCTACAAATTTGGGGGTTGTTCTTAATCAACAAAGAACAAAAGAAAGCACTCAATTTGAGAATTCACAAATTTATTAATTGTCAAACTTATAAATTCATATGAATAGTACCCTCTATTTATAGGGTTACATAAATAATTCTAGAACTTAGAAAATAAAGCAACTTCTTAAATCTAAACATTAACTAATTAAAACACCTAACTTAAAACACTTGTAACTACTATAGAAGTATAAACAAAAGAAAGAAATAAATTAAAGCAACTAAAAAGACGCCATTCTTCTTGCATTTGGGCTGGTCGTCCAATGCTAAAGCCCAATAGACCAAAAAGCCAACTCCAAGATGATGATGGGCTTCCATCTTCAATCCAATAACATATGGGTTGGATGATTTCTCTTTGATGCTCCATGAATCCACTTGAGCAGCCCAAATACTATGTTGTGAAGCTTCTTTGTAGTTAAACTTGATCCATAACCAAAGCTTCAACTCTTGGCCCATCTTATGCACTAAAATAACTTGAATAATGAGTCCAAAGAAAGGCCCAAGTATCAGTAACATCTCTTTCATGATCAAACATAAATTGATCTCATCAAGACCCAAACGAGCTAGCTTTCCTTGCTCCATACGTTGGAGTCCAAGCTCATGGAGAGCATGTATCAGCAACAAAATTGCGATTGATCATTGGATCATATCAGATTCTTAGCTTCACCTTCACTCACCAATCCATGCACATACAATCATTAGCACACACCAGCACCAGCACCAGCACCAGCACAAACACACACAACCCTTCACAACACACCTACACAAACACTAAAACACATACATAAGCTCACAGATTCACACATCACACACTCACTTACACCAGCTCACACAGACACATTTTCACACAATTCACACGGCTCTCACAACGCAAAACCAAACACACACATACAGAGAGTCACACAATTCTCGCACACGCACGCACGCAGTTAGTGCACATGCAAGTGCTCAGAACAACCAGTTGCATCACCAACACCATCACTGCCAAGCCACCACCAATTTACTCATTGTCTCAGCCACAAAAGACACCCAAAACCACCATCATTTTACACCAATCACCTACAAAAAGCCCCACAACCACCAACTGCCGTTCAACTCCTCTCCCATCTACCAAAACCACCTTCGGCCTCTATCAGCCCCTTTTCCCTTGAGGCACAGCAGCTGCAAATCAACCACCACCATGGCTGTGGCCAGCAATCATCCCCATCGCCGCCATCTTTCTTAGCCAAATAAGGAGAGATTTTTGCCTCTTGTTTTTATAGTTCAGGTTAAATTTTGTGGGCATTTATTTGTTTAGTTTGGGCTTTTGACATATTTAAAATTTAATTAGATTGTGATGATTTTGGGATTTAGAAGTTAAATGAAAGAGAGCAAGAGAGAGGGGGAGAAAGAGAAAAGAGATGCGGAGAGAGTGAGAGACTTAGAGAGAGAATTGAGAGAAGGAGAGAATGGACAAAGGGGGAGAACTAGAAGAAAAGTAGAGAAAGAGAAGAAAAAAAGAAGGAAAGAACGGATAGAGAGAAGAGGGAGAAGAAAGAGTGAAGGGAGAGAATAGAAAGAGAAAGAGAGAGCAGAGGCAGAGAAAAGGAAAGAAAGAGGAAAAAATGAAGAAAAGAAAAGGAAAGAAAGAGAGAAATGGAAAGAAGAACAGAAAAAGAAAAAAGGAAGAAAAAAAGAAAGAGAGAAATAGAGGGGGAAAAAAAAGAAAAAGTGAACAAAAGAAAATTAGGAATTTGGGGTTAGGAAAGAGTTTAGGGAATTTGGAAATTTTTGGTAGATGGAAATTGATTCGGAGGAATGTTTCAGTGGGTTCAATTTTTTATTTTTGATAAAAGGGTTTGATTAATCTTTTATTTTAGTTTTACTTTGTTTAATAATTAAGTTAGTTAGTTAGTTCAGCTAATTAGTTTAGTTTGTTAGTTAATTGAATTACTTTAGTTAATCTGGTTAGTTTTGTCTAATTTGACACTTTATTTTCTAGTTAAGTTATTTTATTTTATTTTATGAAAAATATAAATTCGCATTGGACCCCTACAACTTGCTAAACCATTCAATTTAGTCCCAAACTAATTGCTGGATTTTCAATTTAACCCCCTAGACCTTGCAGGATTTCTAATCAACCCCTAATCTTTGCTAGAAATTACATTTTTTCCCTTATGAATTGTTGGAAATTATAATTTTGTCCTTGTGTTTGCTGGAAATTATATTTTGGCCCTAGAACATTGCTGGAATTTATGTTTTTGCCCCCAAATAGCTAGAACCTGCATTTTAGCCCTTGAATGTTGCTAAAAATTTGATTTTGACCCCTCCCTAATTGCTGAAATTTTTATTTAGTCCCTCTAAGTTGCTGTAAATTCTTTTTTTGTCCTCATTGTTGCTAGAAATTTGTTTTTTTTATACTCCCTAAGATAACTGAAATTACATTTTAACTCCCCATACTTGCCATAATTTATAATTTTATCCTTTAGATCCAAAAAGATATGGATGCCAAAAATTCTCTCTCATTTTTGAAGGAATGATGATCAAAACAAAGAAATCAAGATGGTACAAGGATAACGTTGAGTATGGAGTAAGCTAGTTGTTTATTCTTTTTATTACTTGTCTAAAATAATAATCCTTATTACGTGATATGCCTAGTTGTATGAATATGTGATGTAGTGATATGATTGAAAATTCCATTTATGTAAATAAGTAAAAAATGTGCTTTATGTTCATCTATATGTTTAGAATATATATGAATATGTAGTGATTTTATGCAAGAATGATAATACTTGATGCATCCTTGATGATTTACTAGTTTCTTTGAGAAGATCTTGAAATCATGCATTATGAATATTTTGATGTTTCCTATGTGACTTTATGCATCTACAAATATGATGTAATGATAACATGTAGATGTCAATTTTTAAAAAAAATTGTGATACGTGTTATTTTTCAAAGTTTTTACATTTGGACGATTTATCATGAACAATATACAACATATTTTGAAAGTTCTCATATGTTCTTTTTCTTTGATTTATTCATGAGTCATTTATTATTTTTTGTATATCTCCTTCTTAAAAATATTAATTTTTTTTCTTTTTGAGAAATAAAGTTTGAAATTATTAATTATATTAAAAAAAGAAGGGGAAATAAGTTTCGTTTCTATGTTTTTGGAGTATTGAATGGATTGATATATCCATATTTATCTTTATCACATGACAAGGTGTTATTGTCGCATTTATGATATTGGAGATAATATGAAGATGTGATTTGATGAAAATGTGATTGTATTTGTTTTATATTATTGTGTTTATATGTTGTGGGGAACAACACTCCCATTTTAGTGAAGACCATCTATTGAAGGGAGCAAAACTTCCATTTTTTATAGCCCTATTTCACTACCTATCCAATTCTTTTTTAGTCCCAAATGAAAGTGTAGACCTTTTCAAATATGAGTTTCTTCTTCAAATTTGTGTCTCTCTTAATTTTTGTTTTAAAGACAGTTTTAAAATGAACTTTCTTTGTATTTCCAAATGAGCTTTCGAAATATGCTTATATTCAGGGGAAGAAGTTAAAAAATGAGTTTTGTGTTTTTAAACTAAAATATGTTTTCTTGATACACTCAGATTTAGGGAGAGCAGATATTTTTCAAAACAAAAAGTACTTTCATACCCATAATGATGAGGGGGAGCATTGATTATCATATTTTTTACACCTCATAAATCTAGTTTTGATGATGCCAAAGGGAGAGAAAAAGATATGAAATGATGAGTAAAGTGTTGAGGCATACTTTCTTACAAACATACTCGGAGGAAGCTCAAAATTCAATATGAATCACTTAGACACATATTAAAGGGAAGTTTTTTTTATAATTACTTTATCCCCACTTTTCATCATTTGGTTTGTCAAAATTAAAAGCGGGAGATTGAAGATTCTATGATCCTAAATCATCTAGTTTTAATGATTAACAAATAAATGATGAAGTAATCTAATAATTCATTTGAGCTATCTTGTTGTAAAAGTGTTTGAGCATTAAAAGGAATCAAAAAGAGAAAGAAATCGCAAGAAAATTATAATATAGACTTGTGATACAGAAGTCTGCATGAATAGTAACCACGTCTGCATGAACAATAACCCGAATGAACAATACCTGTAAACAGTAACCCCTGAATGAATAGTATTGTGAATAGTAACGTACGGATAAACAGTACTCCCCGGTGAAAAGTAGCGCCTTGGATGAACAATATCCAAATGTTCATATGAACAATAACTTTGGGCAGAATGCATGTGGACGAGAAACCGAACGAGAATGCGGACGTCTGGATGAACAGTAATGGACGTCCAAATCTCAAATTTACTGTCTAACGGCTAGTTTTTACAAAAAGTTAAATTTGACCGTTAGAAGCTATTTCTAGCTATTTTCTCACCCCTATAAATACCATTATGTATAGAATTAATAATGTCTATTTAGTTTACAAGTGTTTAAGAGTGATTTTAAAGAAAAATACTCTTGTGTGAGTTGTACTTGTAGTTCTAGGTGAGGTAGTTGGTTGGAATTGTGAGAGATTTTCTAAGTGTGGTTGAGAGCTATCAAGTGTAGCAAACTGTAAGGTTTGTGAGTAATTGTAAAACTCTTGACTAATCTTGGTAGAGCTTAGTGTAATCAAAGTAAAGATTTTGGGTCAACTAGAGGCCGAAAGAGAGAGAAAGAGTAATCTTCCATTTTGTACAGTTAATTAGCTTCATCAACTTGAAAAAAAAAATCATAATGAATTGAATTCTAAGAGATTATACTTAGGAGTGGATGTCAGTACTAAGTTTGGTATTGAACCACTATAAAAATCCTGGTGTTGTTTCTTTATACCTTTTCCTTTACTTTTGTTTATTTGTGAACTTGTTTTACTATATCTTTATCATTATTATTGCAAGTTCATTTATTGTTGTATTAGTTACATTATCGTTTTTGGAACCCGCACCCCTTCGGAATAATTGAGTTAAAGTTTCACTCTTAACCAATATTAACACAAAATGGTTGATAAAATTACAAGTAACGCACTAGTAGCTGCAATATTAATATACTACAAATCAAGAAGAATTATAAAATAATTCACAAATAATGAAATAAGCAGTAACATAAACTTAAATTAAATTTAAAACTTAAGCTTCACTCATTGTGTTAATTAGATTTCTTTTTTGGGGTAAATTTTAATTATGTAGTATACAAATATCAAATTATTATACAGTGTCAGTTCACCACTACTTTTGTAGACTTTGCAAATGGACAACATCCTGAGTTACATTCTTAGATAAAAAAGTAATTCAATACTCGAACCTTTTGAATTGGCTATCTATGCATTCACTATCAAACCCATTGAACATTAATAGTAATAAATTGGATTTTAATTTTAGAGTATAATATTAATACGATTAAGTAGAAAAAAAAAAGGAGAAAGTGAAAAGGAAAATTGAAAATAGAAAACTTGATGGCCTTTCCTCTAATTGGGAGTTGTGTATTGCACCATCAATAGGAATTAAAGAGGGGTGAGTTTTTTACCTGGGGAGAAGGGGAAAGGGGGTGGAGGGGAGGGTACAGTATGGTGTCTTTGTTGTTGAAGAAATCAGATAGACTTGTTAAGATTTGACAATTGTTTGCAGCTTTTGTTGTTCATCTAATAATATTTATATTATTTTTATTTCTTTTTTTTATTATATTAGATGGAATATGGCATTTCACTTCTATTTGATTTTTCAGGTTCCAAAAGTCCAGTTGTATTCCATATGTGTAAACTTCTAATATTTATGTTATTTTTTTATTTCTTATTTTTTTACTACCCAAAACTTAAAAAACCAATTCTTGGTTGATGGTTTCTAGGGCCACAGTAAGTTAATGTCTCTTGTCCTTTCCCATCACATCATGCTTTTTTGATGTCCAAAAAGTCCGGCTTTTTGCACTTGAGAAGGGCCAGTACTACTAATACCACCTTGTATATTGTCACATGTGTTGTTAAATTTTTATTAGTTACTTTTGTCAATATTATAGGTGTCTTTGTTTTGAAAGATAATATTGTAGAATTATCCCTTCTTTTATCTATCCCTAGTAAGAGTAGAATATAAAACTGAAAGTGAGAAATATAACTTAGAATGAAAAACATGCTAAATATTGACATTTAAAGAAAACCCACTAATTTAGACGTTTTTGTAGTTTCCACTTTTTAGGGAGCAAATTGCAAGGTTTCAAATCGCATGTGGACTACATATTAGAACCCAAACGCGTGGGGAGACTAGAGGGTAAATCCGAAAAATTGTAGAAGTTTGTATTCCTAATTGTCACTAGTGCCAGCCAACGACATTTTTGGTCTTTAAAATCTGACCGTTGGAACTATAAGAATGATCTCATGATTCGTATCCACCTTATCTACAGAGGGGTGACTGAAACAATTGGGCAAACTTTCATTTTTCACAATGGCTTTCTCAAACCTTCCAAAGAGCTCATTTTCATACATTTCCACACTGCCACGGGAACCAAGAAGAAGAATTCCATTTCAAATACCATTAATTAATGCTGTAAAATCCTCTGAACCCGGAAATGAGAAGCTTACAGAGAGAAAAACTCAGGAAATTTCCACCAATTCTCAACCTGCAACAACTACTAGTCCGCCTCCTAAGCCGAAAAAGCCTGTCTATTCAAGTGAGTTGATGAAATCTTCTTTATTCACGGGAGTATATGTAAAGAATAATACGAATTTAGTTATGGAAACTCTATTGACATTCTTCTTTTTCCTTTCTCTGACAGTGAAAAAGGGACAAATTGTTAGAGTGGACAAGGAGAAGTACCTTAACAGTGTCAACGTGAGTATTATGTTTCTTTAATTTCTATAGAAAATTCAGTTTCATCTGCACTGTTTCCTAGGTTATTAGATAACTACCGAAACAGATTTCATATTTAGTAACGTGATGCTGTATTAAAGTTAATGAGTTCAATCTAAAGATTAGTCTGACTTAACTGCTAATTGAGGCTAATTTCATCAATTGTATCAGTGAACTTGAACATTTACAATACACATCATTTGCAGTGAATATTTTCATCTTGGTCCATAAAATTTTAACATCCAAACTATCCTCAAATAAGCATGGCTTAGCTTAGACAAACATAACTAGGAGTACAGGACTAGCTGACTATTAATATCCTCTATTTATGTACTGCTTGTAACCACCCCATTATAAAATACCAGTTGCTTGTTGAGGGAAATTGATGCGTATCCGCCCGAGACCCCACATTAATCTTCTAACGAGAACTTTCGCGAAAAACACAATTCACAGGATAGCCCTCCCAAGGATCGTTCTTGTGTATTAATGGAACGATCTAATCTCAACTCTACCCAAGAATTGAAATTAGATTGATAGAAAATCTCAAACCCTAACCCCATGTATTGATTAGAACTCAAGATCAAGTAAGAATCAATGAATCCCTCGAAGAATCTCAAACCTCTCAAGAAGAGCCAAAGAGGAAAACCCACACTAAATTTTATTATTTATCAACATTATATCCAAAACAATGATAAGTCAGACTTGTATATGTAAAAATTCCCTAAACATCTAATATAGAAGGTAAATAGTCTAATACAAGTGAAAAACTAAGAAAAAACTCCAAAAATAGTAAAAGTATGTAAACTCTCTGTTCGTAGTCACACCCTCACCCGTGGCTTGGCTGGCTCCACGGATCCTGTCAGAATGCTCACTTCAAAGTGAGTCGCGAGTGTCTTTTAGCAAGCCGCGAGCGTGGCTTACGTCCACCAGTCCGTGGCTTGCTTCCAGCCTTACTCATTGCTTTTTTTGCTTCCCAGTTGCGGGTTAACTCCTCCCAGTCATGGATGGCTTCTTCCTCCAACTTTTTTTGTCCATTTTTGGTGCCTTTAAGCCTTCATTTGTGGTTGGTATCGGCCTCCTCTTTGACAGAACTCTAGAGACGATGCGAATACTTTCATCTACTTGAGCCCTTTGGTTCGCATCATTCCTCTTCTCTTCAGGAAGATTCATCCTCGAATTTTGCTTCTTCATGGTTTCAACCAGAGGAACATCATGTACCTGCACAGAGGACATGTGGAAGAAAAGATGAGAGTTAGTAGAATCCACTTGTATCTCCCCCTTGTGTTCATCCATCTCTATACATCCCTTCATTAACTTCTCCCTTTCCTTGCTAGCCTTATTCTTCCTGACTAGTTTCACTTGGTCAAGCATAAGAGTGATGTACTTCTTGTGCCAAATAAATGAATACTAATTTTGGAACTAATCATGCATCACCTTGTGATCAAATTGTCGCAAACACCCCAATAGCAAATGGCATGCTCCCATCGGCACTACATCACACAATAGACTATCCTTGTAAGCCCTAACGAAGAGCTCAATCTCACCCTGCTTGGTCACCTTTAGTTCACCACTATCAATCACCTGTTGCATACGATAGGGTTTAGCATACTTCAATGCCTTCAAACCAAACTCCTCTACCAACAAAGAATTAACAAAGTTAGTACAACTGTCTGAATCAACAGCAATTCTACATACCTTGTCTTTGATGAAACACCGAGTACGGAAAATGGATTCCCGTTGCAAGTCACCCCTATCCTCGTTAGACAATTCATCTAAGGTTTTCCTTGTGATCAAAGCTTCTCCTTTGTCACCTGAGCAGTTGATAGTACTATCACTATCGCTATCTCCTTTCGATGGTGACATCTTCTCATCATCCAAAAAAACGCTCTCTATATCACCACCATCTAGTGCAATCATAGCTCTAGGGTTTGGATATTGGGCAGTCACTTGGCACTCGAAGCACTTGATGTCACGTGTTTTCATAGGCACCTTTGCTTGCCCCTCCCCATCAACTACGCCTCCTTTGGCTTCATAGCTTCCTTAGACTTAAGCTAGCTCGTTCCTCTTGTCCCATATATGGTCTATCTTGGCAGCTATGTGTTACAGCTTGACTCTTCTTGGCATTGCTTGGCCGAAACTTATGAAGGAAAGGAAGGCAAGAAGTCTCTAGAACCGTTCAAAGCATTTGACCAAGGGAATGTTCTCGAGGAGCAATATTTTACTCAAGCAATGGAAGGTTCTAGAGAAGCCTAGTAGGAATGGTTAAGTCTTGCTAATGTAGAATTCTCTAGAATGTTGCCTATGTAAATATGAGTAGCTTGTATCTAGAAAGTTCCTTGTAAATATCTAGCTACTTGTAACTTGTAAAAGACTCTAGATAAGCAATTGTAGCCACACATCTTAGGAGGCCACAAGTATAAATAGGCTACTCCCCTCATTTGTAACTCACCAAGTTGGAAGCAATACAAACTCAAGCATTCTCCCAAACTCTTGTGCTCTCAAGTGTTCTCCTAATCTCCTAACCTTTCCATTGTCTTAAAGTGCTTCTCAAAGCTCTTCTTACACACTTCAAGGCTTACTTAGCAACTTTGATAGCAAGTTTGTCTAAGTGTCACACGGGTAAAAGAAATCATCCCATGACATATGCCTCCTATAAGAAAACTTGTTCCATCTCTCCTCTTTGCCTTGACTAGCTTCTCTGCTGTTTTAGTTTTGTGAACCAAATCCTCAAGCTCAACATATGATTGCAACTCCACTATTTCCCAATCCCTTGGTTTTGACCAATTAAAAATCATGCCTTTTAGCCTCATTGTGTTCCACTACGTTGGCACGAATAATTGTCATCTCCATGTCCTTGAAGTACTCATCGACTGTCCTACTCCCTTTGACAATGATTGAAACCTCTGATGTAGCTCCTGGTAATAGTGGCTAAGCACGAACCTCCACATAATCATTTTCATTTCCTCCCATGTGTAAATAGGTCGCTCTCCACACCTCCTTCCACACCTCCTTTTGTTAGTGACTAGTTGGTCCCACCACACACTTGTGTAGTCAAAAAACTCTATGACAGCTAGCTTGACCTTTTTTTTCTCGAAGTAGTGGTGGCAGTTAAAGACGTGCTCCACCTTCCACTCCCATTCCAAGTGGAGCTCGGAGTCACTCCTGCCTTGGAAGATAAGAATCTTCATCTTGATGCTCCTAATGTTGCCATCACGAGCACGCTCTCCTTTTCTCTACATCCTACCAACCTTCCCATCATCATTGGAATCCTTAGATTCAGCCATTGGTGATCTCCTCCTTCTGCTTCTATGGCTACTCCTCAATCTAGAGTATGAATGTCCCTGCCTTCCGGCCTCCACTGCTTGCCTAATCCCTTGTTTGATGCTGGCATTTAGTATGTCAGTCAAGTTCTTTATGTCAAACACCTTGATTCACCATCGTTAGATAGGTTGGCTCAGAGTGCCTTTGAGATTACTTTAGCAGTCATATTTCCTCACAACACTCGTATATCTCTCAAGTTACTCATAATTTTTTCACTCAATTTTCCTCTTGTAGCCCTTTTAAAAGAACTTAAGATGGATTTTTGGACCAAAACTCAAGAAAGTAGTTTGAGAGGAAGTAAACCTAACACTAAACAACTCACAACACAGCACAAGAAAATTGGACAAAATTCCCGGATGAATAGCATTTTTTTGTCAATAAAGATGGAACCTTTTGATGATTTTGGTTAAAGAATAGTCAACAAATCATCAAAACTCAACAACCCAAGCAATATCGAGTCAAAGACAAGAATGTTTTAGAGTTTCTAGATGATCCAAATAAAAAAAAGGACAAAAAACACAAAATTGCAATAGAAAGTTGCAGAAAATTGCACAAATTTGCAGAAAAATCCGCAAGAAATCAACTAGGATAGCAGGAATTATGCAGAAAACAACAAGCCCAACACAATAAACAACATGAATATCAAGGAGAACACGTAGAGGAAACCCTAGGAACAAGAATTACTCAAGAATGAATGACAAAACAAAATTACTGCAATAATTTCAAGGCAAACAAAGAAATAGAGGGATATATCCAATTTCTAAGAATCGAAATTCAAGAGATGCATTAACAAAACCTAATACTAAGAAGCCAATAAGTTCTGATACCACTTGATTTGTGCCTGCTCGAGACCCCATGTTAATTACCAAATAGGAACCTTTGTGAAGAACACAATCCATAGGACAACCCTCTCAAGGATTGTTTTTGTGTATCGCTGGAACAATCTAACCCCAATTCTACCCAATAATTGAAATTAGATTAATAGAAAATCTCAAATTCTAATCCCATGTGTTGATTAGAACTCAGGATCAAGCAAGAATCAATGAATTGCTCGCAGAATCTCAAACATCTCGAGGAGAGGCAAAGAGGAAAACCCTTACTAAATTTTATTATTTATTAACGTTATATCCAAAACAAGGAAAAGTCAGACTTATATATCTAAAAATATCCTAAATTTTATTATTTATTAACGTTATAACCAAAACAAGGAAAAGTCAGACTTATATATCTAAAAATACCCTAAACATCTAATATGCAAGGTAAATAGTCAAATACAAGTGAAAAACTAACTAAAAACTTGAAAAACAGTAAAAATGCATGAACTCTTTATCCGTAGCCGCACCCTCACCCATGCCCTGGCTGGGCCCATGGCTCTCGTCAGAATGATCACTTCAAAGTGAGCCACAGGTGTCTTTTAGCAAGCTGCAGGCGTGGCTCACTTTGACCCCTCTGCAGCTCGCTTCCAGCCTTCACCCGTGGCTTCTTCTACTTCCCAGCCACGGGTGCACTCCTCCTAGCCATGGATGGCCTTTTCTTCCAAACCCTTTTGTCCATTTTTGGCGTTTCTAAGCCTCCATTTGTGGTTGGTATTGGCCTCCTCTTTTACAGTACTCTAGAGATGATGCAAATGCCTTCATCTACTTGAACTAAAGCTCTTTGGTTCGCATCAGAAATCTTGACCACTTGGAAGTCCACAACTGTTAATTTTTGGTCCAAGACAATTGTACAAGCCTGCAAAAACTAAGTGAAGCCACTCAAACATAATATACAAATTCTTAAAAATTGTATTTAGCAGTATAAGATCAACATATTGCCTCCAATTATGTCTTGTAATATGTTGGACAACATCACTGTTTCATGGATGCCTCATTTTTGGTAAAAACTGCTTTAGGTCCATCTACTCTTTTCAAAATGGAAGTACATACTTATAGAGTAAACCAAAACCCAAAAACCATTATAACTGAAAAAATGTATGGGTGCGTGCACATGCAGGTGCGTCCCAGTTGCTGTCTTTTCATATGTGCACATATCTGCCGAGATAAATAGCTTCAACCTTCTTCCTGTCCACTGAAATAATGTGCTGACTTTTATGTTCTTCAAATTTCAGTACTTATCTGTTGGACATCCACCTTATTATAAAGGTTTGGACTACATTTATGAAGACCGGGGGGAGGTATGATTTTGATTATGCAAAAGCTATTGTTCTGTAATGAAGAGATTATCAGATGAGCATACAGTATAATGTTTTCTGGTGTCTGATTGCCTAGTTTACACTTATTTTAGGTGCTGGACATCCGCATATTTGAGACCGGAGAATATGCTCTTGTAAGTGCCCTAGTTTCTTTACTTCAGGAGTAACTCCTAGAGCCACTATGGTAAAATGAAATAATGCATGTATAAGTCAAACCAAAATCCAAATCATAGACGTGCATTGATTCTTCATAGCCGAGTGGAAATGGAAAATTATAATGATGCTTATTTGGCCTCATTCTGCAAAATTCATGTAATCCTGCCAAAAGTTCAGAACCACAGTCATTAAAAGAACTATGACCATCTTTTTTAGCTCCAGCACAGAACGACATGACATGTAATTCTCAGCATTCCCAAACTAAATAAATGTATTGCTTCTGAAAACGTTGAACAGTTAATTAATTGAATAAAAACGGTACTTGCACTCAAAAAGAATGAAACATCTGATATCGTTCATCTTTATTATTGATACAAGATTGCTGACATTCACAAATCTTTGCTAAGCAGATTGGATGGGTTGGTATACCAACTGCACCAGCTTGGCTTCCAACAGACATGCTTATCAAGGTGCCGTTAGACTTTTATTTTAGCTTAGAGTTCCAATATATTTCTCATCAAAAAATTTTTTCTCGCCTAACAGCTGCAGAAACTTGCAACTGCATGTTCCTATAACATTTAATATGACCTAATAGTTAATTCTACGTTCCTGCAGTCAGAAAAGCTAGATTATGAAAGATTATAAGGCTTCAATGGCTTGGGGAGTATGGTGGTGATCTTATTAACTGCACATTGTGAGAGGAAACTTGAGGAACTTCTGATGCTTATGACTCTGGCTTGGTTAAATCTGATTTTCTGATTATTTATTATCGTTGTCGAGGATATCATTGAAGTGAAAGCACTCTCTTAAGGATGAGTTTGCGAGCATGTATTTTCTAGAATTTGCCATATTTCACACTGAACTGATGGTGCACCATCAAAAAATGAACTGCGTTAGGTTGCAGAATTGACACTACCGTTAACTAGATCATTTCTTTTAATTGATCAATTCTATTCATCCAGGCTGCAGCAATATGATTTCATGACATCAAACTCAATAGAGGTCCTTGGATAATTTCTGGAATTACATCAGAAGAAAATTTTGTACTGACTGATTAACTAACATATTTTAGCGTGTTACTTCCACAACCAATGGATATTTTTTGTTCATTGTTTCTCTACACGGGCCCAGAAAGCTTCATGTCAATTTCCATTACTTACCTATGAAGATTCCAAAAATGAAAATATCACCCATGATATCGTACTATATTGGCCTGCAAATACCAAACTAACTATCATGCTTGACAAAATTTACCGTGGCGGTGATGGAATCTGATTTGCATGCTTTAAAAATGAGAAAATTGTAATTTTGGTACCAAATGTTTGGGGCGTTGGCAGTTTCAATCCCTAAAGTTTGGACAAAAGCAACTCTAGTACCAAATGTTCCAATTTTTTAGTACATTTAGTCCTATTGATCAGTTTTACAAAGATCTTATCGAAATCTGGTCTGTGATACTCACAGGCCGGTTACAAAAAGTTTTCAAAAAGAGTTAGATTAAAGAAAGAAATTTCATTGCCATAATTTGTAATTAAATGTACTAATTTGAGTTCATATATGATAAATAAGTAGATAAAACTGAAAAAATCTACCTAGAAAGTGGATTCGCGTGTGCCTTTAATTACAAATTATGGTAATTAAATTTTTTTCTTCACTCTAACTCTTTTTGAAATTTTTTGTAACTGGCACGTGAGTATCGCAGACCAGATTCCAATAAAATTTTTGTAAAACTAGTCATTAGGACTAAATATGCTAAAAAATTGAAACATTTGGTACTAGATTTGCTTTTGTCCAAACTTTAGAGACTGAAACTGCTATTGCCTCAAACATTTGGTACCAAAGTTGCCATTTTCTCTTTAAAAATTGCCAGCCACAATTAGTAGGAAATTTAATAAACTAACCATTAGTTATTTTTTAGTGACACGTGCCTTATTTTTATTGGTTGTTTTTAATAGGTTGCATGATTTGTTTTAGTTGTAGCTTGTATAGGGTCATAACCCATGTTAGTAGTAGTTGTTTAATGCCGTTTGGTTTCATTAGAAGGCGTAGCTTTTATTTTGTAGGTTTTGTTTTTGCTTAAAAAATTAGTAGCTCCTCACGTTTATCTTCAATAAGAAAACTTATTGATTTCTCCATTATTTTCTTTGTGTTTTTTGCCTAAATTCCTATAAATTTTCTCTATCAAATTGATTTGGGTTTATCAGAGCGGTATTAGAGCCATGGCACCCACAAATATTGCTTGTTTAGTCCCAAGATTGAAGAATAGGGAGGAGTAAAATTTTTGAAAGATAGGCATAGGGGTTAGGTCAATATGTTGAGAAAGGAGTTGGTGAGAATGCTTATGCACAGGCCATAAAAAAGGATAACATGTCATTGTCTCAAATTCAGCAGGGAATTGATATACCAATTTTTGAAAAAATTGTTACTGCGAATACAACAAATGAGGCTTGAGCTATTTTGGAGAAAACATAAAAAGGCATAGAACGGGTTCAACAAAGTAATTTGATGATGTTAAAGAGGAAGTTTAAACTTACAATGATAGAAAAATATGAATCAATTGAATTATATTTTTGTCATCTATCAAAGATCAAGAACGATATGGCACTCAATGATTATCAACTTATTGATGCGGTATTTGTTGAGCAAGTTCTTAGCACTTTACCCATAAAGTTTGATCACGTGGTAACAATAATTCAAGAAACCAAGGATTTGTCAGAATTAAAAATTAAAGAATTGCAAGGCTCATTAATGTTGCATGAACAGAGAATTAATGGGAAAATGAAAGACACACCAGATACAGTAGAGAAGGCACTGCAGGCACAGTTTATTTTGAAGGCAAAGGATGAACCCAAGGAGCAAAGAAATTTTCAATAGAGAAATCAAGACAACAACAGTAGAGGTTGTTGTTATAACAGCAGAGGTAGAGACCAAGCTAACAATAGAAGTAGGGGTAGATGGAATTATCATTGTTGTAGAGATAATAATTTTAGAGATGGCCTTGATAGAGGCAAATGTGATGGTTATAATTATGGCAGTAGATACAATTTTGACCAAAATAATGATAGCCAGAGGATTCAGTATTATAACTATAAAAATTTTGGCCATAGAAAATTTGAATGTAAATCTAATAATAATTTTCAGGCTAATGTTGTTGAAAATTAGGCTTCAAATAATAATCAAAATTCAAAGCCTACAACACTGTTGATGCCGTTGATAAAAATAAATAGTTATTGGACACTGGATGTAGTAACTATATGTGCATGAAAAAAATTATTTTCTGAGTTTGCTAAATCTATTAAGGTTAAAGTAAAATTTGAAAATAATACTATTCTACTAGTGTTTTGTAAGGGAAAAATCCCCATTAGCCTGAAAAATGGATTAACAATTTTATCTCTAATGCATTCTATGTTACTAGATTGAATCATAATCTGTTGAGTAAGGGGATATTCGTATCAAACAGGGTGTTTGTACGATTTTTTATGAGAAAGTTGGTGTGACTACAAAGGTGATGATGAATCCAAACCGTTTATTTCCATTAAATTTGAATATTAGAGATTTTTCTTTTTTGGTTACTATGATTAATGATATCAATTGGTTATGGCATATGCGGTTTGGTCATTTAAATTTTAACATGTTGGGATTTTTTGCTAACAAAAGAATGGTTTATGGGCTACCGGATAGAGTTTGTGATATGTGTGTTTTGAGTAAGAGGCATATGGAAGTTTTTTAGACTAGTAAATCATGGAGATCAAGGAGACCGTTGGAGATTATATATTCAAACTTGTGTACATGGAGGTTCCCTCTAATGGTGGTTGCAGGTATTTTATTATATTTATTGATAATTTCAGTCAAAAAGCCTGGGTTTATTTTTTGAAGGAAAAATCTGATACCTATGACACTTTTAAAAAATTCAAGATTTTTGTTGAGAAGCAAAGTGACTATCAAATTAAAATTTTGGGAACAAATAGGGGTCAGAAATATCTTGCATGTGATGCTTTTCTTGAAAAAAATGGTATTTACCATCAGTTGAGAGTTAGGTGTACTCCACAACAAAATCGGGTGGCAGAGAAAAAAATAGAACAATTATAGATAAGGTGAGGTGCATATTGAAGTTGAAAAATATGTCAAAATCCTTTTAGATAGAGGTAATTGCTTGTATTTTTTATTTGTTAACAGGTGCCCCACAAAAAACCTTCCTGATAGAACCCTTGAAGAAGTTTAGAATGATAAGAGACCAGTTGTCGACCAGTTCAAAGTATTTAGGTGTATTGCTTATTCACATATTCTTTCTTAGTTGAGGAAGAAACTTAATGATAAAAGAGAAAAATATGTATCTATTAGCCACACTGAGGTGTCTCAGGCCTATAAATGATTTAATCCTATTTCAAGGAAAGTGATTGTTAGCAAGGATGTGGCTTTTGATGAGAGAGGTGTTTGGAATTGAAATAAGGAGGATCCCAATAATGCATGATTGTAATGATGAAGATGCTAATTCTTAGTAAGTGCCTGTTAATTAGGGTTCACAAACTGAGTTAACTGTTCATCACACCACTATAGACAATTGCCTACTCATTTTCAGGATTATGTTATTTCTCCTGATAATGATGCTTCTGATGAAAAAAATGTTAATTTTGCTTTGTTTGTAGATTGTGAACTTGTTGCTTATGAAGAGGCTACTCAAGATGATCGTTAGGTGAAAGCAATGATGAAGAAATTTATGCCATTAAGAAAAATAATACATGAGAGCTTACTTCTCTTCCAATTCATAAAAATGCTATTGGAGTGAAGTGAGTCTACAATGGAAGTACAAGTCCAATGGAGAAATGGAGAGATTCAAAACAAGGTTGGTTGCTAAGGGATACATGCAAAAGCCAAGGATTAATTATTTTGAGGTATTTGCACCTGTTGCTAGACTTGATATTGTTTGTTTGATAATTTCTATTGTTGTGCAAAATGAATGAAAAATTTATCAAATGGATGTCAAGTCTGCTTTTTTTCATGGAATTGAGTGCTTGAAGAAAAAGTATATGTTGAACATCTTGCAGGTTATATAAGAAGAAACCAAGAAGATAATGTGTACAGATTAAAGAAGGTTTTGTTTGGTATGAAACTTTGGTACACAAGTATTGATTCTTGTTTTATTTCTCGTGAATTTCAGAGGTGCCCATATGAGTACACTTTATATATTAAATCTTCTACCCATGGTTATGTTTTGATTGTGTGCTTTTATGCAAATGATTTGATTTTTACAAGAAATAATTGATATGATTGTTGAATTTAGGGAGGCCATGATCAAGTAGTTTGAGATGATAGATATAGGCATAATGTCTTACTTCCTTGGTATTGAAGTTTTTCAATCTGAACATGGTATTTTTATTTCTTAGAAGAAACATGCAGGTGATAATTTGAAGAAGTTTAAGATGGATGATGTTAAGCCAATTTTGACTCTTGTTGAGGAAAATTAAAGTTGACAAAGGAGGGCACTGGTGGATATGTAGATCCTAACTACTTTAAGAGTTTGGTGGGGAGCTTGAGATATTTGACTTCTACGAGGCTAGATATTAATTTTAGTGTTGGCTTGATTAGCAAGTTTATGGAAAATCCATGTCAGTCACATTTGCAAGCGGCGAAGAGGATCCTGCAGTATATAAGAGGTACTCAGCAAGATGATATTTTTTATTTAGGCAGTGATCTTGTTGAACTTTTTTAGTATACAGATAATGATTGGGTAGGTGATACAGTTGAAACAAAGAATACATTAGACTATGCATTTTTTATTGGCTTAAGAATATTTTCTTGGAGCATTGTCTACTACGGAAGCAAAATACATTGCACTAGCTAACGGTGCTACTTAGGTATTGTGGTTAAGGAGGATGCTTGGTTTTTTACAGCGCAAGTAAGATGGTCTTACGAAGATTTATTATGATAATAAGTCAGCCATTGAGTTGTCGGAGAATTCAGTTCCTCAAGGGTGTAGTAAGCACATTAATATCAAGTATCATTTCATACATGAGTTGGTTCATGACGAGGAGATTGGGATTGATTATTACAGGATTGAGGAGCAAGTGGTAGATATTTTCACAATAGCATTGAAGATGGATGCATTCTTGAAGTTGAAAAAGATGTTGGACATGTCCACGTTTGAAGAGTTTGGTTTAAAAGAGGCTGTGTAGAAAATTTAATAAACCAGCATTAGTTGTTCTAGTGACACGTGTCTTAGCTTTATTGGTTGTTTTTATTAGGTTGCATGGTTTGTTTTAGTTGTTGCTTGTATAGTATCATAACCCATGCTAGTGGTAGTAGTTTGATGCCGTTTGCTTTCATTGGAATTCGTAGCTTTTTATTCGTAGGTTTTGTTTTTGCTTGAAAAACCAGTAGCCCCTCACGTTTTTCTTCATTACGAAAACTTCTTGATTTCTCCATTATTTTACTTGTAGTTTCTTATCTAAATTTCTGTAAATTTTCTCTATCAAATTAATTCGGGTCCATCACAATTGTTTCAACAGGGAACTAGGATTTTATAATGGCAAGAATCCAAGAACACCACTTGGTATTTATTTATCAATAGGTTTTAAACTTTTTTGGATTGACGATTTGAAAAACGGTTTTGTATTGGATTGAAAATTTGAAAACGGTTTTGTAGGATCCACAGGTGTTTGTTGTAGTGACTGCTTGACAAGAAGGCTCTCTTGTCAACAAGAAAATAGCATGCATTATAAGTAACATCAGAATTGTCGAGGGCAACCTATTTAGTTCATTTATCAGGCAAGCAACTTTTTACTTATTATCACTTGGTCGTCTGGTTTGTTGCTATGATGTTTTTGTGGTTTACAGTAGATTTTTTTCACTTTTGTTTGTAGTTAAGATTTCTGAAGGATTTCACTGTTGAGCCAACTCATATGTAGAATTGGGCTCAAAAAGGCTCAATAAGGATTGTTATTTTCATGTTTTTGCAAAGTAATGCTATCTAATTTGCTGAAGCACTTAAGAAACTAGTTTTCGTTGGAACCAACCACAAATATTGGCAGCATTCAATTTGAGCATGTTCTTCATACACCACGATCACAAGTTGATCATATAAAATGTTCCGATTCAGTAAATCATTTAGCCATTTAAAAAGAATAACATACAGTTAAGCTGATTACAGAATCAATACCGAAAAGATGTTGAAACAATCGCAGACACTACAAACTACATCAAATAGAACAAAATTCAATTATCCTTGCAACAAATGCATTCACACAAATGAAGAGGGCAATTGGGAAAGTTGCAGGATATATGTTGCACAAAAGCATTCTTGTACAGATTTCTACTTCTCTTGACAAATGCAATGGCAGCTAAATCGGATGTTAAAACCGGCGAATTCCCATGAGGTATGCTGGGAATTTACTTATGTTTCCTTTTTGACAAAAAAAAAGAAAAAAGCAATGACAAAACTCTCCTAACCACAACATTCATGAAAAATTTGGATCTAGAATCGTCTCTTGGTACATTTGTTGGCATTCATAAGTGTCGCCCTCTGAAAAATGGCATGTTAGTGTATGCCCTAAAACCAAGTTAGTTTTTGGGATTTTTATTACGCTTATTTCGTGTTATACTTATATATGTGGCATTTTCTTTGTCATTTAATACTTGTTATTAATATTACTTGTTTATTTGATAAAGTCCATAGAATATTAACTGTGTATAAGAGATTGTAAGAGTTACAATGATGAGACTCTTATTACACATTAAGTTATATTCTTAAACATCCCTAGTTGTAGTATTAATGAGATTGGACATCATTAATATGGGAAGACTAGCACATACTTTGCCTCTACTTATGGTAAGTAGTAGTTGATCTCGTCAACTATGGCGTGTGACACCTAAGCTGGTATGTGGATGCTTGTTAGAGAACAAGTTCATTGGATTGATCCGCCGAGAGTTACTATTCATAGTGCTAATGAATTATACTCTTAATGGCAATGGTGTAAGTGATCCTTAGACTTGAGATTACCATGGTATCTTGAGTGTGGATTGCTATGCTTTGACTCTATTGCTCGGTGCTCGTAAAAGAGTAGCCCATACGGTAGAGATTGGGTATAGCATGAAGCATGGAAGGATAGTGAGTAATCGATATAGGATTCACCACTCCTTATTACAGGAGAGTATATCCCGGATTGGCCACTTGTTGAAATATGACTTAAAGAATCTTTTGCGCAAAAGTGAAAGTATGACTTGAAAGAGTTTCAAGGTTATACTTTTATGAAAGTTGTATTTCGGGAACAAGAAATCATTAATTAGTCATTTAAAGAGTGCGCACTACACTCTTAGACTAATTGGGATATAGTGTGGTGAAAGGATATTAATTACACGATAACATTGTCATTGATAGGTGTAGTCTACCATATGACTTTCCTATTCACTTGGGTGGTCATGATGCATTGCTAGACGCCACTCATGATCTATAAGTGCAAATTAATTAATTAGTGAATTAATGATAAATTAAAGTGTTAATTTATCTGGCTCTTAATTAATTAATTAATGAGTTATAATTTGTACTTATTGCCAACGTGAATGGAACCTAATGGGTCACACACAATAAGAACATGGTCTTTGGGTTAAATTGTTATTAAGATAAGTATAAGATACTTATGGGGTTAATTTATGTGATAAATTAACTTAAAGGACTTATTTATAAATATTCTAAGTCTTGATGGAAATTAGTATCCTAAAAGGAATTAAGAAGCTATTTGGTTTCCTTTTGGAATTGGTTTCCTAAAGGAATAGGATTAGCTTAAGATAAGCTTCCTAAACCTTCTTGGTTTCCAATTGCTCTTGTTTCCTTAAAGACTAGGATACTACATCTATAAATAAGTCCATGCCTTGACTCTTGATTGATTGATGAAACATAACACAAAATTTAGAGAGAGAAAAATTGAGAGCTTGGTGGCGTTTTTCTCTCCAAGAAAAACGCCACACCTCCATCCCTAATTGTTAGGGTTTCAACTTCTTTCTTCTTCTTGTGTTCTTCATGAATCATTCAAGGGAGCTAGCACTCAAAAGGCAAGGCAAGCAAGCCCAAAGGTTCCTAAAGATCATGTTCGTGTGGATACCGTTGGAGGCTCGACACTTGGAGGGCTTTTCATGGTAGATCAACACCTTTATCGAATAGGATCTTGCCCTTTGAAGCATAGAAACCTTCTATGCTTGAGGTATTTGTGCTAAACACCCTTTAATCGTATAGATTACATCAAAGAAATCCATGGCTAAGGTAATAAATTTTTAAATTTTCCGCTGCGTTACTCCCCTTATTACCTTACAGTGGTATCAGAGCCTACTTTGATTATATCTATATGATTTGTGTTTATTTAATTGTCATAAATATGGATGGTTTGTTCTTGATGAAATTTGTCTCAAAATTGTTTTAGAAAAATCAAGAGTTTGATTTTTAAGATAAGTTCTTAATTGTTTAAAAGTGTTTTAAATAATTAAGATGAGTTCTTATGGTTGAATTCAAGGTTTCTAAATTATTTTTTACGTGCTAAAAGGGTTTTAACATGTTTTGATTCAAAAGAGTTTTGAAAAAGACCAAAGAATTTCAAAGATCGTATTTTCTGGACACAAACCGCGCGAAAACTCGCGCGCGTTTTGACCCGCGGTTGAAATCCCGTACGTTCTGTCGACAAACCGCGGATGAAACCGCGCACGGTTTGTCCCACGGTTTGTAAACCGCGGATGAACCCGCGCACGGTTTGTCCCACGGTTTGCTGGCAGAGTTCTAGCGGGATTTTTCCTAATTTTTTGGAAAACGCGAATTTTTAGAATTTTCTCTACAAATCACTTTCCAATTTTAATTGTTAATATTTGGAAAGTTAAATATTGGAAACCTACACCTTCTATAACTTTATTTTTGAGACAAATAAATTCAAGAATATTAATCTAATTAATTTAGACCATGTGATTTATGACTAGAATTAAATAAAGTAATTTATTTAATTGTTAAATATTATGATGGCATGGTGGATGATTATGGACTATGACCAATGTGATTGAATGGTTGATTTTTTTATTAATTTTGATGGTTGGCTTGTATTGGTTTTTAAAATAGGGCCTGCGCGTCCTGCCTTCTCTATTATTCTCATGTAATTCTCTTCTCACCTAACTCCCCTCGAATGTAACTCGAGGTTTCTTAGTCAATACATGTAATGTACATTGTGTAGGTTAGAGTTAGGTTTTAATTTTCTAAATTGTTTAGAATAGAATTACATGTGTAATGTACAAAGAAGATGGAGATGGAACCAAGGAGCAACCATGGAGGCTCATCAAGAGTTGAAGACCTCCCAAGGAATGCATCAAGGAGTTGATCACATCCCTTAGGAATTTGACCATATATTTTCCTTAAGGCTCGAGGAAAATATTTTAGTTAAGTCCATAATCATCCACGGTTTATTGTGCATGTTTTTATTTTATATGTCGATATATTTTAATTACATGCTATGATGAGACTATATATTGTATAATTAAAATAAAAATCCCTCAAATAAAATATTAAGTCACTAGCCTTCCATTATTGTAGTAAAAATCATAGTTCTTGCTAAGTGTTGACACGTTGGCCTCCGTCAAGGTCACCTTACCTAGAGCATGTTTTTTACTATGAGATATGATCTCCAAATAATGGGTCTGACTTAACAAAAATGCTTAACTTGTTGGTCTCCATCAAGGCTATGATGTTTTTGACGCGATATTAAGTCAATATATACAAGTTGCCTTCCATTATTATAGCAAAAACGAAGAGTTCTTATTAAGTGTTGACACGTTGGCCTCCGTCAAGGTCACCTTACTCGGAATATGTTCTTGCTATGAGATGTGATCTCTGAATAATGGGTATGACTTAACAAAAATACATAACGAGTTTGGCCTCCGTCAATGTTATGATATTTTTTGAGGCAATGTTGGGAAACACATAAGATGTGAATATCAAGAGTTGATACCCAACAATCTAGGAGTCACAAGAGTTGTGATTGATAAAAGTTATCTACCTAATCGAAGTTACCTTTGGGGCATTGGCCTCCGTCAAACCCAAAGTTGATTAGATGGGATCCTAGCCCACTAGGAATCTCCAATGGATTTCCGAATCAATATTTTGAGGGTTATTGATTTGAAGTAAAATAGTGGGAGCAAACCAAATAAATTCGAAGCCCACATTTTTGGTTTGCAATTATAACACGAAACAAATACTTGTACTATCTTTTCATTTGTTGTAGAATGAATGTACACTTGAATACACTTATCATCCTATATCTCCATATATATATATATGATTTACTTGGACTAGTGTAAGACTTGAGAATAGTTCTTAAGCACAATTGGATATGTCATTGATACCCACTTCCACTTGTCCCATAGTGACAATTATAGTTAGGAAACAATGTGCATACAAGATGCATAAAAGATGATAATGATATTGCTACTTATATCATAATGTCATCTATAATTCCTAAGCTATAAAAGTAGCACAAATTGATAGATCTTTTTGTCTGTGATTGTGCATCTCAAAGAGTTGTTGATACACAATCTAGGACCATTAGATCTGAGATATCTAAAGAGTAGTCTATCAAGGAAGAAAGGGGCACTTTATTGTTTGTCAAGGGTAAAACCTAGCGTGGTCTTGAGAAGACCCATGTAGCTATGACAAAGCTTAAAGGTATGATCAAAATGGACAAGTCTAAGGGCACATGTTTCCAATTCTATTGGAAAGGGAATTGTAAGGCTCGTTTCAATACTAAGAAGTTAAAGAGGCTTAGTGAAGCTTCTACTTCTAAGTATGTTTATATTTGAGATAAATTCATCTACTAATTAAGACCATTGGGTATAAGATACTGGATTTAGATCCCATATTTGCAAAAATATGCAAGGTCATAAGCATAGTAGATAATAAAGAAAGAGAAAGTCAAACTACGTGTGATGAATGGAGCAAGAGTTGCTACACTAGCTGTAGAGACTTATACACTCTTTATCCAACTGGGCTTGTTCTAGAATTTAAAACATTGTTATTATGTTGTGATACTTACAAAAGAGCACTGAAATCAATTCACATTAAATGTGAAAAGATTTACCATTACAAAAGAGAATATATACTGTTCTTTTACGTAATGGTGTTCTTTGTGGTATTAGATCACTAAAACAACGTTTTACAAATCCTAGACATTGATAAGTCCATTCTCAAACATAGACAAAAACTCTATATTTTGAAACAACTATCCTTCTGGCATTATAGACTTGGTCATGTGAATGAGAAACGCACTTTCAAATTACATAATAGTTGTGTACTTGGACTCATTCAATTATGAATCGTTTGAGACATGTGATTCTCATTTACTTTGAAAGATGACCAAAACACCTTTTATTTGAAAAAGGTGAATGTGCTAGTGATCCTCATAGAACGTTAACATATAGATGTTTTTAGCTCAATGTCGATCCATGCTAGAGGATGTTTATCATACTTCATCACTTTCATGGATGATCATATGGGATATGATTATGTGTATCATATGATACACGCATTCATGGCCTTTGAAATGTTCAAAGTCATTAAAGTTGAAGTAAGAAAAACAAGTTGACAAGAGTAAGATTTGACCTATGTGGATAATACTCAATGTCAAGTGTTTCAAAATAATTAAAGAAGAATGTGATTCTTTGTCAATGTCTCCACTTGACACACCATTGTTGATGATGTGTGAAAGAGGAGAAGTTGTACCCTATGAGATATGGTGCAAACTATGATGAACCATACTACAATTCCTAACCTCATTTTAGGGGTTCTTGTCTTAGACGCCAACTCCTATACACTCAACCATGTTCGACAAATGTCTATTTGTGGGGTATCCTTGTGAAAACAATGGACACCACTTCTATAATCCCCTGAGCAAAATGTTTGTCTCAAGAAATGTCTTTTTCTAGAAAAATAGTTATTCTTAAAAGAGACAGTGGGAGCAAGATAGAACTTGAAAGGTTCAAGAACCATGAATTGACAAAGATCAATAGTTGGAACTAGAGCTTATGCCACATGTTGATGAGGCGCAACGGAAGCTCAAAGTACACAAAATCTTCAAAAGACTGGTAGAGTGCGTTATACTCTTGAGAAATACAGATTTCTCACATATGAGATATATAGATTTCTCATTAGCAAGAGCAATAATGTACTAGTCATATATGATGACAAACCTACTAGTCACGAAGAGGCTTTGTCTAATGTAGACTCCTTGATATGGCAAGATGCCATAAAATCCAAAATGGATTCCATGTACAAGAACAAGGTGTAGACCTTGCTCAAGTCACCTAATAGGATAAAACCCATAGGTGCAAGTAGGTCTTTATGAGAAAGACTGACATGGATGGTAACGTAGTTGCCTATAAAGCAAGGTTAATGGAAAAGGATTCAATTCGAAGGCTTGACTTTGAAAGAAACCTATTTCACCATTGACCATGCTTAAATCCATTTAAGATTTTACTTGCAATAGCTGCTTTTATGGCTATGACAAATGGATATGAAGACTTCATCCCTTAACGGGAATTAAAAGGTATGTATATGACACATCCCTTGGGCCTTCACTTCCATTGATAGTCATTGGGTACGCAAGCTTCAAGGGTCCATTTGTGGACTCTTGCAAGTGTCAAGGTGTTGGAGCATTTGTTTTGATAAGATAATCAAAGAGTTTAGATTTTCTTGAAAACAAAGACAAGCTTTGTGTAAATGTAAAGTTGAGTGGGAGCATTGTCATTTTCTTGATACTATATGTGGATGACATATCGTTGATGGAAACAACATACTTTAAAGGTAAAGATATGGTTGTCCAAGAATTTCTTAATAAAGGAGAGGCGATCTCTAATTTGGAAATTAAGATCTATATAGATAGATCCAAGAGGTTGCTTGGTCTCACTAGATCCAAGTACATAGGCTAGATGCTAAAGGGTTTAGCATAGTGCAATCGAAGAAGGGGTTTTACCTATGTGATAGGAGATTACTCTTCTGAGAGACATGTGTCTTTGACACTTGTTGAGGTTGATAGCATTAATAGATCCCATATGCTTTTGCAATAGGTTCTATTGTATATGCTATCCTATGTACGAGACCCGATGTCTTCTGGCTTTAAGTGTTACGAGCAATTCTGGTGAGTGTCACTAGATGGTTATCAAAGAATATTCTTAAGTACTCGAGTAGCACTAAAAGACTATTCTTGACTATGGAGATCACACTTAGGAAGTGTGTGGATTTAAAGATACAAACTTTTAATCCAATAGGGATGATAAGTAAATCATGAGATGAATTGGTGTTCACGTTGAACTGTAGTGGATAAAAGCGTTTTATGATAGACACTACAACATATTCTACAACAAAGGCGAGTACATGGTAGCTTTAGAAGTTACTATGGATCAAGGGATTCTTTGTTGGACAAAGAATAGTTCCTTCTATTGTTTTATGAAAACAATTGTGCCATCGCTTAATCAAGGAACTAAAGTCTCATCCATGATCCTAAAGTGTAGTTCGTGCCACCATCTATTTGTGGAAATAGTTTGGTACAAATGATGAAAAGATAGAGGAAGTTCCCACAATGTAAGTGTCACTAATCCTTTCACCATGGCCTTGTCCCAGAATAGGCATGATAGTCATGCTCATGGCCTAAAACCTATAGGTGATTGGTTTTAGTGCAAGTGGGAGTTTGTTAGTGTATGCCCTAAAACCAAGTTAGTTTTTGGAGATTTTTATTACGCTTATTTCGTGTTATACTTATATATGTGGCATTTTCTTTGTCATTTAATACTTGTTATTAATATTACTTGTTTATTTGATAAAGTCCATAGAATATTAACTGTGTATAAGAGATTGTAAGAGTTACAATGATGAGACTCTTATTACACATTAAGTTATATTCTTAAATATCCCTAGTCGTAGTATTAATGAGATTGGACATCATTAATATGGGAAGACTAGCACATACTTTGCCTCTACTTATGGTAAGTAGTAGTTGATCTCGTCAACTATGGTGTGTGACACCTAAGCTGGTATGTGGATGCTTGTTAGAGAACAAGTTCATTGGATTGATCCGCCAAGAGTTACTATTCATAGTGCTAATGAATTATACTCTTAATGGCAATGGTGTAAGTGATCCTTAGACTTGAGATTACCATGGTATCTTGAGTGTGGATTGCTATGCTTTGACTCTATTGCTCGGTGCTCGTAAAAGAGTAGCCCATACGGTAGAGATTGGGTATAGTATGAAGCATGGAAGGATAGTGAGTAATCGATATAGGATTCACCACTCCTTATTATAGGAGAGTATATCCCGGATTGGCCACTTGTTGAAATATGACTTAAAGAATCTTTTGCGCAAAAGTGAAAGTATGACTTGAAAGAGTTTCAAGGTTATACTTTTATGGAAAGTTATATTTCGGGAACAAGAAATCATTAATTAGTCATTTAAAGAGTGCGCACTACACTCTTAGACTAATTGGGATATAGTGTGGTGAAAGGATATTAATTACACGGTAACATTGTCATTGATAGGTGTAGTCTACCATATGACTTTCCTATTCACTTGGGTGGTCATGATGCATTGCTAGACGCCACTCATGATCTATAAGTGCAAATTAATTAATTAGTGAATTAATGATAAATTAAAGTGTTAATTTATCTAGCTCTTAATTAATTAATTAATGAGTTATAATTTGTACTTATTGCCAACGTGAATGGAACCTAATGGGTCACACACAATAAGAACATGGTCTTTGGGTTAAATTGTTATTAAGATAAGTATAAGATACTTATGGGGTTAATTTATGTGATAAATTAACTTAAAGGACTTATTATAAATATTCTAAGTCTTGATGGAAATTAGTTTCCTAAAAGGAATTAAGAAGCTATTTGGTTTCCTTTTGGAATTAGGTTTCCTAAAGGAATAGGATTAGCTTAAGGTAAGCTTCCTAAACCTTCTTGGTTTCCAATTGCTCTTGTTTCCTTAAAGACTAGGATACTACATCTATAAATAAGTCCATGCCTTGACTCTTGAATGATTGATGAAACATAACACAAAATTTAGAGAGAGAAAAATTGAGAGCTTGGTGGCGTTTTCTCTCCAAGAAAAACGCCACACCTCCTTCCCTAATTGTTAGGGTTTCAACTTCTTTCTTCTTCTTGTGTTCTTCATGAATCATTCAAGGGAGCTAGCACTCAAAAGGCAAGGCAAGCAAGCCCAAAGGTTCCTAAAGATCATGTTCGTGTGGATACCGTTGGAGGCTCTACACTTGGAGGGCTTTTCATGGTAGATCAACACCTTTATCGAATAGGATCTTGCCCTTTGAAGCATAGAAACCTTCTATGCTTGAGGTATTTGTGCTAAACACCCTTTAATCGTATAGATTACATCAAAGAGATCCATGGCTAAGGTAATAAATTTTTAAATTTTCCGCTGCGTTACTCCCCTTATTACCTTACATGGCACACGGTCTGATGACTCCTTTTGAAAATGGTTTTGGGTTTGGAAAATCGTGCGTGTGTGAAAATGCCCAATTTTTTAGTAAAAAAGTGTATTTTTTTGAAAAAAATGGTATTTTTGAAAAATAAAACAAGGCTAGGACTAAATGCAACAGCTTTGGCTTAATAGTTTGAAAAAGGATTTTGTTTAATATATGGTGTCGCAACTTGATATTGAATTAAAGTGTACCAAGTCATCTAAAAAATCTTTAACAAAACAAAAAAAATTTTTTTGAAAAAATTATTTGAAAATCCTATTTCAACTTCAGTCTACGAAAATAAGAGAAAAATGTTCGGTAGTCACATTTGAAGAAAGGAAAGGCAAAGACTTGCGCCTAAAGCACCCTTTCTATCTTGCCAAGGCTAGTTGTGAGATTTAATAATTTTTTTAAAAATAATGCTAAATTCTATTGCGTTTGGACGTGTCTAAATGAATGTAAATCCTAAGTCTAATATGATGTCGAGAGGTCAAAATGTTCCGTCGAAGCTTAATCGGGTTTATCGCATTAATTGCAAAACCTTAAATGAGGCCTCGAAGGAGTCATGAGTGTGAATGCAAGATGGAGTGCAAAAGAAAAAGGAAAATAGTAGTATAAGTAGTAGTGATCAAAGAAAGTGGGAATACAACATAATGGGTACGGGAGGCTAATAACTCGTGACTAATTGTTCCTACTCACGGACGGAGTAACAACATGTCAAGCCACCGTTTTCCACTCAAGTAAGTGACTATTCCTAGTCGGATCACACAAAATGATCTATGCTTCTATGTGAAATGTAGTTTAAATGCCATGCATCCAACGTAAAAATAAATGATAATAATAATTGAAGACCATGTGGTCTAAATTCTCTTAGTTTTGATGATTAACTAAACCTATGATGAAGCAACTAATGTTTTAAATAAGTGTTCTCCGTAGTTGAAATCAATTAGGCTGAAAAAGATAGCAAAAAGGTCATCTGGACGACCATCCAGACGCATAAGGTGGACGTCCGGATCAATGGGATGCACAGGATCAAAAGCAAGCAGTGAGCATCCGGACGCTCATCTGAATGAGCATCCAGATGTTCGGACTGCTAGAAGTTCCCAAAAAGAAGAAAAGTTAGTAGGTATCTGGACAAGCATCCGGACGTTCGGATCACAAGAAGATTAAAAAAGTAGAAAGTCAGTAGGTATGTAGATGCACATTTGGACGAGGCATGCGGATGACCGGACAATGAAGTTGCAGTTTTTAAGATGAGCAGAGTACGTCTAGAAGTCAATCCGGATGAGGATCCGGACGACTATCCAGATGTTCGGACCCTTCCTTGTGAACGTCCGAACCGACAAAATTGTGTCTAACAGCTAGTTTCCTAATTTGATCGTTCGAGCCCATTTTGGGTAGTTTTTTACTCCCTATAAAAAGAAAAGTGTGTAGAGTGGAAAATAACTTTTGTCTACTTGAATTTTGGTCATTTAAGAGTGATTTTTGTGAGAAAAATACTCCCCTTTGTATAGCTTTATTCTTTCTAGTGATATAATTGTGAAGTATTCTAGTGGAGCTGTTTCTTAGTTCAGTGAGAGCTTTTCAATTTTAACTTGGGAGGGTTAAAGTGAGTGAGTTTGTAAAACTTTTGGCTCAACTAAAGGTTTTTGGTGTGAGAAAAAGTAATCCCTCAAAGTTGTATGATTGGTATTGCTTCACCAATTGAAGAAGCTCACTAGTGGATTCAAATTCCAAGTGATCAACTTGGGAGTGGACGTAGGCATCGAGCTTGGTGCCGAACCACTAAAAATTGGTTATGTTCTCTACTTTTACTTTTTGAATTCTTAAAATTATTGCTTATTTGAATTAATTGCTTTATTGTGCATTGCTTATCTTTTTGGGGTGAAATAACAACTACTTGGGGTTAGAATTTTTATCCAACCTAATTCACTGCCCCTTAGGTTACCTTAGGACCTAACAATTGGTATCAGAGCTAGAACTCTATTTCTTTATAGCTTAACTAGCTAAGATTTGATCATGGCAACCAACAATGCTTTGTTTATGGAAGGTCAATCTATCACTAGGCCACGTATGTTCAATGGTGTGAATTATGTGAGCTGGAAAGAAAGAATGAAAATCTTTCTTCAATCTAGAGATATTGAACTATGGTATATTGTGAATGAAGGTCCCTATGAAGCTTATGTTGATGATTTGGCTAACAGTATTCATAGACCAAAAACTAAGCAAGAACTTACACCTCAAGATAGAACAAATTTACTCTCAATGCAAGGCTATGAATGTTCTATATAATGCATTGGATGCTAATGAGTCAACTACAGTTAAGGGGTGTAAGACCATAAAAGAGATGTCGGATAAGTTGAAGGAGATACATGAAGGTAGTGATAGTGTAAGAGAGCAAAAGAAGGCCTCTTTAGTGACTAAGTATGAATCCTTCAAAATGGAGTCTCATGAGACAATCAGATAAGATTTATTGTCATTTTAATGATATTATAAAGGATCTTGAGGTACTAAACAAGCAATACTCCATTGGTGAGAAAAATAGGAAAATCCTAAATGCCTTGCCAAAAGAGTGGGAGAGTAAAGTGACTGCAATAGAAGAGGCAAATGATTTAAATACTATGTCTATTGAATCACTTGTGAATTCTCTAACATCTTTCGAATTGAAGCTTAAATCCAAGGTATTAGATGAAGAGGAGGCAAGAGCTAAAAAGAAGCATTGCTCTCAAAGTTGCTCAACAAGAAGAAGATGATCTATACTCTATTGATGATGAAGACTGAAGATATAGATGACAATGATCTTGCTCTCATCACAAAAGGGATCAAAAAGCATTTTGTCAATAAAAGAAGAAATAGAAGAGGTGGTCCAAACAATTTCAGCCATAACAAAGGCAAAGGAAAGCAAGAAGGAAATAAAAAAACACCATGATAAATGTTTTGAGCGTGGGCAACCGGGACATTATATGAATGAATGTCCAATGAAGAAAAAGAAGGAAGCAAAAGGTGGAAGAAGGAAGCCTATCAATAACTTTCAATTAACTTGGGAGGATTGCAATTCCGAAGGAGAAGTGGATGAAGAAATAGAAACAGCCCAAATGGCCTTCATGGCCATAGTTGATGATGAGGTAAATTCTAATTATTCTTCTAATAATGAATGTGATGATATGGAAGAATTTCAAATTGCATGATAGATTAAAGGACTCATATGCCAAAAACAAAGATTTGAAGATAAAGATTAATGCCTTATTGAGTGAAAACTCAAAGTTATTTCAAGAAAATCAAATTTTGAGAAATGAAAATGATAAATTTAGGAAAAAAAGCTTGCTCTTGATTTAAAAATTGTTGATTTGAAAAAGAAGTTTGATGGAAATATTATGTTTTATGAAAAAATAAAAAAAAAGATAAACAATTGTTGAAAGGAAGAATTGATGAGCCTTCTAAAGTTCTTCAAATGGAGAAACAAAAGATTTGTGACAACAAAATCTTCAAAACTACCTTTTCAAAGTAAAAGTTTACTATCTTCAAAAAAGATGATCTTTGTGTGGTCAAGTCTAAGATCATTAAAGATGCTAATGCTGCTTGCCATTATTGTTGCCAACATGGTCATTCAAAAGGGCATTGTTATGTTAAGAAAAATATCAAGTTAGGGATAAATGTGTCGCGTCCCAAAAAAAAATTGTGAAGAAAAAGGGTGCTGGTAGGGTCGTGATTGTCATGTCCCGAAAGGACGGTCTAGTCTAATGACCTTTTTGAAAAGCAAGTTTTTGGAAAAAATTGTGCGCGTGTGTGAAAAATCGAATTTTTATTGAAAAAGTATATTTTAAGAAAAAATGGTATTTTAAAAGAAAACAAGGCCGGGACTAAAAACGCGACAGGTTTGGCCAAATAATTTTTTGAAAAAGGGTTTTATTTTAGAAAATGGAGTTGCCACTTGGTACTGAGTTAGGGTGTACCAAGTCACCCAAAAAATCGTTTAACAAAACAAACAATAAAAATTTTAAAAATTATTTAAAACCCTTTTCTGACTCCGGTCTACGAAAAAACGAGAGAAAAAGGTTCGGGAGTCACATTTGAAGAAAGGGAAGGCAAAGGTTTGCACCTAAGGCACCCTTTCAACCTAGCCAAGGCTAGTTGCGAGGTTTAATCAAAATTTCCTAAATTAACCCTAGGTTCTATTGCGTTCGGATGTATCTATATGAATGCAAATCTTAAGTCTAAATGTGAATATCGGGAGGGTCGGCATGTTCCGTCGAGGCTTGGTCGGAATTATCGCATTAATTGCGAAACCCAAATCGAGACCTCGAGGGAGTCACGAGTGTGAATGCAAAATGAAATGCAAAAAGAAAAGAAAAATAATAATACATAGTAAGTGAAGAAAGAAGGTAGGTATGCAACATGACGGGTACAGGGACTAATAACTCGTGACTGAATGTTTCTACTCACGGAGGGGGGAACGGCCTGTACACCACCGCTTCCCATGTGAGTAGACGACTATTTCTAGTCGAATCACACAAATGTCCTAATTTCTAAGTAAAATGCAACCTATATTTCATACATTTTAAAAATGTGTGAAAATAAGAATAATAATAATAATAATAATAATAATAATAATAATAATAATAATAATAATAATAAAATAATGATAATAGTAATAATCATGCCAAATGGAAAGAAAACTAAAAGTGTGAAGTGGGATGTAAAATGCACACGAATGCACCTAGCACTAAAATGTCCTAAGGGTCTAGCGTTAGACTAGCCCGTTCTAAAAAAAAAAAAATCCCACTAGCGTTGGACTAGCGAGAAAAGAATGAAACCACAACTAGCGTTAGACTAGTGTGGTGACAAAATACCATAAATCATAAATTAAATATTAAAGCATGAATTAAAAGCAAATTTGACATATAAAAGCATATAAGATCACATAGAAGCACATAACACACAAGCATAATATCTAGATGCAAAATCCTAATGAAAGCGGTAAACAAATAAGCATGTAAGCACGTAAAGACAAATAAACCCTAACTATTACACCGGGGGGGCTTAATATATAATTCAAGGGGGAAAATTAAAAATGCCCTATCTATTACATTTTTTATCTAATTACACAATTTTGCTAAAATATGAGAAAAATAATGTAACTATTACATTGACTAACTAAATACAAAATATTATATTTTTCCAAAATAATAATAAAGAAATAATATAAATTTAAAATTAAATAACATAAAGAAATAAAGTACAAAGAGCATGCAAAAATAGGAAATACATGAGTAAAAATGCACAAAAATCATGTAAAGCACATTGGAGCATATAAAGAAAATTAACGAAAAGTAGGAATACCTCTTTGAAGACCTGGTACCAATACTTAAGAAAATGAATACACACGTCAATGTATCACAATATAAATAAATAAAGCCTAAAAATATAAAATACTAACAAAATTAGGCCAAAAATGTAGATTCTACAAAACTAAAGGGTTAAAGCAAATTCACACAAATCTAAGAGCCAAATAATAAATTCAAATAGGCATGGGGCACAATTATAAATTAGCACTAATTGAAAGGGAGCGAAAAATAAAATTTCAGCGAGTATGGGGGCACAAAATAGAAATTCTAACAAATTAGGGTCAAAATCATGAATTACAACAATTTTAGAAGGACAAAATTGTAAATAAAAGGGTTAAATTGAAAGAAGCTAGACTTAGGGGGGTAAATCTATAATTATAGGGGACTGACACACAAATAATTGACAAGTAATCAGGGGCTTAAGTGAGATGAACCATAACCAAAGGCTAAACATAAATAAATACTTACACACAATACTACAACTATGTAAAAAAGAAAATTGCTGAGACGAATTTAAAGATTAGTTAATTACTAATTTAGTTAAATTTAATGAGACTAATTAAATGAATTAAACTAAACAAAAGCTAAATTAATGAATGAATTGAAAAATTGGAAACGAGATTATCACATCCCAAATTTGGTCTTCTTCTTTAGAAATTCTAAACTCACCCCATCCCCTTTCTCTCGCACTCTCCCTCATTCTATCCTCCTCTCTTCTTCTGTTGTTTCTACAACTCTCTCTCTTGTCTCTCTGTCGTAGCTCTCTTTCTCCATTTTCTGATTTCCCTTCTATCTCTCTTTTTCTTCTTCTCATTCGATCTCTCACTTTTCTCTTCTCTCCCTCGCCCTTTCTCTCTCTTTGTTCTACTCTCCTCCTCCGATTTCCTTTTCTCTCTACTATCTTCTCCTCCTCTCCGTTCATCCTCTCTTCTAGCGTCATCTCTCTATCTCGTGCACACACACACACCCTCTTTGATTTTTTCCTCTCGTTTCCTCTAATTTCTCCCCAATCTAACTCTCTTTTTCTTTCTCTATTCCTCTATTTCTTCTTTCTCTCTCTACGCTTTGTGTTTCCCAATTTTTTCTCTGAGCAACAGAGTCGATTCCCACAAATGGAGGTATGGTGATGATGCAAGAATCAATGATTTCAGATGGCGAGTGGAGGGTGGAAATTGGGACTTGGCGATTGTTTTGCTGTTGTGGTTGACTATTTTGTTATTTTATCTGCAGGTGAGACGTGGTGAAATTGGACTATTTGGGAGACGGTGATGGTGGATTTGCGAGAGACTAACTAGTTGTTGCGCAGGGCATTGGCTATGTGACGTGCAGGTGGTAGTGGTCTGCTAGCGTGTGTGTTGAGACCGTTTTGATGATGACAATTGGGGATTTGGGTTGTGTTTGGATTTTGGTTGGGTTTGTGATTGCAATTTGGAGTTGTCTTGCTGATTGTTTGGGCTGATTGCGGATTCTGTATGTATGTGTTTGTGAGTTTTCTTTGCAGGTTTGGACTGAGAAGTGCAGGGGAGTGGTGATGAACTTGATTTTTGGACTGACTATGTGGTGGATAGCTGGAATTGGCAAGGCTCTATGGCTATAATTCTGTGATTGTGTTTCGGTGGGAGCAAGGCTGTGGAAATTGAGGAATTATGAGCATGGGGGGGGGGGGGGCGCTGATGGAGGTGTTTCGGTTGTTGTGGGTTGGTCCAATTGGTGGCTCTGTGATGGCCAATTGCTATCTGTAGGTTCAATTGGTGTTTGTTTGTATAGATCTTAGTGAAGGTGATAGGGGATGAGAAAGCTGGTGAGTTTGGTGGTCTATGGTGGAGCTGTGGTAGTGGTGGTGAGGTAGAGGGGCGACAGAAGTAGGGGCTTGCAGGCTGGGATTTGCTGGACTAATTTGTCTGGTTTCTGGGATTGCAGAGGTAGGTGGATAGAAGAAGGAGAGGGACAGTGGAATAGCGGCGGTTGGAGATGAAATTTCAATGACGAAACAAAACCACAAAGCCTAAACTAAAACAACAGAAAAAAAAAAACAAAATAAAGAAGCCCGAAAGTGACCCAGAAATAGAAACAAAATTTAACAAGAAAATCCATAAAAAGCAAGCAATCAGTTTCACAGAAAAGATGGGATAAAATGAATCAAAATGAGAAACAAAGAGAAAAGCTTACCCTTTTTGAGCTTCAAAAATGGATTGATGATGAACAACAGATGATCTCTGAAGGAGGCGATGAACAGTAAATGAATCCTGATGGTTGAAGATGAAGAACAGTAAAAATAAATTATGAACGACGCTTAGTGTGTGTTTTTTAGGTATTTTAGTGTGTGTTTGATTCTTAAAGCACAAAACCCAAAGTGTTTGTAGGGTTTTTCTATTTTTCCTTCCTCTTTTTCTGCTGATTAAAGAGGGTATTTATAGTCCACTTGTCTTGTTGGCCAAGAATGCTGTAAAATAACGGAAATGCCACCAGTATTTAAAAATGCTAATTTTATTAAAAAAAATGTTTTTAACCCTAAAATTAAAAATTAATACAAGAAATATGACAATGATCCCTAAATTTTCAAAAAGAATTCACAGTAGATTTCAAAAATAAAATTAGAGCTCAAAACTGATAAAAACGCGCTCGGGGTGTAAAAATGACGATTTTGCCCCTGTATAACGAAAATACACAAAAAATAGATATTAGCCTTTAAAAATAATAAAAAATTAAAGTAAGCTTAAAACATTAGAAAATGCCTTTTTGACTCAAAATTTGACAAAAAATGAATTTAAACTGTAAAATGACGATTTTGCCCTTAGGCAATGAAAATTCACAGAAAAATAGCTATTGACCTCAAAAAATTACCAAAAATTAAAAATAATCTTAAAACACTGGAAAATGCCTTTTTGACTCAAAATTTGACAAAAATGAATTTAATTTGTAAAATGATAATTTTGCCCTTGGACAATGAAAATTTGCAGAGAAATAGTTATGGACCTCAAAAAATTATCAAAAATTACAAATAATCTTAAAACACTAGAAAATGCATTTTTGACTCAAAATTGGTGAAAAATAAATTTAATTTGTGAAAGGACAATTTTGCCCTTGGGCAATAAAAATTCATAGAAAAAATAGTAATCGTCTCTGAAAAATAAAAAAAAAATTTAGAAACATGCTTAAAGAATTAGAAAAATGAATTTGAAACTAAAAAATGAGCTAAAATGGTATTTACGAGGCAAAATTACCATTTTGCCCTTGTGTTGGTAAAAATATAAAGAATACTAATTAAATCCAGAAAAATCATAAAAAATTAAAAAATTCACATAAAAGTAAAAATATGAATTTAAAACCCCCAAAAGCTGATAGAAAAATATTTACATATAAAATTACTATTTTGCCCCCAGATTATTGAAAATTTGAAATTTGTCCCAAAAAGTGCAAACATGCCCTCCAATGTTTGAAAATAAATGGTGTGTCAAAATTTGGTGTCTACAAAATGCTATGTGGATAACTAAAGATTTTACTAACACATATGGACTCAAGAAGGTATGGGTACCAAAAGTTATTTCTTAACTTTGTGCATAGGTATGCTTAAAGAACACCAACATGTGATCAGAGTGGTGTATCGATAGTGGATGTTTTAGGCACATGACGGGAGATGCTTTACTATTCATCAATCTCAAGGCAAAAAGTAGCGGTAAAATCACATTTGGTGATGACAAGAAGGCCGAATCCTTTGGCATTGGAGATGTTGGTAAATATGGTGATACTTTTATTCAAAATGTGCTTTTAGTTGATAACTTGAGCTATAGCTTGCTTAGTGTTAGTCAATTATGTGATAGAAATCTATATGCGTTGTTTAAGAAACATGAGTGTTTAATTCTTGACATGAATTTTAATGTTGTGTTCAAAGGATAGACATAATGATATTTATGTTGTGCATTTAGAAAGGTTAGATCATGACAAGGTAAAATGTCTTACCATTACTAATGATGATCCTTCGTTATGGCATAGAAGGCTTTGTCATTTTAATATGGATTTGTTGAGTGAACTTGCTAGGAAAGATCTTGTTAGAGGTTTGCCCAAAATCAAATTTGAAAAAGACAAAATTTGTGATGCATGTCAATTTGGCAAACAAACAAAAGTTTCATTCAAATCCAAAAACTGTGTTTCTACATCTAGACCGTTGGAATTATTACATCTAGATTTATTTGGTCCTACTCAAGTTGCTAGTTTAGGAGGAAAGAAATATTCATTTGTTATTGTTGATGATTATTCTAGATTTACTTGGGTATTGTTCTTAGCACATAAAGATGAAGCATTTAAGAACTTTGTTTCTTTATTTGCTTTTTTTTTTTGGCTAACCCTGTACACAGGGGGGGCGTCACACCCAAATTTTATTAATAGAAATAAAAGATTACAATGAGGGGGGCTAAAGCCTTACCTCTTATTATTACAGAATGAGCAAATAAAATTCCAACTACAAGAAAATGAACCTATACAACTCACAAGTCTTATAATTAATGTCTACGAAATCTAAAAGCTGGAAAATTTAAACGATCAACTCGAACTGCACCCCGTGCTTCTTTTGGAAGATCTGCAAAATTGTGGAAAGTAATATTGCTCTTGTGTAGCAATCCCTCATTAGCAAGAATATCCGCAGGTTTGTTAGCTTCCCTATAACAATGTGAAATGGTAATAATATGGTGCTGAAATTTTTTGATTTCCTCAGCCAACTTCCTATGGTACCGCGGACAGAGAATTAAACCTTTACAAATATTGACCAAGACTAGTGAATCCAACTCCACATGAAAAAAAGAAATGCCATTTGACACACACAGCTTGATTCCATGGAGTAGAGCCTGTATTTCTGCCTCCAAGCTATTCCTAAAGCCAAAATAGCATACAAAACCAAGATTAAACTTTCCTTCCCTATCTTGAACTATTCCACCTCCACCACACTCATCTGGGTTTCCCTTAGAGCATCCGTCTGTATTCAATTTGACAAAATCAACTGGAAAAGACTATCTCACAAGAGTAATCTTCATTTCCTTCCTCTGAGAGCATGCTTTTTCATATAGTTCTGACCAAGATGATTGTGAATTCACAATATTGAACTTAATCTCAAAAGCCATTCTCACATCAGTGAATATAGCAACTACAATCCATTCCCAAGAACGTCTATCACCTGTGAAAAAATTGGCATTTCTAACTTTTCATAAATGCCACAATATTATGATACGAACCAAGTGATGAAAGTTCAAGTAGATGGGGGCATTCGAGTCATCCCTAGTGCATCACCAATGCATAGGGGCTTAATCGTCCAAAATGGAAGCTTAGAGGCATCGAGGATGGTCAAAAGGAGCAAGAGGAAGAGGCCATCTGATTGTGAGTTTAGGTTATATCAAAATCATGCACAAATCAACACAAACAAGTAATAAAATTTATAACGTAATACTCATTTCGCAAGTGCACGGGTCAATTGTAATTGTGAAGAGTATTAGGGTCAATCCCACGAGGAAACATGAACTAGCAACTACCAAAGCTACTAACTTACTTTATTATCTAGACAATCAATCTTTGGAGTGAAGAAATGGTAGGAAAATCAAATTCAAGTAAACAAGCAATGAAGAAACTAGTTAAACAAAGTTGACTAGGTTTAAGAATTCACCAAATATGAAAGTTTAGCTTATGACCAATAGGATTTTTACTCATGTTTAGGATTCAATTCCATTTTTACTCCAAACTAGATATCTCTATGAATGGAAGACTACTAATACATGAGCTTTCCTACTCTCGTGGTAAATTCTAGCATGCATTAGTTCATTTAACTCATGAATTGTGGCTTTAAACCTTAATCCACCTATGTGAAGCACTACTCTCGTGAGATTCAACACAAGTTCCATTTACTCTTTCCATTGTTAAGTGCAAATCTCATTGTCAAATAACAACTAGATGACTTGAAGTTGGTAGCTAATCAACAACAAGTGTTAAGACCAAGTAAATGAATAAACAAGAATAAATAGGCCATAAACCAATTCAAATCATATTAAAGATTCATCCTAAACCTAGTGTAAGTCAACTTAGTTCAACATGGTAAAGATGATATTAAGCACATAAATGAAAGTAAACAAGCATGCATGAATGAAACTAAAAGGAATAAGGTTAGAGTTGCTCATTTGGTGGATGAACTTGGCTCCAAAACTCGTACTTGCATTTCATCAAACATGTTGAATACAAAGTAATTCCTCCAAAGTCTTGTTACAAGAATATGACTTTTCCTACTGCAAATCTAAGAAAGAAATTCTACTCAAAGTATTTACAAGGAGTGCTCCTCCTACCAAGCTCTAGTTCAAGCTTTTTCAAGCATCAAACCAAGCATTGAACTAAGCCTAACAAAGGCATGTATTTATAGAAATAACCCTAGCTCAAGTCTTTGTCCAAGTTGGAGACATAATGATGAAATTTGATTCCTTTGGCCTCCAAAGTCTTCCTTGAGCTTTGTGTTATCTTCTAGGGCTTCCCAAAATGCAACTGGACGTTGGAATTATCTGCAAAAGTTGTGTGAACAATCTGCAAGTTGAAGAGAGTTGAAATCTGCAAGTTGGTGTCGATACGCGCCTGTGATACGCGGATGATCTGCCGCGTATCGTATGCCGCGTATCACTCCTTTTTTACCTTTTTGCCCTTTTTATTTTTTGGTTATTCTTATAATGCCCTTGAGACATTTTTTCACCATTTGAACCATAATTTGCTTGGTAGATTTTGATGAAGAAAATAATTGCTGGAAATTCCAAGCTTAAATGATCAAATTAGTACAACTTGAATCAACCTTGAATTTGATATTCTTTGAGCTTCAATTGATTCAAATTGTATTTAAACATCATTTTCCTGCATAATCAAATAAACTTGGGCATAAATTTGCTCAAAATAATATTTCTGCCTCAAAACCCAAATTTCCGGACCAAAAACCCTAATTTTGGAGCAAACCTTGATTTGATGATAAATAATGAAATTGAGCCATTCCAATATCAAAATTACTAAAAACATACTAGAAACACACTTAAAACATATATAATAATTTATACAAAAGATAAGTAAATTTATTACTTATCAAACTCCCCCACACTTGAATCATTGCTTGCCCTCAAGCAATTGGAAAATTAAGAGGTCAAATAATGATTCAAAGTTTGAAATAACCAATGCCACATTGCTGAATATAATCCCACAAGATAAGATAAATAGTCATTATGCAATTCCTTGTAAAGTTTCTAATACTAATAATACCAAGTAAAAGGGAAGTAATTATGTCAAGATTAAAACTATGTTCAACAAAATTTCAATGCTTTACAAAAGTTTACACACTAAGTATTCAATATGGACAATCATATACAATTCAATTTATACATAATAGGGACATTTTGCAGTTTATAATTTTTAAGTGTCTTTTGACGCGAAGGTTGACATTGGTAGATGAAAACCCCCGGTTACTCAACACTTTGATCTTTTTAACCACAATTTAGTGCTTAGTTTGAGAAGTGATATTGCCTTTTGATGAAAGGATCGACATTTTGTGATGAAGACCCCTTATTACTCAACAATTCACTTTCAATCAAACTTGCTTTGCATACTCTTAACTCAATTGCCGTTTGACGCAAAAATCGAAATTTGTGATGAAGATTCCTGGTTACTAAGCAATTTGAATCATTGGAGTAGTAATAAATAGACATTTACCATTGAACTTCATAACATACTTGTCCCTTTATTCAAATAAGTACACTTTTTTGTCCATATCTACCACTTAATAATGTAAAATTAAGTAAAAAAAAGAAATTTAAAATCAAACATGCCAAATCAAGACATAATTACAGCCATTTTACAAGATATACTTTCTTAAAAACAAAACTCCTAATCACATAATAACTATTTCTCATATCATTGTAAAAAATATTCAAGCAAAGTTGCATAAATTACTTCAAAAAGTAAAGGAAGTTAACAAGTTCATGGCATGAAAACGTGCTAAAGAAGCAAGTTTTCAAAAATTATTGACCATGTTTTACCAAAACAATATCTTAATATTCTTTACTCCAATTCCTATCCAAACATATTCTTATACTTTCCCCTATACTTAAAATGATACATTGTCCTCAATGTGTAAAGGAAAAGTTAAGAGTGAAATATGAAACAAGAACACTCCCTTTGCTTGGTTTGAGAACCCTTAGGTTGATATTGTTGATGTCTTTGAAGTCCATTGGCCTTATGGCAAGTTCCTCTTTGCAATGTTTCATCATGTGCCTCATTTGATCCATTGGTGCTCATTGTCCCTGCTTCCATAGCTCAAAACACTTGAATGCTATGTTAGATGATAAATAGATAGCTAATGAAGCCCAAGATCATCATAGCATGCTTAAAAGCTTTGATTCCCCCACACTTAGTTTATGCAATATGGCTCAAGGGGTTGAAAATTTTAAAGACAAGTAATATGAGCAAATGTATTATGTATTGATGAAGTAAAATGCTAAAGAAACTTGGTGAAAGTTGCTTCAAATATCAACCATTCATGCCATGTATTCAAAATTACAACTAAACTTAAATTAGTAATATGCAAAATTGGAACATGTTAAAGTGTTTATTTGAGTGTGCAAAACATGTATATAAACTATGAAACATATGTTGCAAGTGAACCCATTGAAAACCAATGAAGATGAACATGAAAAACCACTTTGAAGAGTGATCCGCGTCTGTGTACTCGTGTATCCCTTAACCCTGCCGCGTATCTCTGTGCAGCGTATCGTGTGGAGCTCCCAGAAGTTGATACGTGTTAGCGATATGCGGTGGTCTTCCGTATGTCTCTGTGGCGCATATCACTTCTTGCAACAGGCAGTGATTTTCCAGTTTTGCAGGTTACTGTTCCATTGGTTTATGCTATTTTCTACAGCACTTTCAACTTTAAATTTAACATGTTTTTGAACCCTTTAACATTAGGAACAAGTTTGAATCATGAAAATACATATGTGCAAACAAAATGTTCTCAAATTTTGCATCAAAATCAGAACACCAAGCATGAATAGAACATGAATTCTCAAATTGCATAATTTGCAAAATTTGAAAGTACATTCCAAACCAATAATGCACACATGTTTCTTTAAGCATATTCAGTATAAAAAAACAAGGCCAAAACATCATATAATCTCATTGAACCTCTAAATGACCTTTTTACTCAAAAAGTTTATCAATCATGAATAGTAACTTTCATCACTTCCAACTTCCAAAACACCTCATATATCATATAATACACTTGTTGATCATTTTCATTATCATGAAATGTTTAAAGAAGAAGGGATTTTAGATTCAAACTCATGATTGTAACCTCTTGAATCAAACTTGATCTTCAAGTTCCAAGTTGCATTACCTACAAAACAAACAAAATAAAGCACCCTTTTAAACTATATAATACTTAACAAAACAAATTAAGATTTCACAAAAATATTAAAAACGTTGGGTTGCCTCCCAACAAGCGCTTTATTTATAGTCTAGAGCTAGACTATTTCTCAATCACATCATGTGATTAGAGTATCCCACAAAGGATGTAATACACCTTGTGTGCTTAGTTGATTGAGTAGAAATAGGTGCATCCTTTGTCTCAAAATGAGTGCTCCAATGTCCATAATCCATTGTGCAATTTTACCTATGACATGGAAACACTTAAAAAGGTTTTCATAGCCATGGTTGGCTATGCCTTTCTCTTGTGTTAGTATTGCTTCAATACCAAGAAAATCAAAATCACAAGTGAAAGGAGAATGATTATTGCCGTTAAACTCCTCATGTTCTACCTTTGAATTTTCTCTTTCTTCATCAAGAACAAGTTCATTCATGTGTTCAGATGTAGATGACACAACTAATTTATCATCAATATGCACATTTTTAACTACCTTTTCACACATATTAACATTCTCCTCAATAACTTGCTCTTGCACATGTTCAAAAGTAGAATCCTCAAGCATTTCTTTGCATTCAATTTTATAAAATGCATGCATGATTTCACAAATGGGGGATTCTAAATGTTGAACATTTTGGTCCATTTCCCTACTTTTAACTACATTTTCCATACATGCATGTTCATGAATTTCACTTTCATACTCAAGATCATTATTATCATGCATAAAGGTGTCTTGTGGATTAACATAGGTTTCTAATGGTGGTTGGATTAAGCCACAATTAGATTCCTCATGATTACCACCACATATGGAACAAATATAAGCATATTTATAATAAACACCATAATGTTCCATGTTAGTCACATTATTGGCACATACACCTCTTTGACATTTAACTTCATTTTCATAAAAGATAGGATTATTAAGCAAAGTATTATTTATTTCCACATTCCTACTTTCAACTACATGATCTTGAACATGGACATTTCCAACACATGGTGGCTCTACATTCATTTTATTGTCTTTTTGCATTGATTCCTCATTCCTAGAGTTCAAAGCTTCTCTCATTTTAGCAAAATGGCCATCCAATCTCCTACTCATGTTATCTATTTCATCCATATTGGTATTAGACTTCATGTTCAAGGATGAATTTTGTTCAACACAAATAGGTAGATTTGGTTGATTCCATTGGTTCATCCACCCCAAATTATCATTTTGAGCATAATGTTCATATTGAGGGGAATAAGTGCAATTATTTCCAAATTGTACATGATCATTATATCTACATTCAAAATTGGCATGATGTCCTCCACAAATAGTACAACAAGGATTGTTTACACTAGAATCATAACCAAATCTATCCATTAGCATGCCTTCTAATGTATCCATTTGCGATTTTAACATGTATACCTCATCATTAAAAGACATACCTCTATCAATACTAGACTTGTATTCATTACATGGCCAATAGTTATTCCAACAAGAATTGCCTTCCATATGTTTGATGAAATGCTTGAATGACTTCTAGTTTGCTTTCACCTTCTTTCACTTTTGATTCACAAGGTACCTACAAAACACAAACACAAGATATCAAAATAAGAAAAACTAAAAAATGTCTAGACTAATAAAGCTTGTATTCGCCTTGATATTGCCAAAGTTTCAATTGTTTCCCCGGCAACGGCGCCAAAAACTTGATTGTGAGTTTAGGTTATATCAAATATAGCAATAAATCCACTTAAAATCACACAAACAAGTAATAAAATTTATAACCTAATACTCGTTCCGCAAGTGCACTGGTCAATTGTAGTTGTGACGAGTATTAGGGTCGATCCCACGAGGAAACATGAACTAGCAACTACCAAAGCTACTAACTTGCTTTATTATCTAGACAATCAAACTTTAGAGTGTAAGAAATGGTAGGAAAATCAAATTCAAGTAAACAAACAATGAAGAAACTAGTTAAACAAAGTTGACTAGGCTTAAGAATCCACTAAATATGAAAGTTTAGCTTATGGCCAAGATGATTTTATTCAAGTTTAGGATTCAATTCCATTTGTACTCCAAACTAGATCTCTCTATGAATGGAAGACTACTAATACATGAGCTTTCCTACTCTCGTGGTAAAGTCTAGCATGCATTAGTTCATTAAACTCATGAATTGTGGCTTTAATCCTTAATCCACCTATGTGAATCACTACTCTCGTGAGATTCAACATAAGTTCCATTTACTCTTTCCATTGTTAAGTGCAAATCTCTTTGTCAAATAACAACTAGATGACTTGAAGTTGGTAGCTAATCAACAACAAGTGTTAAGACCAAGTAAATGAATAAACAAGAATAAATAGGCCATAAACCAATTCAAATCATATTAGAGCTTCATCCTAAACCTAGTGAAATCAACTTAGTTCAACATGGTAAAGATAATATTAAGCACATAAATGAAAGTAAACAAGCATGCATGAATGAAACTAAAAGGAATAAGGTTAGAGTTGCTCATTTGGTGGATGAACTTGGCTCCAAAACTTAGTCCTTGCATTTCATCAAACTATGTTGAATACAAAGTAGTTCCTCCAAAGTCTTGTTACAAGAATATGACTTTCCTACTGCAAATCTAAGAAAGAAATTCTACTCAAAGTATTTACAAGGAGTGCTCCTCCTACCAAGCTCTAGTTCAAGCTTTTTCAAGCATCAAACCAAGCATTGAACTAAGCCTAACAAAGGCATGTATTTATAGAAATAACCCTAGCTCAAGTCTTTGTCCAAGTTGGAGAGATAATGATGAAATTTGATTCCTTTGGCCTCCAAAGTCTTCCTTGAGCTTTGTGTTGTCTTCTAGGGCTTCCCAAAATGCAACTGGATGTTGGAATTATCTGCAAAAGTTGTGTGAACAATCTACAAGTGGAAGAGAGCCGAAATCTGCAATTTGGTGTCGATACGCGCCTACGATACGTGGATAATCTGCTGCGTATCGTGTGCCGCTTATCACTCCTTTTTAGCGTTTTGCCCTTTTTATTTTTTGGTTATTCCTATAATGCCCTTGAGACATTTTTCCACCATTTGAACCATAATTTGCTTGGTAGATTTTGATGAAGAAAATAATTGCCGGAAATTCCAACCTTAAAAGATCAAATTAGTACAACTTGAATCAACCTTGAATTTGATATTTTTTGAGCTTCAATTGATCCAAATTGTATTTAAACATCATTTTCCTGCATAATCAAATAAAATTGGGCATAAATTTGCTCAAAATAATATTTCTGCCTCAAAACCCAAATTTTCGGACCAAAAACCCTAATTTTGGAGCAAACCTTGATTTGATGATAAATAATGAAATTGAGCCATTCCAATATCAAAATTACTAAAAACATACTAAAAATACACTTAAAAAATATATAATAATTTATACAAAAGATAGGTAAATTTAGTACATATCACCATCCAAGACTGGGATGAGGACACCTGCTAAAGTTCAGAAGAAGACATGTAGAAAAGGCCATCAGAAAGTTTCTGATGAAGGCCTCCGTCAGAAACTTTGCCAAAGACGAGATGATGTTCTGATGAAGGCCGCACAGAAGGCCATCCCACGGCCTTAGTCCGCAACTTTACAATTTTATTTGTTTTTTGCGTTTTTGCTTAGTTTTTAACGTGTAATAGACTAGTTACTTTCTATATTAGATATTTAGGATGTTTTTGCCTACATAAGGTTAATTATTATTATTGTTTAGACAGATTATTGAAGCTGAATAAAAGTACGAGGGTTTTTCCTCTCTAATTCTTTGTGAGACTTGTGAGTTCCACGAGTGATTCGTGAATTCCTTTGATATCCTTGAGTTCTAACCAACGTGTGGGGTTAGGGTTTGGGGATCCTTTATCAATCTCGTTTCAATTCTTAGGTAGAATTGGGGTTAGAATGTTCCTAAATATACAAGAACAATCCTTTGGGATGGTTGTCTTGTGGATCGCGATCGTTCTGAAGGTTCCCGTTTCGTGATTATTGAGGGGTCTCGAGGTGGATCGCATCAGTTCTAACCCCAATTCTACCCAAGAATTGAAACGAGATTGATAAAGGATCCCCAAATCCTAACCCTACACGTTGGTTAGAACTCAAGGATATCAAAGGAATTCACGAATCACTTGTGGAACTCACAAGTCTCACAAAGAGAATCAGAGAGGAAAAACCCTCGTACTTTTACTCAGCTTCAATAATTTGTCTAAACAATAATAATAATTAGCCTTATATAAGCAAAAACATCCTAAATATCTAATATAGAAAGTAACTAGTCTATTACACGTTAAAAACTAAGTAAAAATGTAGAAAACAAATAAAATTGTAAAGTTGTGGACTAAGGCCGCGGGGTAGGCCGTGGGACGGCCTTCTGTGCGGCCTTCATCAGAACATCATCTCGTCTTTGGCAAAGTTTCTGACAGAGGCCGTGGAGAAGGCCGTGGCGTGGCCTTGCCGCCTCTTTCTCTTACTTCTTTTGACTATCCTTGATGCCTCTAAGATTCCATTTTGGACAACTAAGCCCCTATGCATTAGTGATGCACTAGGGATGACTCGAATGCCCCCATCTACTTGAACTTTCATCACTTGGTTCGTATCATTCCCCTCCTCTTCAAGAAGATTCATCCTCGAATCTTGCTTCTTGATGACTCCAACTGAGGGAACATTGTGTACCTGCAAAGAAGAAATATGTTGAATAGAAGAATGAGAATTAGTGGAAGGTGCTTTCATCATCTTCTTCTTCCCCTACGCAACCTCAAGCTCCTTGGAGAGCTTCACATAGTCACTATGAGCCTCCAATGGTGTCAGTGGCATAAGCGTGATGTCCTTCTCATGCCAAGTGAGCAAGCACTGATTGCGGTACCCATCATACATCACCTTGCGATCAAATTGCCACGGACGACCCAACAACAAATGACATGCTCCCATCGATGCCACGTCAAATATAACTTTAACTTTGTAGTTTCCAATGGTGAACTCAACCTCAACTTGTTTGGTCACCCTCAATTCGCCACTATCCCTTACCCACTATAGTTTATAAGGTTTGGGACGCTTCATTATCCTCAAACTAAGCTCATCTACCAATAATAAATTCACAAGGTTAGTGCAACTACCAGAGTCAATGGTAATGCCACATACCTTGTCCCCAATGAAACACCGAGTGTGGAAGATTGATTCTTTCTGCAAATCAGGTCCAGCTTCCTTAGGGAGCTCATCCGAAATTTTTCTTGCGAAAAGAAGCTCTCCTTTGTCAGGTTCGCAGCTAATAGGACTTTCACTATGGCTTTCTCCCTTCAGTGGTGGTAGCTTCTCATCATCTGAAGAAGCACTCTCTATGCCTCCTCCATCCAACACAATCATAGTCCTAGTGTTATGACACTGGGATTCCACGTGACTACGTCCCTGGCACTTGAAGCACTGGATGTCACGTGTCCTCGTAAGTGCCTTCATTTGCCCTTTGCCTTCACCCATGCTCTCTTTTGGCTTGCTCAAGTCCTTGGGCCTCTCATCTTTGTCCCTCCTATTATACTTGCCAGTCCTCCCATAAGAAGACCCTGAACCATCTCTCTCCCTAGCTTTGAGTTGCTTTTTTACAGTCTTTGCCTTCTGAACCAAGTCCTCCAACTCCACATAGGACTGCAACTCAACAAGCTCTCGAACATCTTAATTTAGGCCAGCCAAAAATCTCACCATTGTGGCCTCTTGATCCTCCACTACATTGGCCCGAATCATCGCTATCTCCATGTCCTTGGCGTACTCGTCTACACTCCTACTTCCTCGAGTCAATGACTGCAGCTTCTGATGTAACTCTCGATAGTAGTGATTAGGCATGAACCTCTTCTGTATGATTGTCTTCATCTCCACCCATGTGTGGACAGGTCGCTCTCCACATCTCCGTCTGGTAGTGGTCAATTGGTCCCACCACACACTACTATAGTTTGAGAACTCCACCATAGCATGCTTAACCTTCTTTTCTTCGGTATAGTAGTGGTAGTCAAATACGTGCTCCACCTTTCGCTCCCATTCCAAGTATTGCTCTGGATCACTCCGGCCCTGGAAGGTTGGGATTTTCATTTTAATGCTCCCAATGTTGCCATCACGAGCCTATTCTCCTCTTGTAGGCCTCCTATCATCCCCCATCTCATCATTAGAATCCCCAGATTCAGCCAACAGTGATCTCCTCCAATGACTTCTATGGCTACTTCTTGACCTCGAATGTGTAACGCCCTAGAAATTCACATCAAAACCCATTTAATTCATGTTATGTCCATTAGTAGAAAAAAGAGAGAAAAGAAAAGAAAGGGAAAACCGAAATGTATTTTATAAGGAGATTTCTTTTATTTAGGGTTTAGTATTAATCTTTGATTCATTAGTTGAAAGATTACTTGAGTTAATTAGGTTAAGTAAATGAGATTCTTTCATGATTAAGTGAGACATCTAAGTACCTAATTGGGAATAATTTTATTGGACCATTAGTTTATATTAGAGTTTAATAGTGACTAACTTATTCTATTATTTTCTAGTCTTTTGACCAATTGAATTTTAGCTCAATTTTACTCAAAAATTTCACTTATTCTCTTGCTTTCTTTTCTTTCTTCTTGGCCGAATTTTCTTCTCCTTTTCTCTACTCATGGCCGGCTCTTTCTCTTCTCTATTTCTTTTCATTTTTGCTTTAATAATTTGTGCCATAATATTGCTAGTATTAAGTGATAAGAGATTACAAAGTTCTACCAATCAAATTGATCCAAGTAACCACTATTGCATTAAAAGACTACATCTTCACTTTATTCTTGTTATGATTTTATTGGTTATTCTTTTTCTCACCTTTTTCTTTATTTCTTTTATATTTTCCTAGCCTATTTCTCTCTCTTTTCTTTCTCTCTTGGCCGAATTCCCTACCCCCTCTTTCCTCTCTTTTGCTTTAAAAATTTATGCCATAAAACTTGTTAGTTATTAAGTGATAAGTGATTAAAAATTTCCACTAATCATATTTCACCAACTAGTACCTATTATGTCTTAAAAGTCCAAACCCTAGCTTGCTTCTTGTTAAGTTATTATTGGTTATTCTTTTCCTTATCTTTTCTTTATTTCTTTTCCATTTCCCTAGCTTACTTCTTTCTCTTTTCATTTTCCCTTGGCCGGCCACCCTTAGCTCTCTTTTCCTCTCATTTTTCTCTCAACTTCTTGAAGCTTTCTCTCCAAATTTCAAGCAATTTCACCATAGAAATTTAGTTTTTCTTCTTCCTAAGCAACCTTCTAAGCTTGATCGAGGTATGTACTATGAACTTTTCCTAGTAATTTCAAGTTTTATGTATAGTTTTGTACAAGTTTATATCTAGATTCTTGGTACTAGTACATGAAGAACATAGTTTGAATTGAAGATTTACTTGCTAGATAAAGTGTTTTTGTGGTTAGATAGACTAGTAACTAGCATTTAAACCTTGAAATCTCAAGTATTATATGTTGCTTGGTTGAAGATTCTTGAAGTAGAATTCTTGAAATTGAGTGGAATTTTGATTGAATTTGAGCTTGAATTGAACATAGAGGTTGTAGAACTTGTTGAATTGGGTTGGATGGCTGTCTTTCTTGCAGGTTAAAATTTGGGTTAGTCCGATTTTAAGTGGAGATGCTGCCGAAATTTCGGTAGAAATAAATAAGGGAAAAATGGTAGATGAACATTTCTAACCTAGAATGTGCTCAATTTAAGGAAATTGATGTGCAGGAATTTTTAGAAAATCATCTAGTAATGAATTGAATTTTTCTAGGACGGGAAAACCCTAGAGCCAAAACCCTAAATCTAAAACCCTAAACCCTAGGGTAAAACCCTAAGCTCTAGAAACCCTAGAAATGAAACCCTAGAAATAATTGGATTATTTCTTAAATTTTCTTGCTAATTTACATAGGGTTTTAATCGGGTTTTCATCAGATTATTCTTTTAAATTTCAGGACTTGAAAGTGAATCTCGACTTTTTACGAAATATTTTCTGGGCATTCCAGATGAGTGTCTCTGTGTGTGCATGATGCATGAAATGCTTTGTCGTACTTGAGAATGTTATATTAAGAAATATTATGTTATGCTTGTAATTGTTATGTTATGACATGTGTTACTTGAGGAAAGATGTGTACTTTATCACATCTATTCCACAATGTGTTACACGCTTTCATCATCCAACGTGTTACTTGTGCATGAGACTTCCGTGACTAACTTCACAGTTACTTCACGGATAGTCAACTTGGACAGGCTTGGGAGGATATAAGGTGCTAGGTGTTTTAGAGCGTGATGTTCTTTCCCTTATGAGTTGTGAATCCTCAAAGAGGCCAACTCCGGATTGAACTTTCTTGCGTGTTGGCCCTCCAGGGTTGAGATTTTTCCCCCTGGATGTGATAGCCTGTATGGAGGTTACAAGGTGAACGGTGGTTAGGGTTCTTGCTTGATAATACTGGCATGACCTTTGATAAAGACCTGAGCTATTATCTCAGTCCTAACATCATGGTTACATGATCAGTACTTGCTCTTTCTACAGTTAAACTTGCTTCCGTAGTTGAGCCCTGTATCCGCCATTGACTACTTGTTAATTAAAGTGTTCATGCCCTACTTATTTAATCTTGTCAATTATTTTGTTCAATAAAATAATAGATTCTGGGTATGACTGCATGACTTGGACACTCACTCATTCAGTCTCAAAAACAATAACCCTTACACTCAAGTTTGATTTTACAGTAAAAAACCTGATTTCCTTCATTTAACAATTTTACCTAATTGCAATATAATTCATACCCCTGTCCTATTGGATGGAATAAAATAACAAAAAAATTTAACATCTTTCGGAGGAGCAATTTTCAAATTTTAGTAAACAAGGGAACAGCGACAAGCAACTATATAAACTTGACCTCCGAATAAATTAGAGGAATAGTTATTTGTAACTATAACTTGGAACATACCTTTGCATTTACAGCCTTATATGTGAGAGCAACTCTATACGAACTGATGAATCCCAACAAGTTTGGGGTTGTGTTCAATAAGTTGTATCTGCCAATTAAGATATATTAATTCTAGTAAGTTTAATAACGGATAATCAAATAAAAAAGTAAATGAACAATAAACAGACACCAAATATTAAAAATTAGACCATATTTTGCCACTCTAATTATTCTAAACAAGTACTATATGGTCATTGAGATCAAAGACCTGACCTATTCATTAGGCTACAAATCCAGCACATGGGGCTGCCTGGTGATTGTGCATCAAAAGTACAAAAATCAACAACATACGTTTTGGGAACGAGATTCCAGATTTCCAAGTTTCACTCGCTAACTCCCCTCCGCCCACCAGTTTAAATAACTACAGCAAGTTTTTTCTCCCCTTCTTTTTTTACCTAAATTGTCAAAGCAAACTTAAATTTATGTATCCTTCATCTTATATCTGTCTCAAGCTTGGACCTGGGAGGGTAGCATTTGTAATGGTAGGGTGACATCCATATTTGTCATATTATGATGTTATATTCCTAAGCATATTGAGTATGTATTTTATATACATCAACTCTACTACAAGAATCACAATATTACATTATTGTACAGCAAATCCTATCATAAATACCCCCACAAAAAAAAAAGAACAGTGAAGGCTGAAATTGGCTGGATCCGGGTTCATTTATGTATAATTTGATCATTATGCATCTATTTACTTAGTATTCATTGAGTGGGGGATATCCTATTTCTAGAAATAATCATATTGAGGGGTTGGGTTGCCGGAACTTCCATTTGTATGTTCGTTCTAGAAGACTGGACTGTGAATCCCATCATTAATGTGCAGCCTATCAAATCTTCTCCTAATCCCCTTTCTTCCACTTGATCAGGTGATGTATCTCCATAACTAGTTCTTTGACTTGTAGTCCAGTTATTGATGTTACCTATCTCTTTATTGCAACTAGAAGGTTTACTAACCTGTACCCAACATTTTAAGATGTAAATTTGTCTGATAAAAAGGCTTACGTCATTGTTTCCAAAATTGTGCTTCGCTTTTCTCATTTCTTTTCTATCCCATACATCTGTGAGAGGTCCTTGTAAATTGGAAAAGTTGGGTAGATTAGACGAGACTGTCAATAAAAAATGAAAATTTGAAACTGTATCTCTTCCCACTGGTAGAAGAACCTACTGAATGTCAATGGTATCACTATGTCTATAAGCCAAAAGAATGATAAGACAGTTGACTGATTTCAGGTAAGCTAGTTTCTAAAGGATTTACAAAGATTTACAGTGGTAACTACTACAAGACCTTTGCACCAGTATTATAGCATTGATCAAACTTGAGCTCTTATAGTACTTCTTGCAAAGTAGACTTAAGATGGACTCCACAAGAACATAATTCTAGAATGTGTCTCTGTGATGTAATATGGAGAGGGAATACATGTGATGATTTTAAATTTGTACAAAATTCCATATTATTCCACCTAATCTCTTCCTTTGGAAATTGACTATGTTTATTTTTAAGAGCAACAAGGATCTTATCCTGAAAATATTACTTTTTTTATATAATTTAATCAAACTTTTATACTCAAAGGCACTAAATAATTAGTAGTCTGTGCTTTTCCATTAATTTCTTTATCTAAGCAGTATTATTAGGAGGGAGAGGGAGGAGAAAGGTGGGAGGGGGGAGAGAGATTTCCTTACTTGATCTCATGAATTTCTTTCTTTAGTTCATAAACCATATCATTTCTTGTTCGAAAATTCTTCTGCTACAGCAACCATAGTTTATGAGTTGTATCCAGCCTATCCAGCATTGGATAACCATAACTAGTAGGCTTCTTAAGTAACAAGACATGCATAGTGAATTTTCTCAAACCATTTCTTAAGTGCTGATTAAATGCGGTTGTAGCAATTTTATGATGCTATTTCCCATGTTGAACAATCACTAAACGAGGGACAAGAAAAGCAAGAGATAAGATAGATATCATGGTGGATGTGAGATGAAGAGAATAAGAATGTAGCATCAAATGGCTCTACATCGTTTATTGAGTGGTGACAAATTACAAGATTGCATGTCTACTAATTGTATCTTGTGTGTTCTTTTAAATCAGATGCAAGGAAGTAGAGATGGTACGAAGACTGCTAGATTTACAAAATCTTCATCTGCTGAATCTTATCCACTTGTTCTAGACATAGATGACTTTAAGATGATTCCTTAAACATTACTACAAGCCCAAATGTCCTTTAGTAGAGTTAACCCATTAATCGGTGTAGATTGTTGAACATTTTCCCCTTTTTAAGATTTCTTTGTATTTCACATAGTATTGCTTATAATAATTTAATGTATTTAGCTGCAGTATGTTCTAGTCATGCAGTAGAACACACCTTTTTGTCCAACTATAATTGTGTATGGCTTTAGATTTTTGAGGTAAATATGTCGATTTTATAACCCTATCAACTTAGAGTTGAGTGGCCAAAACTGAAATAAAATCAGTACTAAGTTTTGTTTAACGACTTTCTCAATTGAATTGTCTTCCTGAAATTTCTTTCCAGTGCTTCAGGAATTTTATTTATTTAAGCTTATGTTCAGTCTTGATTGTTGAGGTTCTTTTACATTGCCAATTCAGTTTTTTAAAGCCATTCTGATGGCAATAACCATAATTGAATGTACTGAGGTGAAGTTCGGGTCATTAGCTCTCAATGCCATTGATCTAGGCATTGATGTGACAGACAAAGGGAGATGCACTAAATCTTGCAATGAAATTTTATAATTCAAACAAATTATATGTGTTAAATAGAACTGAATAGACAAATATCTAACTGGCATGGAGAATCAAGATGGATAAAATAAATCCTGAAAATAAGAAATGGTAGGTAACACACAAAACCAATCTCTGTACCTAGATGTTTAAATTCAACTATGGCTGGCTGCTTACCATATTTAAATATCAAAACAACATTCTAGGAAATTGGTTAACATAAGTTAATTAAGCAAAGGAACTATAAGCAGTCATTACTGTAGTCAAATGTTTTAAGGAGGGGAAATAAAATTGAGTAGTTGAAGGAAATGAATCAAAAAAAAAAGGAAAGAAAAGAAACTAATGTCTTATTTTTGTTTAGTTGGATGAAATTTGTTGCAGCCGTTGAATCATTCCATCTATCCGAGTGACTTGGTTCTCTTCCCACCTACCTAATTTGGTTAAGCACTAACCTATCACACATATTCCACATTTATCACACAAAGACACATACACGTACACACAAATATATCCAACTAGGAAATTAATTTTCAGAGACATGGGAAGCAGGAATGAAAAGACTAACCATCTACAAGTAAGAAAACAGAATTCGGCACATTAATCTGTCTCAATGTCAAATACAAAGTCACTCAAGGTTTTTCCTTCCCACATTTACTCAAGCTTATTTGGCACATTAATCAAAAGATGAAATCTGCAAAATTACTTACAGATGTAAATTAAGGTGAGATCTCCACTTGTTCACTAGACAGGCGACTCCATGGATCGCCTAGCAGCTCAAATTGCTCTCTTTTCTAATATTTTGAAAATAGAATTAGACAAAGAAGAAGATAAGTAGAAGAAAATGCGATAGAATTTGTTGTAACTGAAGTAAATTTAAAAGCCTAAAAACAAAAAAGACATAACTGGAGCAAGGTGATAAATACCCAATTTAGACTACTATTATGTCGAAAAAATTAGAGTCTTTCAAAGGGGAACAGTATAAAGACATAATTAAAGAGGCTAAAGTGTTGCAGTAGTTTTCTACATGAATGAGAAGATATGTTTACTTCTACAAAATTCGTTTATAACATAAAACTGTCATGCACAAAACTACCTCCTTATTTTGAGCTTCATTTAACCATATGATTATGCATATGCTCAACATATTTCCCTTCTATTTCAGCATAAATATGGCTTCTAAAAATCAAACAGTATTTTGCATAGAATTCTCAAAGTAAGGTCCATATAAAGAAAATGCCTTATAAAATGGTGTGTTCAACATCACTACAATATGTCACTCCTTTTATTATCCTATACAACACAATTTTTTCAGCATTACAACCTAAGATAGAAAGTGTCGGCAAATGCTCAAACTCGGATTGTATACATTCATATTTGGTTCGTCAACTAATCAAACAAAACATTGAACACAATTTAGCATTTAACCTAAGCTAGATAAGCAAAATGCTTTGCATTTATAAATAGACTAATCAAATTCTTTTAGTTACGCTCAAATTCAACTCGATAAATTGGTGCCTAACTATGCTCAAAATAAACATTACAAGTTTTTTATTTTTTATTTTAACTAAGGTACCAAAGATTAAGCACGAAGGCATTGAAACAATCCAAAATTTCTCTAACCTTGTTTTCCTGGACAAGGCATAAAGAAAAGAAACCAAGTGACACATGTAAACCTGTTTTTACACTATTCCAAGCAACAAATTCAGTCATCCAATACTATGATCTCAGCAAGATGCCATCCAAAACAACAAAATCCAAACAGGAAAAAGCCTCAGTCATTGTTCCCATGTATACTCACAAACCAACCCACATAACCTAAATCAGATAAAAAGACATTGGTATTGAACAAAAAACCATATACCTGTATAGGTTCTCAAACATGTAATTGCCACAGAATACACGTACATACCGGCATTGTATAAAACAAGCTTGAAGAAACTACATCCTGTAACAAACAATTTAACTAGACAATTTCAACAAGCTTTTACGCATTAATCCCAGGATTGCATTTTTCATCAAATTTACTCCTTCCTCGTGAAAAACACTCATCTCATCCCCACCAATTCAAATTTCTCCCTTTCTCACGCTATCATCTTTCAACTGCCAATTCCTACTTACCACCCAAAAGCTAGGAAAAAATTCAATAAAAATGAAAAGAAAAAAGACAAGCCCACATGAAAATGAACCAAAAGAAAAAGACACTACTAACTTTTTAAAAGAAACTAAAAGGTTAAAGATTCAAAAACCACACCAACCAGTCATGAAAAGGAAAGATAGCCAACAGGTCATCCCACCAACCAATAAATTTATCAATAAAGCAATCAACTTTCTTCCTAATTATCAAGTTACAACATAAACCCATCATTTTTCAGTCATATATATAAGTAGAGAACAAAGAGAAAATTCAATTCAGTCATTTACCTAAGGGGCAGGGAGATCCAGGATGGTTAAGGACCCATTTGCTTTTGCCAAGCCCTAAACATCCAAAGGGAGTATAAAATCATGGCGATTCCCACCATCTCAATTCCTTAATTCACCTATCTTCAGAACCGATTGTAGGCAACTCCACGCCATTCTCCCCATTTCTCAAAATTTAATTTTTCCAAAAAAAAATTTACAAAACTCTATTTCCCTTTTCTGTGGAAAGTTTAACTGCAGGTCCATTTGCTTCACTATAAAATTCTTTCTTTTGGAAAATATTTTTTCAAGAAAATAAAATTTTTCCTATTACTTTCTATTGTTTGGTTGTCCTGCATTCATGGAGAAATTTATCAAATAACCAATAACCTAAACTATTAATATCATAGCAGTCAATCAATTAGTTGGCTACAAAAAAAGTCCAGAAACAACTGACTAGGATATAGAGCAAAGAGGAGAGTACAATGGTCACATTAGCATTTAAAAAATTGTAAATCAGGAGCCAAATTCTCAATATTGAGAGGGAAATTGTCCCACCCAATTTATATGTAACAATTAACTTTTACCTACACTTAATGCGAATTTAAAAAATGCCACATCAGCAATAAAAAAAATACAAAATGCCGCAATTTCTCAATATTTGGTACGAAATTTTTCCCACCAAATTCATATGTAACTATACACTTTTACCTACACATAATAAATGTCAAATATATAGTAATTAATCATATTAGATTTAGCCACACATATGTAATATGTGTGTAGCTAAATACCCACAGATATTATGTGTAGGTAAAAACTAAATTTCCTGTAGTGCATGCGTCCGGATGAGGAACTAATTGACCACAATCTGTTGACTTCTCTCAAGGGTCATTCGGATCTAGCTAGAAGAAGGAATTTTGCAAAAAAATTTAGTGAAAACATTTTTCTACCACTCCTAACTTGTTTCTAAGAAAGATGAATCTATCCTCAGGAAGAGCTTTTGTGAAGATATCGGTGATAAGTAATAATTTTACCTATTTTAATATAGCATTTATATATGTTTTCAGAGTATTTTTAGTATGTTTTAGTATTTTTTTTATATTAAAATGGCTCAATTTCATTATTTTCTTTGAAAACAAGGATTGTTCCAAAATTAAGATTTTTAGTCCGAAAATTAGGGTTTTGAGGAAAAATTATTATTTTGACCAAATTAATGCCCAAGTTTATTTTATTTTTGTAGAAAAAAGATGATTAAATACGTTTGGATCAATTGGAGCACAAGGAATATCAAATTCAAAGTTTATTCAAGATGGCATATTTTTATTAATTAAACTTGGCAATTTTCGGAACAATTTTTCTTCATCAAATTCTTGTAAGGTAATAAGGGGAGTAATGCAGCATAAAATTTAAAAATTTATTACCTTAGCCATAGATCTCTTTGATATAATCTATACGATTAAAGGGTGTTTAGCATAAATACCTCAAGCATAGAAGATTTCTATACTTCAAAAGGCACGATCCTATTCAATGTAAGTGTTGACCATGAAAAGCTCTCCAAGTGTTGAGCCTCTAATAGTATCCACATGAACATGATCTTTGAGAACCTTTGGGCTTGCTTGCCTTGCCTTTTGAGGGCTAGCTCCCTTGAATGATTATGAAGAACACAAGAAGAGAAAGAGTAGAAGATAAAACCTTAACTATTAGGAGAAAGAGAAAGTGGTGTTTTCTTGGAGAAGAAAAATCGCCACCTCGATCTCAATTTTTCTCTCTCTAAATTTTGTGTTGTGTTTCATCTATCTTTCAAGAATCAAGGCATAGACTTGTTTATAGATGTAGTATCCTAGTCTTTAAGGAAACAAGTGCAATTGGAAACCAAGAAGGTTTAGGAAGCTTACCTTAAGCTAATCCTATTCCTTTAGGAAACCTATTCCAAAAGGAAACCAAATAGCTCTTTAATTCCTTTTGCAAAACTAATTTCCAACAAGACTTAGATATTTATAAATAAGTCTTTTGAGTTAATTTATCACATAAATTAACCACATAAGTATCTTATACTTATCTTAATAACAATTTAACCCAAAGACTTTGTTCATATTGTGTGTGATCCATTAGGTTCCATTCACGTTGGCAATAAGTACAAATTATAACTCATTAATTAATTAATTAAGAGCTAGATAAATTAAACACTTTAATTTATTATTAATTCACTAATTAATTAATTTGCACTTATAGATCATGAGTGGCGTCTAGCAATGCATAATGACCATCCAAGTGAGTGGAAAAGTCATATGGTAGACCACACCTATCAATGACAATGTTAACGTGTAATTAATATCCTTTCACCACACTATATCCCAATTAGTCTAAGAGTGTAGTGCGCACTCTTTAAATGACTAATTAATGATTTCTTATTCCCGAAATATAACTTTCCATAAAAGTATAATCTTGAAACGCTTTCAATTTATACTTTCACTTTTGCGCAATTAAGTTAGATTTCAACAAGTGGCCAATCCGAGATATACTCTCCTATAATAAGGAGTGGTGAATCTTATATCGATTACTCACGATCCTTCTATGCTTCATACTATTCCCAATCTCTACCTTATGGGATACTCTTTTACGAGCACTGAGCAACAGAGTCAACATATAGCAATCCACACTCAAGATACTATGGTAATATGAAGTATAAGGATCACTTAGACCATTGCCATTAAGAGTACAATTCATTAGCACTATGAATGGTGACTCTTGCCAGATCAATCCAATGAACTTGTTCTCTAACAAGCATCCACATACCAGCTTAAGTGTCACACATCATAGTTGACGAGATCAACTACTACTTACCATAAGTAGAGGCAAAGTATGTGCTAGTCTTCCCATATTAATGATGTCCAATCTCATTAATACTATGACTAGGGATATTTAAGAATATAATGTTGTATGTTGATAAGTGATAATTTTACCTATTTTAGCACAGTATTTTATATATATTTTTAGTGTGTTTTTAGTATGTTTTAAGTATTTTAATATAAAAATGGCTCAATTTCATAATTGTTCTTCCATTTGAAGAATTTCTCAAAAATTAGGGTTTTTACCCAATTTTTAGGGTTTTGAGGCAAAATTTATAGTTTGAGCAAATTAATGCACATTCTTTGTACAATCTTTCAGATTTTATACATTCAATCATAATTCGGATCAATTGAAGTAAAGGTCATCCCATTCTTAGTGGATTCAAGGATGATTGGATTGGGAATTTCAATAGCATGACTTTTACATTCAAGCTTGGAGGATTGTTTTTCTCAACTTTTGGGAAATTCTCATCAACAAATTCATCATAGAATTAAAAGATCAACATCACAAAAAGGTCTCAAGGGCATAAGAGGAATAACAAGCAAAAGAGAAGTGCAAAGAAGCAATGGAAGTGAAGAATTGGAGAAAACTAGGGGTCTGCAACAATGGCACATTTCAGTATTTTGGCAATAACTTGAACTACAAATATTGGATTGAGATGATTCTTCTTTAACAGTAAAAAATGCTTATAACATTGGAAAATGGTAGATGAAACTTATGTTGTACACACATGCAAATAGTTGTACAAGTAGGTGGATTGAGGTTGTTTAATACCACAATTCATGCATTTCACAAGAGTTCATCATGAACATAATTGAACTCTAGTCAATTCATTGTGAAAACAAGTCTTGATTTCACATGGAATTGCAATCCTAAGCAATACAAGACTAACATAGCATGGTATTAATTCATTCAATCATATTAGTGACAATTAGTGGATTCTATACCCTATTACTTGTGTTTGTGAATTTCTTCCAATTTTTTCAATTCAAGTAGTTGAATTTTCTTACCTTGCACGCCACCTATTTGATATTTTATCTAGATAATAGAGCAAGTTAGTAGCTTTGGTACTTGCAAATTCTTGTTTCCTCGTGGGATCGACCCTAATACTTCCCCTACTACATTTGACTTGTGCACTTGCGGAAAGTGGTATTAGGTTATAAATTTTATTATTTTTTTGTGTGAATTTTTCCTAATTTTGATAGTACCTAAACCTCACAATCAAGTTTTTGGCGCCGTTGCCAGGTAAACAAAGAAACTTTAGCAATATTAAGGCAAATACAAGCTTTATTACTATAGACACTTTTGTATTTCTTGTTTTGATATCTCTTGTGTTGTGTTTTTGTAGGTACTAATTGAATCTAGGTGAAGGAAAGCATTTAAAGTTTGAAGTTGATTCAAGCATTTCACCGAACACTTGGTGGACATGTTCAATAACATGCATATGGATGAGGTCTTGCCGGAAGTTTCAATGTCATATGTTACAAATCAAAGGCAAGAACAAGAAACAAGTGTAAGTGATTATGAATTTGATTCGGAAGTCATTTGTGTAGTTAGACATGACCAATTTGGAGGAAATCCAAATGAATATGCTTATTCTCATTTAGCCAATTTTTTGAATTTAATTGATCTACTTAGTTTTGATGGATACAATGGAACAAATAAGGATATTATAAAATTAAGATTGTTTCCATTAACTCTAGTACATGAAGCTAAAGATTGGCTAGGATTATATGGATCAAATTATTTTACTAGTTGGAAGCAATTAGCAAATGCTTTCCTAGAGAAATTTGATATGCATTATGTTGACTATACGTCTAATTTGAATGTTATTTGTTGTACTACATGTGGAGGTGACCATGAGAATCATGAATGTGCTATATTAGCTAAGGTACAACCTTGTGATATTCAAAATGATTCATATGTTAGCATTAGCACTCAAACTTGTGAAATACATGATTCTAGTGATCAAATGGGTATGTGCAGTACAAAGGCGGAAGGCATGTCTTATACTTTTGTTATTCATGAACATGATGATGGTTAAGAAATACTTGATAATTCTACTTTTGAACATGACCAAGAACAAGTAATTGAAGAAAATGCATATGTGTGTGAAAAGGTAGTTGAACATGTGGCAAATGATAAAATAGTTGTTTCTCCTATTTTTGAACACACAAATCTCAATAATGAACTTGCTCTTGATGAAGAAATTGAAAATTCAAAAATAGAAAATGAAGAGCTTAATGATCTTCCTTTCACTTATGACATTGATTTTATTGGTATTGAAAAAATACTAATACAAGAGAAAGGCATAGCCAATTTTGGCAATGAAGTTCTTTTTAAGTGTTTTCATGTAATAGGTGCAATTGCCAAATGGATCATAGACTTGGGAGCACTCATTTTGAGGCAAAGGATCCATGTTTGCCTACTCAATCAATTGAGCACTAAAGGTGTATGAAATTCTTTGTGGGACACTCCAATTATGTGAGAGAAAGTTGGAGGAAAGTCTAACTCTAGACTTTAAATGAAGTGTTTGTTGGGAGACAACCCAATGTTTTTAGTATTTTAAGTTGCTTTGGTATGTTTTGTGTTTTATGTGTGTTTTATAGTTAGTGTGTTTGATTAGTTTAGTTTGATTTTGAACTTGAAGCATTTTGATGTAATCTATGAAGTTTCATGTTTAAACTTAGATGTTGAATGCCAAATTTTCATATCTTTTGTGTTTTGAAGGTACATTTGGTTTAAACATCTTAGTTTCATCATTTGAAATGTGTCTGAAGTGGTTGAAATGAACAAGAAAACCAATTTGAAGACTGAATCTCAAAGTTACTATTCCATTGGTTTACAATACATGAGCTAAGTTTCATTGAGCGATTTGATTCTCTTTTGGTAATCCATGGACTTTTGATGAATAAATTGGTTTGAAGCAACTTTGTTTTATCATTTGAAACTTGTTCAAAGTAGTTTTGAGGTGAGAATAACTCAAAGATCAAATTGAGGTATTGAGTGAAAAAGATAACTATTCATTTGGTTACAATTCCATTAATGAGATTCTTTGAAGTTTTGATTCTAACTTTGGAATTTTGATGTTTTGGATGCTTAAAAATCATAACATGTTTGAAGTGCTAAATTCGTCAAAAACATGAAAAGGAAAAATTTGAATTTCAAGATCATCTTGGAATTCAATGTTGCAGAATTTTTAGGTGACCTATTTTGATCAATTCTCATTTCATTTGTGTTGATTTTTAAGATGAGTTTAATGCATGGATTCAAAATTTATTGACATGGTTACATGTTCATAAAGTTATTTGCCAAAAACTTGAGGTTTAAATGGAAGAAATCATCACCCAAAGTTGTCAAAAAATCGGCCTGGTACATGAAATGGCTGCTACAACTTCTGCAGCATTTCCAGATTCATGAGTGTAGCACCCTAGAAAATGCACATATAAGAGACATTTTCTTTTCTTATTTAGGGTTAAGTGTTAATCCTTGATTTATTAGTTGGGAGATTTCTTGAGTTAATTAGGTTAATTAGCTAAGATTTTCATTTTGGAGCAAAAACACTTAAGTACTAAAGTTAGAATAATTCTACTTGACCATTTAACTTATATTAGTGTTTAAATTTTGACTAGTTCATTTTACTATTTTCTAGTCTTTTGACTACTTGAAATTTTGCTCAATTTTATTCAAAAGTTTCACTTATTTTCTTACCTTATTTTTTTTTTCCTTGGCCGAAATTTTTCTCTCTCTTTTCTTTCTTTCTTGGCCGAAATTTCTTTTTCTTTTCTTTCCCTTAGGGCCGGTTTCTCTCTTCTATTTTTGTTCTATTTTGCTTTAATAATTTGTGTCTAATTATTGATTATATTAAGTGGTAAGAGTTATTAATCTTCACCAATTAAATTAATCCAAGTAGCTACTTTTGCATTAAAATACTAACTAATTACTTTATTCTTGTAAGATTTTAATTGGACCACCATTTTCCCATCTTTTCTTCTTTTCTTTTTCATTTTTCCTAGACTATTTCTTTCTCTTTTCCCTTCACCTTGGCCGGCCATGCTTTTTCTCTTTCTTCCCTCATTTTTGCTCTCAATTTCTTAGACTTTCATCTCTCAAGTTGACACAAATCAACCATAGGAAGTGGACTTCTATCTTTTCTAATCAAAGTTCTAAGCATATCTAAGGTATTTACCATGAACTTACCTTATTAATTTCATGTTTTAAGTAGTTTTTATGCAAGTTTAATACCAAGTTTCTTGTTAATACTACTTGAAGAAATTAGTTAGAACTTGATATATACTTGTTAGATAAAGTGTTCTTATGGTTAAATAGACTAGTATGTGGCCTTGGAACCTTGAAATTTCATGGAGAACATGTTGTTTGGGTGAAAGTTCTTGGAGCTTAATCCTTGAAAATTTATGTTTTATATGTGGTTTAGTTGAAGATTTAAGTTGGAACTCAAGAACACTTAAAACAGTCATGCTGGACCAGTTTTAGTAAAACTTTCATAACTTGATGTAGATAGCTTGGATTCGAATGATTCTTGTTGTTTTAGAAACTAGATTCATAGGGCTTTCAAACGGTATAAAGCTTGCATGGTGGTTCATTGTGTATTAACCGCAGAAAGCTTGCAAAGTTGGCTGAAAATTTGATTCTGCGTGAAACAGTTTTGATGATGAGCCAACTTGAGGGCTGATTTTGAACCTGTTCTAGTTGGAATTTGGATTGATGATCTTCACGAAAGTTGTAGCCCTATAAACGTACTTTAAAATCATGTAATCAGAATTCCTTAGTTCTTAATGGATTGACCCCAGAAATAGCACGAAGTTGGCTGAAAACCAACCCTGTGCAGATTTGGGTGATGATTCTTAGAGTAGGGATTTTGAATTTGAGTGGAATCTTGATTGAATGTGAGTTTAAATTGAACATAGAAGTTGTAAAACTTGTTGAATTGGATTGGATGGTTGATTTTCTTGCAGGTTTTAAATTTTTGGGTTAGTCCGGTTATAGGGAAAATGCTGCCGAAATTTCGGTAAAACCTAAGAAATAAAAGTGATTAGGCTATGATTTAAGACTCTATAAGCTGTAATTTAGTGATTTAAGCGTGCAGAAATTTTTGTAGATTAGCTATTAGTGAATTAAATCCTCTCCGAGCAAAACCCTAGAAAGTTAGAAAACCCTAATTTCGAAAACCCTAAACCCTAGGGTAAAACCCTAAGCTCTAAAACCCTAGAAACTTAACCCTAGAAAGACTTGGGGTATTTCTTGAATTTCCTTATGAAATTTCTTAGATTTTAGTCAGGGTTTTTACACGATTCTTTCTCGTGAATTTCAGGATCCGAAAGTGAGACCCGACCTTTCTACGAGATATTTTCTTAGGCACCAGGTGAGTGTTCTTCTGTGTGCATGATGCATGAAACGCCATGTCATACTAGTTATTATTATTTCCATGCATGAAATGGTATGATTACACTTGACATGAGTATATAATAAAAATGTGTTATTTGAGGAAAGATGTGTACTTTATCGCATCTATTCCGTAATGTGTTACATGCTTTCACTATTTAATGTGTTAATTGTGCTTGTGACTTCCATGGTTAATTTTACTATTTTCCACGGTTAATCGAATTGGGAGCGTATGGGAGAGATATAAGGTGTTGGGCAGTTATTTGGTGCTTGTTAATTGTTTATCTGAGTAAAGTCCTGAAAAAGGCTAACTCATGATTGAATTTATTCTTGATCTTGGACTTCCGGGGCTAACTTCACCGTTACTCCTCGGTTAGTCATCCGGGAGCGTTTGGGGTGATATAAGGTGCTGGAGAATATAGGTGCTTGATATTCTTTCCGATAAGAGTTTCATTCCTCAAAGAGGGTAACTCCGGATTGAATTTTACGAGTATGCTGGACCTAAGCTTGCTTCTGCAGTGAGCCCGTATCCACCATTGACTATTTGTTAATTAATTTGTTCACAAATTGTTTATTTACTCATTAAATATTTTATCGAACAAAAAATCACATTTCACTGGTATGATCGCATGACTTGAGCACTCACTGGGCTATTATAGCTCATTCCATTTTATTTGTTTTCCTTTACTCAGGTTACTTGAAAAATTAAAGCTGGACCCACTGGTTTTCGATTATTATGGATGTTGTAACTATTGTAATAGCCGAACTGTGTTAGGCTATTTGTGTGAAAATCATGTATATTATGACTTGTAAACTTGCGGTATGACTTGTACCTTTCAATTAAATAAGAAGAGTGTATTTTATTTTGTTCCATTTTATTTTAGTTTATTTTATTTTAAGTTAAGTACGCTCGGTCGTTTGCGTGAGTGCGTGAATCGAGACCTGGCGAGAGCTAGGCAGGCAGTCCGCTAAGCCCTTTGGTGCGCCTCTGGGTAAGGTGGGGCTGCTACAATGAGTGTTTGATCCGCGAGTCTGACCCACGGATTCACGAAATTTGGCCCTCCTTTAGTACTTTTGAGTGGTATTGTTTGAGAAATGTTATGGCATGATTTGTGTGATTAGTTGGCCACTTTATGAGCATGAAAACACCACTTTAATACATTCAAATGGATTGCATTGCATGTTTCATTTCATTGATTTAAATTTTAAACTTTTGGCATCAAAAGTATGAAATTTTAGTTTGAGGCATTTTGATACAAATTTCACTTGCTTATCACTTTGTCATAACATAATACCTTTGCTACATAACACATGCATTAAAATTTCACCTCTTTGGAGCTACATTGCAAGAACTAAGTGTGGGGGAAATCAAGTACTTCAAAGCATGCTATGTTATTTTTTGAGCTTATTTGTCATTAAAACATGCTTAAACATAGTTTTTGAGTTTTTCTAAGCTTTGAAATAAGGTTGTGGAGCAAGAATGGACCAATTGAAAACATGGTGAACCATTGCAAAAGAAACTTCACAAAGGCCAATGGACATCAATGGACAACAATAATATCAACTTTTGGGACTCATGAACCAAACAAGGGAAGTTTTCTTGTTTCATTTTTCTTTCTTATCTTTTCTTTTACACATTGAGGACAATGTGACATTTTAAGTGTGGGGGAAAGGTAAAGGATTATGTTTGGTGGGGTCTTTGGTAAAATGTGACAAGATATTGTTTTGGTAAAATATGGTCAAATTTTTTGAAAATTTGCCTTTTTATCATACTTTGTGCCATTAACTTGTTGAATTTCTTTATTTTTTGAAATAATGTATGCAACTTTGATTGAATGTTTTCTACAAATATATGAAGAAATAACTATTATGTGATTAGGAGTTTTGTTTTAAAAAAGTATATCTTGTAAAATGGTTGTAATTATATCTTGATTTGGCATGTTTGATTTTAAATTTCTTTTCTTTACTTGATTTCACATGTTAAATGATTAGTATGGTCAATTAGTTCAAGCATGTAATCTATGGTTTAATACTTGCAATAAGGGATACTTACACTACAAAAATAAAAAAAGAACGAAGTAGTTTTTTCTGCTCCAATGGTTCTTGTGCTTAGTAACCAGGGGTCTTTATCTAAAAATGTTGACTTTTGCGTAAAACAGTACATGAATTATGAGTAATGCATAGCAATTTGAGTGAGTAAATTATTGAGTAACCAGGGATATTCATTGGCCAACGTTGACCTTTGCGTAAAAAGGCAATTTTACTTCTCAAATATGGTTTTGCTACTTGCTTAACATTGAGGTGTTGAGTAACCAGGAACCTTCATCGGCCAATGTCAGTTTTCGCATCAAAAGACATTCCCATCTTGAGCAATTAGTTTGCTAAATAATACTTCCTCAAGTGAAAAAATGAAAATAATCATAGACATGTGAAGTACTTTGATTGAACATATGGATCATTTTCTTGTAAAATTTTGTAAGGCAAAGAAATTTTATTGAACTATTTTTAATCTTGAGATAATTACTTCTCTTTTACTTGATATAATGAGTATTAGAAACTTAACAAGGAATTGCATGATGCCTATTTACTTTATCTTGTGGAATTGCATTCAACAATGAGGCTTTTGTTGTTTCAAGCCTTGAATCATGTTTTGATCTCTTGATTTTCCAATTGCTTAAGGGCAAGCAATGATTCATATGCAATAAGAGTCTCATCATTGTAACTCTTATAATCTCTTATACACAGTTAATATTCTATGGACTTTATCAATTAAACAAGGAATATAAATAACAAGTATTAAATAACAAAGAAAATGCCGCATGTGTAAGCATAACATGAAATAAGCATAATATAAAAATCCCAAAAACCGATTTGGTTTTAGAGAATACACTAACAATTCTACCAAAATATTGGTTCAAATGGTGGAAAAAGGGTTCAAGAGTATGGAAGGAATAACTAAATTTTGAAAAGGGCAAAATTGGAAGGAAAGAGTGATCCGCGGGTCATATCCGCAGGTTGCTAACCCATGGACTCGACCCACGAATTGATGCCACTTGCAAAAAATGGTGGGCTGCAATATGCAGGCTGTTCACATAACGTTTGCAGCCAAATTCAATGTCCATCTAATTCTACATTGCCCTAGAAGAATATCTCAAAGTTCAAGGCAAGATTTTCCAAGTTTGGAATCAAATTTCATCATCACATCTTCAACTTGGACAATGACTTGAACTAGGGTTTTTCCTATTAATATATGCCCTTGTAGTTCATTGAAGATATGCTTGGTTTAAGCTTAGTTTATGCTTGAACTATAGCTTGGTAGGAGGAGCACTCCTTGTATATACTTAGATTAGTTCTCTTTCTAGTTTTGTAGGAATAATCAATTCTTGTAACAAAACCTTGAGGAAACTTGTAGTCAACATGTTTGATGGAATGAAGAGAGAAGCATTAGAGCCGTGTTCAACCATATATTGAGCATTTCTTACCTTACTCTTTCTAGTTTTACTCTTGCATGTTTTTTTCTTTCATTTACGTGCTTAATATTACCTTTACCATGTTGAACTAAGTTGATTCATACTAGGTTTAGGATGAAGCTCTAATATGTTTGAATTAGTTTATGGCTAATTTATTCTTGTTTGTTCATTTACTCGGTCTTAACACTTGAAGTTGATTAGCTACCAACTTCAAGTCATCTAGTTGTTATTTGACAAAGAAATTTGCACTTAACAATGGAAAGAGTAAATGGAAGTAATGTTGAATCTCACAAGAGTAGTGATTCACATAGGTGGATTAAGGTTTAAAGCCACTATCCATGAGTTTAATGAACTAATGCATGCTAGACTTTACCACGAGAGTAGGAAAGCTCATGTATTAATAGTGTTCCATTCATAGAGAGATCTAGTTTAGAGTACAGATGGAATTGAATCCTAAACAAGAATAAAATCATTATGGTCATAAGATAAACTCACACATTTAGTGGATTCTTAAGCCTAGCCAACTTCATTTAACTAGTTTCTTTATTGTTTGCTTACTTGAATTTGATTTTTCCTACCATTTCACCACCTCTAAAGTTTGATTGTCTAGATAATAAAGCAAGTTAGTAGTGTGGGTAGTTGCTAAATCTTGTTTCCTCCTAGGATCGACCCTAATACTCATCACAACTACAATTGACCCGTGCACTTGCGAAATGAGTATTAGGTTATAAATTTTATTACTTGTTTGTGTGATTTTAAGTGAATTTATTGCTATATTTTGATATAACCTAAACTCATGTCAATCAGCTATTTGCTCTATGGTAGGAATATAATCTAAACTAATCTCACCTTTGATCACTAATTCTCTAATGAAATGTTGCTTCACATCAATATGCTTAGTTCTAGAATGTTGAATGGGATTTTTTGGAGAGGTTAGAACTAGTATTATCACAATAAAGAGGCACACAATCAAACGTAATACCAAAATCAACAAGTGTGTTTCATCCACAAAATTTGTGCACAACAACTACCAGTGACTATGTATTCGGCTTCCGCCATTGATAGAGAAATAGAGCCTTGTTTCTTACTAAATCAAGAAACTAAACATTGTCCAAGAAAATTACATATTCCACTAGTGCTTTTTCTATCAATCCTACAGCCAGTAGAATCGGAATGCGAATAACTTATTAAATCAAAAGAGCTTGTTCTAGGATACCACAAGCCATAGTTAATACTACCTTTCAAAGATCTCAAGATTCTTTTCACAGCATTTAAATGAGAATTGCTTGGAGAGGATTGAAATCTAGCACACAAGCATACGAAAAATGTAATATCCGGTCTACTAGTGGTTAAATATAGTAAGCTTCCAATCATGCCTCGATAACTCTTTTTATCTACTTTTGCACTTTCCTCATCTTTGTCCAAGTTGGTTGAAGTGCATATTGGAGTTCCCACTTGCTTTGAATCCTCCATGCCAAATCTCTTGAGTAACTCCTTTGTGTAGTTGGATTGATTGATGAATGTTCCTTCCTTCATTTGGTGAATTTGAAGTCCCAGAAAGAAGTTCAACTCACCTATCATGCTCATCTCAAATTCCCTTTGCATCATGTTAAAAAAATCCTTGCACAAATTTTCATTAGTAACCCCGAATATAATATCATTGATAAGTAATAAATTTACCCACTTTAATATAGTATTTTATATATGATTTTATTATGTTTTTAGTATGTTTTTGATATTTTTAATATTAAAATGGCTCAATTTCATTACTTTCCATCAAATAAAGGATTGCTCTTAAATTAGGATTTTTGGTCTAAAAATTAGGCTTTTGAGGCAGAATTATTATTTTGAGCAAATTAATGCCAAGTTTATTTGATTTTATAGGGAAATGATTGCTAAATACATTTTGGATCAATTGGAGCACAAAGACTATCAACATCAAAGTTTATACAAGATGTACCATTTTATCACTTAAACTTGGCAATTTCTGAAAATTATTTTCTTCACCAAATCCTACCAAGAAAATTATGATTCAAATGGTGGAAAAAGGTCTCAAGGGCATGGAAGGAATAACTAAAAATTAAAAAGGGAAAAATGGTAAAAGAGAGTGATCCGCGGGTTACGATTCGCGGGTTGCCACCCGCAGATCTGTGCAACTTGCAGAATTTCAGCTCTTGCAACTTGCAGCTTGTTCACACCACTTTTTCAAATAATTTCAGCATCCAGCTACATGTTGGGATGCCCTAGAAGATAACACAAAGCTCAAGGAAGACTTTTGAGGCCAAAGGAATCAAATTTTATCATTATGTCTCCAACTTGGACAAGGACTTGAGCTAGGGCTATTTCTATAAATACATGCCTTTGTATTCATAAAAGACATGCTTAGTTTTATGCTTGATAAAGCTAGAACTATAGCTTGGTAGGAGGAGCACTCCTTGTAAATACTCAAATTAGTTTTCTTTCAAGTTTTGTAGGAATAATCAATTCGTGTAACAAAACCTTGAAGAAACTTGTACTCAACATGTTTGATGGAATGAAGGAAGATGCATTGGAGCCATGTTCAACCATATATTGAGCATTTCTTACCCTACTCTTTCTAGTTTCATGTTTGCATGTTGTTTACTTTCATTTACGTGCTTAATATTACCTTTACCATGTTGAACTAAGTTGATTCATACTAGGTTTAGGATTAAACTATGATATGAATTGGTTTATGGCTAATTTATTCTTGTTTATTCATTTACTTGGTCTTTAACACTTGTTGTTGATTAGCTACCAACTTCAAGTCATCTAAGTTGTTATTTGACAAAGACATTTGCATTTAACAATGGAAAGAGTAAAAGAAACTTATGTTAAATCTCACGAGAGTTGTGATTCACATAAGTGGATTAAGGATTAAAGCCACAATTCATGAGTTTAATGAACATAAGATGCAAGACTTTACCATGAGAATAGGAAAGCTCATGTATTGGTAGTCTTCCATTCATAGAGAGATCTAGTTTGGAGTATAAATGGAATTGAATCCTAAACATGAATAAAATCATGAAGGTCATAAGCTAAACATTCATACTTAGTGGATTCTTAAGCCTAGTCAACTTTGTTTAACTAGTTGCTTCATTGGTTGTCTACTTGAATTTGATTTTCCAACCATTTCTTCACCACCAAAGTTTGATCGTCTAGATAATAAAGCAAGTTAATAGCTTTGGTAGTTGCTAGTTCACGTTTCCTCGTGGGATCGACCTTAATGCTCATCCCAACTATAATTGACCCGTGCACTTGCGAAACGAGTATTAGGTTATAAATTTGATTACTTTTTTATGTGAATTGTGCCTTATTTTGCTATAACCTAAACTCACAACCAAGTTTTTCGCGTTGTTGCCGAGGAAACAAAGAAACTTTGGCAATATCAAGGCGAACACAAGCTTTATTAGTCTAGACACTTTTTATTTTTCTTTTTTTGATATCTTGTGTTTGGTGTTTTTGTAGGTACCATTTGAATCTAGGTGAAGGAAGGTGAAATATAGTAAAAGTTGGTTCAAGCATTTTATCAAACACATGGAAGGAAATTGCTCTTGGAACAACTATTGGCCTTATAATGAATATAAGTCTAGTATTCATGGAGGTATGTCTTTTAATGATAAGGTACACATATTACAATCACAAATGAACACATTAGAAGGCATGCTACTGAATAGATTTGGTTATGATTCTAGTGCAAATGTTCCTTGTTGTAATATTTGTGGAGGAAATCATGCAAATTTTGAATGTGGATATAATGATTATGTACAATTTGGAAATAGTTACACTTATTCACCTCAATATGAACATTATGCTCAAAATAAAAAATTTGGGGTGCATAGACCAATGGAATCAACCATATGCATAGACCAATGGAATCATCTTGTGAAATAAAGCCTAATACCCATATGGATGAAATAGATGACATGATTAGTAGATTAAAAGGCCATTTTGCTAAAATTAAGGAAGCTTTGAACTCTAGGAATGAGGAAAGTATGCAAAAAGAAAATGAAACAAGCCTAGAGCCATCATATTGTGAAAATGAGCATGATAATGAAATTCATGGACATGCATGTGTTGAAAATATGGTTAAAAGTAGGGAATAGACCATGATGCTCAACATCTTGAATCCTCCACTTGTGAAATCATGCATGACTTTCATGAAAATGAATGTGAAAATAATAAAGAAATGCTTGATGATTCTACTTTTGAACATGTGCAAGACCAAGTGATTGAGGATAATGTTAATATGTGTGAAAAAGTAGTTGAAAATGTGCCTATTGATTATGGAATAGATGTTTCATCTACTTTTGAACATATGAATGAACTTGTTCTTGATGAAAATTTTGAAAATTCAAAGGTAGATAATAATGAGCTTAATGAGAAAGATCGTCTTCCTTTCATTTGTGACATTGATTTTCTTGGTATTGACAATATACTAACACAAGAGAAAGGCATAGCCAACTTGGGCTATGAAAAACTTTTAAAGTGTTTCTATGAAGTGGGTACAATTGCACAATGGATTATGGACATTGGAGCACTTCTTTTGGCACAAAAGATGCACCTATACCTACTCAACCAATTAAGCACAAAAGGTATATTACATCCTTTGTGGGATACTCCAATTACATGAGAGGATTGGAGGAAAGTCAAGCTCTAGACTTTAAATAAGCACTTGTTGGGAGGCAACCCAACGTTTTTAATATTTTTGTGAAAGTTTAGTTTGTTTTATCAAGTATTATGTAGTTTAAAGTGTTTTTGTTTTCTAGGTATGCAATTTGGAACTTGAAGATTAAGTTTGATTCAAGATGTTACAATCACTGAGTTTTGCTATCAAATCCCTTCTTCTTTAACATTTCATACGAACATTAAACATGAGTATTAGTGTGATATATGATGTGTTTTAGAAGTTGGAATTTGATGAAAGTTACTATTCATGATTGATGAACTTTTTGAGCAAAAAAGTGCATTTGGTGATTCAATGAGATTTGATGTTGTTTGACCTTGTTTATATGCTTAATATGCTCAAAGAAACATCTGTGCATTATTGGTTTGGAATGTGCATTCAAATTTTGCAATTTATGCAACTTTAGATATCATGCTCAATTTATGTTGTATGTTGTGATTTTGATGCAAGATTTGATAAATTTGTAGTTTGCACATGTGTATTTTCATGATTCAAACTTGATCCTAGAGTTAAAGAGTTCAAAAGCATGTTAAATTTAAAGTTGAAAGTGCTTACAGAAAAAGAAATAACCAATGGAAATAGTAACACAAACAGAAGCAGTTCACTGCCGGTTGGCAGGATGAGATCCGCGGCTGAGATACCATGGATATCATCTGCAGTATCAACTTCTAGGAGGTCTGTGTGATCCTGCTACACAGAGATCCTGTAGATAGGCTTAGTGAATCGCAGGGTACACTACCCGCGGATCACTATTCAAACTGGTTTTTCAAGTTCCTTTTTCATCTGGTCTTCAATTGGTTCACTTGCAACTATGTAGTTTCATGATTCTGTGTACATGTTTTGGACAATCAAATTAGCACCTTAACATGTTCCAATTTTGCATATTCATATTTAAGTTTAACTTTGTAATTTGAATACATGGCATGACATGGTTGATTTTTGGAATAAAGCAACTTTGAACATGTTTCTTTAATCTTTTACTTCATCAATACATCACACATTTGCTCATATTACTTGTCTTTCAAAATTTCTACCCCATGGAGCTACATTGCACAAGTTAAGTGTGGGAGAAATCACCAACTTTCAAATATGCTATGTTAAGTTTATGTGTTATATGCTATTGATTTATCATCTAACATAGCTTTTGAGTTAATTCTAAGCTTGAGACAAGGTCAACGAGCAAAGATTGGACAAAAGGAAGAAGTGATGAAGCATTGCAAAGAGGGACTTGTTAAAAGGCCAATGGACATCAACGCACAACAACAACATTCTTCTTGGATCTTTAACCAAACAAGGGGAGTTTTCTTATTCCGTCTTTCATTCTTAACATTTCCTTTATACATTGAAGACAATGTTTCATTCTAAGTGTGGGGGGAAGGTATAAGATTATGTTTGGTTGGGATTTGGTGTGAATAGTGTCAAGATATTGTTTTGATTAAATATGGCCAAAATTTTTACAAAATTGCCTCATTATCATGCTTTCATGCCATAAACTAGTTAAATTCCTTTACTTTTTGAAATAATTTATGCACTTTGCTTGAATAATTTCTACAAATATATAAGAAAATAGTATTATGTGATTAAGAGTTTTTTTTTAAGAAAATATATCTTGTAAAATGGTTATAATTATGTCTTGATTTGGCATGTTTGATTTTAAATTTCTTTTCTTTACTTAATTTTACATTATTAAGTGGTAGATATGGACAAATATACTTATTTTAATAAAGGGACAAATATATTATGAGGTAAAATTGACAAATGCTTATTTATTTATACTCCAATGATTCAAATTGCTTAGTAACTGGGAATCTTCATCACAAAATGTCGATTTTCGCATCAAAAGGCAATTGAATTAAGAGTATGCATAGCAAGTTTGTTTGAAAGTGAATTGTTGAGTAATAAGGGGTCTTCATCAAAAAATGTTGATCCTTTCATAAAAAGGCAATTTCACTTCTCAAACTAAGGACAAAATTGTGGTTAAAATAATCAAAGTGTTGAGTAACCAGGGGTTCTCATCTAAAAATATCAACCTTCACGTCAAAAGACACTCAAAATTGTACAATGTCAACATGCCCCTATTGTGTATAAATTGAATTGTATATGATTGTCCATATCAAATACTTCGTGTGTGAAATTTTGTAAGGCAAGGGAATTTGGTTAAATTAGCTTTAATCTTGAGATAATTACTTCCCTTTTACATGGTATGATGAGTATTAGAAACTTTACAAGAAATTGCATAATGCCTATTTACTTTATTTTGTGGACTTGCATTCAACAATATGGCAATTGATATTTCGAGCCTTGAATCATGTTTTTCACACATCACACACAGTCACTGTTTCTCACACTCAAAACACCCACCTTGATTTTCCAATTGCTTGAGGACAAGCAATGATTCAAATGTGGGGGGAGTTTGATAAGTAATAAATTTACCTATTTTAATATAGTATTTTATATATGATTTTATTGTGTTTTTAGTATGCTTTTTATATTTTTTATAAGTAATAAATGCTCCTTAATATTCAAAATAAAAAATTTACAACCAAAAACTTTAAAATAACCAACTATAGGTTTCTTTCCACATAAAAGCTCATAAGAAGTTTTGTTCAATATAGGTCTAAGAAGCACACAGTTCATAACATAACAAGCGATACTGATGGCCTCGGCCCAAAAATACTTTGGAAGATCACACTCACTAATCATAGTCCTAGCCACCTCTTGGAGTGTCCTATTTTTGCTTTCTACTACACCATTTTGTTGAGGTATTCTAGTGATAGAAAACTCATGAGATATACCATTTTGATCACAAAATTCAAGAAAACCACAAAATCTAAATTCATTACCATTGTCACTTCTAATCTTAACTATATGCTCTCTCCAGACTTTTCTCTCTCTAGATTTTTCTCTCTACATTTCTTTTTTTTAATTTTAGGGTTCATGGCTGCCCTTCAACATTTTGTTGAAGGGCAACCTTCTTCAACTCCATTAAATCGATCATTTGCTGATGTTGTGGCAAGCAAATCCTTTTCTCCGATCAAGATTAAACCAATGCCCATTTATAAAGGGGAACCATTTGTAAAATTCTCAATAGAATACATCAAAAAACTGGCAAAACCTTTTAGGTTTTCGCTGGTAGGAAAGTTCAGCCATGGCCGCCCAAGCATGGAAGCTTTGCGTAAGGTATTTGCAGCGATTGGTTCCTTAGGTTCTTACTCGTTGGGGCTGTTGATTATAGGTATGTTTTAATAAGGTTTGCTATGGAAGAAGATTTCCAAAGATGCTGGATCAAAAAGGTTGCGAATGCTGCAAGAATTCCCTATGAGGGTCTTCAAATGGACGACTGATTTTCGTCTTGACATTAAATCATCAAGGGCGCCTATATGGATTGCTCTTGAAAATCTCCCGATCCATTTTTTTGATAAGACTACACTCTTCACAATTACTAGTGCAGTAGGTGTTCCAATGAAGCTTGATGCTGCGACTATGAATCTGTCTCATCCTAACGTCGCTCGCATTTGTGTCAACCTGGATCTACTGAAGGAATTTCCTCATCGCATCTGGATTGTAGTAGGAGATGGAGGCTTCTTGCAGAAGGTTTCATATGAGGACTTGCCATTATACTGCTCTAAATGTAATAAGCAAGGTCATGGTGTTGAAAGCTGCAAGTATGGCCAACTCAAAAGCAAAGACCCGGAGATGGCAAACAAAACAAAACAATGACAGAAGACTATCAAGATGCAATATGTTCCGAAGGTGAATACGACCAATATGGAGATTGATAAAGACAATTCTCTGGATATTTGCCAATCAGTGCAACATGTTCCGGATGACATAATGATGCTGGGATTGAAGAAGATAAATGTTACAGCTAATAATGGTAGGAATGAGAGGGAGCTGCAAGGTGCACATTAGCAGTAGGAGAATATGGAGAATGTGGGTTTGATGGAAAACAACAGCTTGGAGATGACTGAGTTACAGCAACATTCTCAACGACATGAACAGTTGGCTATGTCTTCGGAACATTATCAGCAGGAAGGTTGTAACAATGGCATTACGAATGTGGAACATGGGGTGGATAAGTCTCTCTTACATCAGAACGTCCGGAGGGAAATGGTTTTGGAAGCAAAAACTGCAGCTGTGATGTGCGCACGGTTGCGTTGCCAAGAAAGTCTTGGATTTCAGGTATGCAACTCGTTGAACTCAAGACCTCGTTTGATTCATGAACCAAGGAACCCTTGACGTGGAGTTGTTTTGCCTTGAATCTCCCTTGAGAAGATGAAACACACCTAAGAACAACTAGACTAGACCAAGTTGAGCGAGTTCGATCGTCTAACCTAATTAACTCTAAGACTTGATAAAAAACACAATAAAAACTCTAAGCGAAGTTGGTGGTCGCCACAAGCAAGCTTGATAAGACCAAGAGTAGTTCTAAATCAACATAGAACCAAGAAGAATCTCAATTAAGAGAAAACACTCAAATTTTATTCATAAATTCATGCTGAAAATCGTATGAACAGTAACATGCCTATTTGTAGACTTATAAAGAAAAGTCCAGAAGCTTAAAATAAAGTAAACTACTAAAACTAGTTGTAACTTATCACAATTGGGTAACTAACTAAAAGTTATAACTTGTAAGACTTAGAAAACTAATAAAAATACATAAAAATTCGTCCAAAATCACATCATGGGCTAGACATCCTTCATTAAGCTCCATTGGGCCTCCATTTAGCAATTTCAAGGGCCCTCCAAGTAAATCCAAGTAACCAGCCCCTTGTATGCATGTTATGGACAGCTTAGTAACATCAATTGGACCGTCTTTGTAATTAGATTTGATCCAAAGCCAATGCTCCAATCCTTGACCCAATGTGCTAGCTTGATTAATGTGAGCTTCAAGCTTGTAAACAAGCCCAAATCGATGTATAATCTTCAACCAACAACCATGTAGATCATCTTCCATCAAGAACATGCCTTTCCTAAGCTCACCATGTTCAAGCCCAAGTCTAACAATTGTGAGTGCTCCTTGGATCACATCAATCCCTCTTTCCTCAAAAAGATTCGTCTTCGAATCTGTGAGTTCATATAAATTAACATAAGTAATTAAAGGATTGATAGAGAAGCAATCACAAATTTTAAGCAAGCTCATAATTAACTCAAGTGATAAATGTAAAACAAGTAGCCTAATGCAACTATGAACACAAATAGCATAAAACACTAAATCACAAGTCATAGGTGAAATAACAAATTCTAACTTAAGAAGAATAAACATGCCTAGATGAGAAATATCTTTAAAAACATGCAAAAGAACTAACACATACGAATGGTCAACAAGAAAAACATGAGATTCAGCACTTATATAACTAGAAATTGACTCAAAATAACAGTCATTAACAAGATAGAAATCATGATCAAATGAACTATGCAAAACAAACCCTAAAACATGAAAAATATCATCATTCAACTCACTTGAATAATTCAAAAAATATACCAAAAATGCATGAACATTGTCACAAACTATAACACTAGAACACTTTAAATGAATTAACCTATGAGAAAAATGATTTTTAGAGGTAAAACACTTAGGATAAACACATTGAAAATTATTGATGTGACTCCCTATAATTCGTGTATAAGAAAAATGCAAAACATAATAATAAACACAAAAAGTACCAGAATGATCTAAATAGAATGTATGCACAATCACATAAACCCTAGAGCAAGTAACGTGACGTGATAAACCATATAAAGCATACGAACAAATGCTTAAAACATGATGATTTAACTTATCATAATCCTTAAAACAGAATGCATTATGCAAAACTAAACATGTTGAATGTAAAACACTAAAACATATGGGATAGAACATGCACACAAATGCATAAACCTTAACACAACATAAAAACTTATAAAATAAACAATGAAAATCGTTTAAGAGATGATCATGAAACATAAGAAATCTTTCAAGACAGATTGCATTGGATGAAGTAAAACAACTTAGATGCAAAACATAACTACCTACCCTAATAGAATAAACACATAAGATAGAATTGAGATGCAAATTAAAGCCATTGAAACATAAAAACTTATGACACAAATCAGTTGGAATCATCATATCTTTGCTATATGTCGTGGCACTTGAACAATTTTGTAATTCCTTCTCCATGATTTGATGCTCTTTACTCATTGAAGGAATCTAAACATTAAAGCAGCAAATATGTGGCATTTTTCCTTGATCATTAACCTGCAATAACACCACAAAAACACTAGGAAAAGAATGGTTAAGAGAGTTAGCAAAGGACACTTCTTTGTTGGAGTACATAGATACAAGAGTTAAAGGTCTAACTAGCATAACACTCTTGCTCTTTTCTCTCTTCCCAATATCATGGATGGCCACTTTTCTCTCTTTGGATCCACAATTTGCATCCCTTCAAGGTTGGTTCGTGACTTTTTATTTGAACCATCATCCATACATTCCACTTTTTGGTGCTCCACACGATTTACTAATCCTTCTTTTGATAATTCGCCACTTGCTAGTTGACTTTATTCCTCCCTTGCTTTGAATTGTCTTGCAATCCTCACTTGATCAGCATGTGTTTCAGATGGTGCAATAGAACCCAAAGTCACCTTCCGTCCATTCCACATGAAAGAGTACCTATTTTTAAAGCCATCATAGGTCACCCTCCTATCGAATTGCCATGGACACCCAAGAAGAATAAGGCATGCTTGCATAGGAACCACATTACACCATACTTCATCCTTGTACTTGTTGATAGAGATTGGCACCAACACTTGCTTGGTCACCTTCATGTCTCCAGTTTCAGCTAACCAATGCAATGTATATGGCTTGGGATGTCTCTTTGTTTCAAGCCCTAATTTATCTACAAACAAAGTAGAAGCAACATTAGTACATGAACCACTATCAATAATCATACTACATACCTTGTTTTGTATGGTACACCTAGTGTGGAAGATATTGAACTCTTTGAATGTTCTCCTCATCCTCCATAGGTGCAACACTAAGTGCTCTTCTAGTCAATAAAACCTCTCCATGGTCACCTCCCCAAGGAGCTTCCTCATCATTACTTCCTCCCTCCAATGGAGGCATCTCCTCATAGATCTCATCTCTCATAATAGGCATCTTTCTCTCAAAATCACCAACAATGGCTTCCCTAAGCAATTTAAGATCATTATTCGCCTCTTGTGGAGTTGCCATTATGCCTTAAAAACCTGCAAGAAAAATAGTTAAAAATAACAAAGAAAATAGACAAGAATATGTGAAACACTCCCTTAGTGTTTGGCACTCGATTCCCTCAAGTAGATTGGCTTTTACCCTCAAATGAGCTCACAACTAAGACTTTTTCCACTCAAAGAATCTTCTTGTAGGCTGTTTGATAAGAACCAGCTCAATCAATCCCACCAAGGACCTATAGCAATCTCAACTAGTAAACAGTAAATGTAGAGGCCAAGAAAAATTAGCTTAGAGTGTTTATGATCAAGAGAATAAATCAAAGAATGGATGAGAATCAAGAATTAGCACAAAATAGACACCCTAATGTGTGGTATAAATGTGTAAAAATCCTTAATTTTTAATGTTCTCTTGAAAAATAATAATATTCTTGTGCAAAAAGTAAAACTCTAACAGTCCAATTCACATTCCAAAATGAATTCTTGAACAATTGGCAACTAAAACCACGCACAACTAATTTGGCAACAATATAACACGCCCCAAACACTCCTTCCAAGTCCGAAAACTCGGCCAACAGCCTCTCCTAGTGTGAAAACATAGACAGCAATAAGAAAAGGAAACAAGGAACCGCCACTTGCCAAGAGGAAAAGGAAACTACCTGTTTTTTGTAGAATAAGTTTCCAAATCCCCTTTGTAACTACTTTTCCTTTCCCAATTGGTTTCCCTTTAACAAATAACGTCTATAGAAACCCAAATACTCCTTTTTGACTCCTTTTAACACCAAAATTTCTGCAAAAATCGTAACAGAAATTCGTCAAAAAATAAAAACAAATTTCAGCAACTAGCATGCAAGAAAACCCTAACAAAACCCTAGTTTATGATGAAAACCCTTTGACCAACACTTCAAGGCTTCAAGAACTTTAAGATTTGATCAAGAAATCAGCCAAGAACTTCAAGAAATCAGTCAAACAATTTCCAGCAAAACAAAAGTTCAAGAAACTCAACTTATAACCCAAGAAGTGCAATAAACTTATCAAGAACTCCAAGATACTTGTCAAGAACTTCAAGAAACCTATCAAGATCTTCAAGAAAGCTTAAGAACTTGTTCAAGAACCTCAAGAAACTCAAGAACACACCTGGACAGATTTATAGATTTCAAGAATCACATCAAGTAAGTCCAATAAGTTCAAGAACTTGTATCCAAACACCAAGAAACTTCAAGAAATTGTTGAATAAAGATTTGTGCACAGTTTTTGTTTGTTGTGCACTCCTTTTTACTCTCTTTTTCCTTCTTTTTTCTTTGTGCTTTAGTCTTTTTTCTTTCTTGTACTGACTTTCTTTCTTTTTTCACAAACGAATTTTTTTTCCACGTAAATAACACCTAAGACACCACTAAATCTCCAAGAAAACTGATTGTATGAATTTTTATATTCAAGAAACCCTTTCTCTTGCAAATTTTGACACAAGAAATTCAAGAAAACACCAAAAATAGTCAAGAATCACAAAATACTACACAAGACCTAGAATTCTTGATTGAGAAGCAACCAAGAACGAACTCTAAAGAACCTAGGGGCACGATTTTCACAAGGAAAACAACTGAGAAAAAATATAGCAGAATTTTTTTTTCAAGAAAGGAAAGTAACAAGACACAAGAAAACAACTTGTTGTCCAGGCTCGAAGCTCTTTGACAATGACTCAAAGAAAGAAAAACAAATAAATCACAAGTTGCTTAATCCAGGCTCGAAGCTCTTTGATAAACAACAAAAAAGAAAAGTGGATATATCCGAATTTTTCCAAAGGAAAAATTGGATTGGAAAAACTTGAAAAAAAATCGAAGAAGATGACTCTGATACCACTTGATGTGCACACGGTTGCGTTGCCAAGAAAGTCTTGGATTTCAGGTATGCAACTCGTTGAACTCAAGATCTCGTTTGATTCGTGAACCAAGGAGCCCTTGACGTGGAGTTGTTTTGCCTTGAATCTCCCTTGAGAAGATGAAACACACCTAAGAACAACTAGACTAGACCAAGTTGAGCGAGTTCAATCGTCTAACCTAATTAACTCTAAGACTTTATCAAAAACACAAGAAAAACTCTAAGCGAGGTTGGTGGTCGCCACAAGCAAGCTTGATAAGACCAAGAGTAGTTCTAAATCAACATAGAACCAAAAGAATCTCAATTAAGAGAAAACACTCAAATTTTATTCATAAATTCATGCTAAAAATCGTATGAACGGTGATATGCCTATTTGTAGGCTTATAAAGAAAAGTCTAGAAGTTTAAAATAAAGTAAACTACTAAAACTAGTTGTAATTTATCACAATTGGTAACTAACTAAAAGTTACAACTTGTAAGACTTAGAAAACTAATAAAAATACATAAAAATTCGTCCAAAATCACATCATGGGCTAGACATCCTTCATTAAGCTCTATTGGGCCTCCATTTAGCAACTTCAAGGGCCCTCCAAGTAAGTCCAAGTAACCAGCCCCTTGTATGCATGTTATGGACAACTTAGTAACATCAATTGGACCGTCTTTGTAATTAGATTTGATCCAAAGCCAATGCTCCAATCCTTGACCCAATGTGCTAGCTTGATTAATGTGAGCTTCAAGCTGGTAAACAATCCCAAATCCATGTATAATCTTCAACCAACAACCATGTAGATCATCTTCCATCAAGAACATGCCTTTCCTAAGCTCACCATGTTCAAGCCCAAGTCTAACAATTGTGAGTGCTCCTTGGATCACATCAAGCTGAAAATCTGTCTCCATGCAATGTTGTTCCTGGATATGTGTGTGCACCTACCCAAAATGATCACAGATTGGATTTCTGCAATTTGGAAGCCTTGTCTTTCCAAATGATTCAAGTTCAACAGCAGCAAATTGAGTGGATCCTTCCCAAACAAGGTAGACAACGAGGTATTTGACCTAAATTCCAATTGGATAGAATTCTGTGATCTCAATTGAGATCGTCATCAAATTCTTTTTCACCTTTGTCCAATGATTAGTCTTCTCTTTTGGAACATTAGGGGCGTGGCTCACTCTCCAAATTTACGTAGGTTGAAGAAATTGATTAAACTTTTTAATCTTCAAATGGTTATTGTCTGTGAACCTAAGATTGGCATAGGAAGATTGGATGATATTAGATTGAAGATTGGTATGGATGCTAGAATAACAATTACTAGCAGTTCTATTTGGTTGTTTTTTCGAAAGTCTTTTTCATGTTTTGTATTAGCTGAAAGTAATCAGCATATTTCTATGATGGTTTCATCTACACTCCTTTCTATGTCATGTGAGCTGTCCTTTGTTCATGCTAAATGCTTGGAGGATGATCGACAATAGCTTTGGGCTACTCTCTTAAATAAAATGGACCAGAATCTTCCATGGTTGATTGCGAGTGATTTCAACCTAGTGACTCAAGCATGTGAGAAACGTGGGGGTCGTCCTTTCCAAGTTAAGGATGTAAGGTAATAAGGGGAGAAACGCAGCGGAAAATTTAAAAATTTATTACCTTAGCCATGGATCTCTTTGATGTAATCTATACGATTAAAGGGTGTTTAGCACAAATACCTCAAGCATAGAAGGTTTCTATGCTTCAAAGGGTAAGATCCTATTCGATGAAGGTGTTGATCTACCATGAAAAGCCATCCAAGTGTCAAGCCTCCAACGGTATCCACACGAACACGATCTTTAGGAATTTTTGGGCTTGCTTGCCTTGGCTTTTGAGTGCTAGCTCCCTTGAATGATTCATGAAGAACACAAGAAGAAGAAAGAAACCCTAACTGTTAGGAAGAAGAGAGGTGGCGTTTTTCTTGGGAAGAGAAACGCCTCTCATGCTCTCAATTTTTCTCTCTCTAGATTTTGTGTTGTGTTTCATCAATCAATTAAGAGTCAAGGCATGGACTTATTTATAGATGTAGTATCCTAGTTTTTAAGGAAACAAGAGCAATTGGAAACCAAGAAGGTTTAGGAAGTTTGCCTTAAGCTAATCCTATTCCTTTAGGAAACCTATTCCAAAAGGAAACCAAATAGCTTCTTAATTCCTTTTAGGAAACTAATTTCCATCAAGACTTAGAATATTTATAAATAAGTCCTTTAAGTTAATTTATCACATAAATTAACCCCATAAGTATCTTATACTTATCTTAATAACAATTTAACCCAAAGACCATGTTCTTATTGTGTGTGACCCATTAGGTTCCATTCACGTTGGCAATAAGTACAAATTATAACTCATTAATTAATTAATTAAGAGCCAGATAAATTAACACCTTAATTTATCATTAATTCACTAATTAATTAATTTGCACTTATAGATCATGAGTGGCGTCTAGCAATGCATCATGACCACCCAAGTGAATAGGAAAGTCATATGGTAGACTACACCTATCAATGACAATGTTACCGTGTAATTAATATCCTTTCACCACACTATATCCCAATTAGTCTAAGAGTGTAGTGCTCACTCTTTAAATGACTAATTAATGATTTCTTGTTCCTGAAATATAACTTTCCATAAAAGTATAACTTTGAAACTCTTTCAAGTCATACTTTCACTTTTGCGCAAAAGATTCTTTAAGTCATATTTCAACAAGTGGCCAATCCGGGATATACTCTCCTATAATAAGGAGTGGTGAATCCTATATCGATTACTCACTATCCTTCCATGCTTCATACTATACCCAATCTCTACCGTATGGGCTACTCTTTTACGAGCACCGAGCAATAGAGTCAAAGCATAGTAGTCCACACTCAAGATACCATGGTAACCTCAAGTCTAAAGATCACTTACACCATTGCCATTAAGAGTATAATTCATTAGCACTATGAATAGTAACTCTTGGCGGATCAATCCAATGAACTTGTTCTCTAACAAGCATCCACATACCAGCTTAAGTGTCGCACACCATAGTTGACGAAATCAACTACTACTTACCATAAGTAGAGGCAAAGTATGTGCTAGTCTTCCCATATTAATGATGTCCAATCTCATTAATACTACGACTAGGGATATTTAAGAATATAACTTAATGTGTAATAAGAGTCTCATCATTGTAACTCTTACAATCTCTTATACACAGTTAATATTCTATGGACTTTATCAAATAAATAAGTAATATTAATAACAAGTATTAAATGACAAAGAAAATGCCACTTATATAAGTGTAACACGAGATAAGCGTAATAAAAATTTCAAAAACCAACTTGGTTTTAGGGCATACACTAACAAAGGAGGCCTCTGAATTTCTATCGTTCGTGCAGCAAGCTAGAATGTTTGATGCTGGATTTTTGGGTTCTCCATATACATGGTGTAATAACCATCATGGGAATGCAAGAGTGTTGAAGAGGCTTGATAGGGTTTTGTTAAATTATGAATTCACTGCTTTGCAACTAGAACTTTCTGTTCGGCATTTGTCTAGACAGCCCTCTGATCATGCACCTTTACTCTTGAGTGGTAAGACAAGGTTGGATGTGAAACCTCGTCCCTTTCGGTTTCTCAATTTTTGGGCAGCTCATCCACACTTTCTGGACATGGTTAGGCAGACATGGTCTAAGAATTATAGCTATTCTCCGTTATTGAAGTTTGCTTTAAAATTGAGGGATGTGAAGCAAGTTATTTGTCATTGGTCTAAATAGACTTTTGGTGACATTTTTACAAAAGTGAGATAGTTAGAAGGAAGGACAGCCGAGTTGGAGCATGCATATGATGTGGATGGTTCGGACCACTCTAGGGATTGCTTAGGGGCTACTCAATCTGAACTTAACAAAGCCCTTACTGTTGAGGAGAGTTATTGGCACCAAAAGGCGAGGGTAAAATGGCACAAGGAAGGAGATAAAAAATCTAAATTCTTTTCTGCTATAGTTGCTGAACAGAGAAGAAAAAGCATCATTCATCGAATTAAAAATCCCGCCAGAGAATGGGTAGAAGGTGAGGCTAAAATCGGAACAAATGCTTGTCATTATTTTACTTCTCTTTTTTCTCAAGAAGAAATTCGAGAGGAATGTGACTTGGGACACATTCCTAGATTGATTTTAGATGAGGAGAATAGTATGCTGGAGATTTGTCCTAATTAGGAGGAGATCTGAAAGGTAGTGTTTGATATGGATGGAGAAAGTGCTGTAGGACTAGATGGTTTCACAAGTGCTTTCTTTAAGGCGGCCTGGGATATTATTGGGGAAGATTTATACACTGTTGTGACTAGCTTCTTCTGTGGGGCTAACATGCCAAGGAGTATGACCTCGACTTTAGTGGTACTTCTTCCGAAGGTTGATCATCCGTAGGATTTTTCTCAGTTCAGACCTATTAGCTTGTGCAACTTCATAAATAAAATTATTTCTCGAATTTTGGCTGAAAGGGTATCGTCTATCCTCCCAAAGATCATCTCTACTCAGCAGAGTGGTTTTGTTAAAGGGAGGTTGATGTCATAGAATTTCTTGTTGGCTCAAGAGTTGGTGGGAGATTTGGGAAAGAGAACTAGGGGTGGCAATGTGGTTTTGAAGCTGGATATGGAGAAGGCTTATGATAGGGTGTCTTGAATTTATTTAATTCAAGTTATGCATGCTTTTGGTTTTGGGGAGAGGTGGATTGACATGGTATGAAGATTAATTTCCAATTGTTGGTTCTCTATACTAATAAATGGCTCTCCTACTAGTTTCTTTAAATATTCCAGAGGGATTCGACAAGGGGACCCCTTATCTCCAACGCTTTTTATTATTGCAGCTGAAGGATTATCAAGAGCTTTGAATCAATTGCCATGTCAAAGGGGCTTTTCTCCATTTAAAGTTCCTCTTGGATGCCCTATTATCACTCATCTTGCTTTTTCTGACGATATTATGATTTTTTCATGTAGACACCAAATTTTGACACACCCTTTATATAAAAACGTATTTTACTTCATTTTGGGATTTTTTTTATTTTATTTCGGGGGTCGATTACAATTTTGTGCATATTATGACTAATTCGTCACAACAGGGGCAAAATGGTAATTTCACCACGTAAATATTATTTTATTTTATTTTATTTCCTAAATACATAATTTTACTATTTTTATCATTATTTATAATTTTAATAATTTTTGGGAGTCATTTATTATTTATTTAAAATTTTAGTATTTTTAAACTTAATGGCGCGTTTTCCAATGCACTCTTTTTACGAGAATTTTTAGGTGAAAAATTTTATATATGCATTTTGTATATTCATTAATTTTCTGTAAAAATTTTATAGTTTTTAAAGAGCGTCTGGTATTTATTTCAAAATTTTAACTTTTTGCCTATTAATGACTAGTTTCCATTATTCCAGCAAATTCAAAATTTTTAGTAAATTTTATTTTTTCTTTTAATGCTAAATCTTAGTGGTTTTTGTTTTTTTTAGGAACCCAAGTGAATTTCATTTTTACTTTATTTTTTTTTTCTTAGAAAAAGTTATAAAAAAAAAAAAAAACCAAACCTGCTGCACGCAGCAGCAGAGGAAAGCAAAACTGATCAGCCATTCAAATCACCACCTAAAAACCAGATTTGAGGGGATTTTGGTGGATTTTCTTTTCTTCTTCACCCACCCTCATCATCACAATCCTCTCTCTCAATTCTTACAACTTCATTTTTACTGCAAAAACACACACCTGCACACAGACCACCTCCCGCCATCCCTCATTGGCACAATTTCACTCACAGACACACACAACCCTCACTCAACACATACCTGCAGACACAATTCACTCACCTCACTGATTCACTCACTCCACACTTCATTCACTCACCAGTTTTATTATCACACTTCAAGCACACAACACACACACAATCCTCTGTACTAGCACTCTCCCTCTCGGTCCTCAATTCTCAACTCACTCACAACACCTTCACCAACACCTGCAAAGCAAACACACCAAATTCACCTTCACACACCATCACAAAACACACAAAACTCACAGAAATGCACCCCTGCACAACAAAACGTTCACAAACTAGTCACAAACACACACTACATTTCCACACACCATTCACGTATCCAGTAAGCACACACACACGCCTACATCCCAATCAAACACACATACACCACACTGAAAAGCACACAAGTTCACACACACTCACACACCACACACACCTGCACAATGCCCAATCACACCTGCACAAAATCAGCATAAAAAAAACACACACACACACACACAACAACAACAACAACCACCATCAGTCAGCCATTGCCATCACAAAAACCACAAGACCCAATCCACTGTGGCCAACCAACGCCGCCGATAGTTTCTGGCTCCACCACCATCATCACCGCCCCCAAACCAAGTAATCCCTTAGCTCTCTTTTATTAATTTTTTGTCATTTCAGTTTGAATGGGTTAAATTGTGTAGATATTTGACATTTTGAACATGAATTCGAAAGACCTAAGTGTGGGTATTTTAATTTGAGAGAATTCGAAAGAGAGAGAGAGAGAGCTGGACAGAGGGAAACCAAAGGAGAGATGGATTGAGAGAGAGAGAGGAGAGAACAGGACTGAGAGAGAAATCAGAGAGAGGGACGAGAGGGAAGAACCAGGGAAGAAGGGGAAGAAAAAAGAGAAGAAAAAAAGAAAAAGGAAGTTTGGAAAAGTAGAAAAGAAAGAAGAAAGAAAGAAAGAAGAAAAGAAAGAAGAAAAAGAAAGAAGAAAAAGAAAGAAAAAGAAAAAGAAAGAAAGGAAACCGAAAAAAAAAAAATAAAGTTTTAGTGAAACTACGTCGTTTTGACGTAGTTTCACTCAAAACTACGTCGTTTTGTTCGTTTTGTTTTCTAATTTGATTTTAATTAATACTATGTATATACTTTATAGTCTTTAGATTTTTATTAATATTATTGTGGCCCTGAACATTTACGATTTATGCATTTAGGTTTCTATTTTTTGTAGATTGACCCCTATAATTTTATTTTCTTTTCAATTAGGTCCCAATTAATTGCATTTCGGTCCCCCGACTTTTATATAATTATAATTTTGGCCCCTACGTTTTTCAATTTCCATTTTTGACCCCTATATTTTTAGGTAATTATATTTTGACCCCTATATTTTTATAAAATTACATTTTGACCCCTACCCTTTTCTGAAATTACCTTTCTATCCTCCAATATTTCTGGAAATTGTAATTTTACTTCTCAAGTATGCTAGGAATTGTATTTTAGCCCTTGAATGTTGCTGAAATAGTAAATTTGGTCCCTTAAGTTGCTGAAAATTGCATTCTTGTCCCCCCAACCTTGCTGAAATTTTATTTTTGTCAGTATGCCTTGCTAGAATTACATTATTACCCTCCAATATTTCTGGAAACTGCAATTTTACTTCTCAAGTATGCTAGGAATTGTATTTTAGCCCATGAATGTTGCTGGAAATTGTAAATTTGGTCCCTTATGTTGCTGAAAATTGCATTCTTGTCCCCCAACCTTGCTGAAATTTTATTTTTGTCATTATGCCTTGCTAGAATTACATTATTGCCCTCCAATATTGCTGGAATTTATATTTTTGCCCCCCAAGTAGCTAGAACTTGAATTTTAGCCTTCGAATGTTGCTGAAAATTGTATTTTTACTCTTGAATGTTGCTGAAAATTATAATTTGGTGTTTAATATTTGTTGGAATTTACAAATTGGGGCTTATTGTTTCTGTAAAGTTCATTTTTATACTTGAATAATTGTTGGAAATCGCAATTTAGTTCTTAAGTTGCTGGAATTTCAATTTGATCCTCAAATGTTGCTGGAAATTTGATTTTTACTTCATCAAGCTTGCTGAAATTACATTTTTTGCCTTTAAATGCTACTATAAATTATGTATTAACCCATAACTTTACTGAAATTACATCTTTCGCCTTAAGTACTGCTGGAAATTTTTTTTTTTGGCATTGTGCTTGCTGGAAATTATATTTTAGCCTTTTTAAATTTGTTGTAAACTATGTTATTACCTTAACTAGGGTTTCAAATTGTAATTTCACCCTTTTATTTGTTGTAATTATATTTTTACTCTAAAAAATGTTGCCTAAATTTTCATTTTTAATCCAAAACCTTGGAACATTTTGTTTTTGCCAAAAAAAAGATTTAATTAAGTCTTTAAAGCTTTTAATTATTTTTTTTCACATTTTATTTTTATTTTATTAAATTTATAATTAATGTTCTAAAATTTGGTCTTGTTAGTCTAATTAATGCTTAAATTAGTTTCTTTATTTCTCTTTTAGTTATGTTGGTAATTCTTATTTGTATGTTCAAAACTTAATTATGTATTATTGCATTTTATTTTTGTTATTTTTATTTTTATTTTTATTCTTTTAACTAAACATTTTTTTCCTTTCTTTCCTTTTCTTATTTATCTAATTATTGTTTTTCCTTATTTTTGTTTATTATTGCTATAATTGTTTTAAATTATTGTGGCATGTTTATAGTGATTAGTATGAAATTATTTAATTAGTAGTTTATTTATTTAAATAGTGGTATTTTTTGACATGTTTGTTCATTTTATTAGCAATTTGTACCAAGTTTACGAATGGGAGGTACCTCTATTACCCTTTCAATGTCTCTTTATATGCTCCAACGTGCTCCTATGTGTTTTTCTATATGTTTTCTTTTATATATCTCTTTGTGCTTACAATTTTTATTCATGTGTGAATATTTATTTATTTATTTCATGCTATTTACTTGAATTTAAATTTTAATTATTCAAAGAAATGTAATAGATAGTTAATATTCTATTTAGCAAAATTTTTTGTATTTAGATAGTTAATGTAATAGATAGTTTATATTTTATCTATTTAGCAAAAACTTATGTATTTTAGATAGAAAATGTAATAGCTAGGTTAGATAGGTCATCTCTTATCTTTTTTCATTTTAGATTGTAATTAGGCTTCCCCTGTGACAGCCCCACCTTACTCAGAGGTGCACCAAAGGGCTTAGCGGACTGCCTGCCTAGCTCTCGCCAGGACTCAAATCACACACTCACTCAAACATCCAAGCGTACTTAACCCAAAAATAAAATACATTCATAAAGAAATATATTCATTTAATTCATTTGAAAATACAAATATCACAAGAGGTTTTACATCCCAAAATATACATAGTATTTACACTAATAGCCTAAACAATTGGGCTATCAAAATGCATGAAACAAAACATTTACTACGTCCAAAATCAGCTTTTCCAACTTTAATATTTTGGAAAACCTGGTTAAAGAAAACAAATAAATGGGATGAGCTATAATAGCCCAGTGAGTTCTCAAGTCATGCAGCATACCAATAACAAATAAACCTTTAAGGATAATAATTAATAAATTCAATAAATGATGAACAAGTGATAAGTGCTAAAGTGCATTAGTTTTTAATAGGTTTTTAGGGTAGGTTTTTAGGGTTTTCTATGAGTTTTTTTCTATTTCTTAGCTATTTCTTTTCATTTGTGATTTGAATGCCAAATTGTGTAAAGGTGTGATTTACATGTGATTTGTGTCATTTTCGTAGGATTTGCACATTGCATCACCAATTTGGATTAATTTGGATGGCAATTGGATGATATTTTGAGGTGATTTGAAGTTGGAGATGAGTTAAAGTCAAGAAATCCTCAAAGTGGTGCAAAGAAGCAATAGGCAAAAAATAATTGGAAAGGAAACGGTTTGGCAGTCTGGACATATGTCAATGATTTAGTGATAACTGGAGATGGAGATATTGGATTAAAATGATTCATGAAGCATTTTTAAGCTAAGACAATGATCTACAATTCATATGAAGACATCAAAGTCCAGTTCTTAAGGTTCGAAGGTCAAAATTCCAAGTTATTGAAGCATATTTGTACTGCAGTACTGTTCCGACCAGTTCTTAGTATTTCAGCTATATTTTGGCATACATAGCTTCAAATGACATGATTCTTGTTGATTTGGAAATCTTATTCAAATGGCTAAAACTTTTATGTTTTGAGGAAAAGCTAGTTCGGCCGTTTTCAAGGTACAATTTTGCATGGAAGACAAGTGAAATAGTCTGACCAAGGCCGCGGGTAAGGCCGTGCCGCGGCCTTAGCCGCGGCCTAGTGACGGAATGCTGCATTTTTAAGCACTTTTGGGTGAATCTTTGCGGGGGGAAGAACCCTAACTCGAGAGAAAACACACACACGCCGCACACACCTCAAAAACACACATTTTGGCACATCTAGAGTGATGTAGGGAGGAGAAAGCAAGAGTAGAGGGACAACTCAAGGGCTTCAATGGTGAAAGCAAGAAGGATTCATCAAGATGCAAGGGAGGATTCAAGAGGGCTGCATGAGAATGAGCTTTCTCTTTCTTTCTTGTCTTTTGTTAATTTTATTCTTGTAATTATGAATTGAGTTGTTTATGATTTAGATGGGATGAACCCTAGATTCTTATGTCTATGATTTTATTCTTGGTTTAATGAAAGACCCACTTTGTTCTTAGATTTATTCATGAGTTTATTTGTGTTTTGGATTGGGATTTGCATGCATCCTTCAATTCAAGTGTTGATTTTGTATGGGTATATCGAGAGATTGCACATATGATTAGATTACTTCATAAATAGAGAGAACTTGAATGAATTGCTAGAGATAAGATTACATGAGTTCTTCCTAAGTTGAGTTTTAGGATTAAAGCTCAACCACAAATGGAGTCCATTGATTAGAAATTGCATCTTTTAGGGGTTTTAATTGAGAAGAGATTCCAATTAATCAACCGAGAAGGTAGGAATTGTTTCACTTGAGCAAGGATATAATTCACATAAGGGACTCTGGGGTCTAAGAAATTGGGTTAATCATTAATCAAGTTAGAGTCTTGGCATGTTGGTTTAGGGGAATTGTTCATCTAAATTCACCTCTACTTTTGTCCATTCTCTCTACTATATTCTATATTGTCATTTAGTTAGATAATTAGTTTTAGCTAATTTGTATTTTTCATTTAATTCGTCATTCACTTTGTGAGGTTAGATAATAGAAAGAAGGTTAATACTAGTACTCACATAGTCCCTGTGGGATACGACACTCGGTACTCCTGTACACTGTACTACTGGAAACGATAGGTGCACTTGCCTAAGTATCCATAGTATAGCGAAAGGGCTATCAACAAGCAATGTGAAGTGTCATATAATCAATGGCGGATACAGGCTCACTACGGGAGCAAGCTCAACCGCAGGATTATCAATCATGATCAAGATAACATGAGTATCGGGACCGAGGTAAAAGCTCAGGTCCAAGATACTTGTAAAAATTCAATCCAGAGTTACCCTCTTTAAGGAATGAAACTCGTATAGGAAAGAATATCACGCACCTATAACCCCTAGCACCTTATATCACCCCAAACACACCAAGTTGACTAACTGTGGAGTAACGGTGAAGTTAGCCACGGAAGTCCAAGATCAAGCATAAAATTCAATCATGAGTTAGCCTTTTCCAGGACTTTACTCAGATATGAAAATTAACACGCACCAAATAACGCCCAGCACCTTATATCTCTCTCATACACACCCAAATTGACTAACCGTGGAAAACAGTGAAGTTAACCACAGAAGTCACAAGCACAAATAACATATTGGATAGTGAAAGCACGTAACACATTGCGGAATAGATGCGATAAAGTATACATCTTTCCTCAAGTAGCACATTTCATTAGATAATCATGTCAAGTATAACATATCATTTTATGCATCATGCACACATAGAAACACTCACCTGAAGTGCCTAAGAAAATATTTCGTAATATGGTCGGGTTTCACTTCCAGATCCTGAAATTCAAGAGAAAATAGTCGTATAAAAACCTGACTAAAATCTAAGTAATTTAATAAAGAAATTCGAGAAATACCCCAAGTCTTTCTAGGGTTTAATTTCTAGGGTTTTGAAGTTTAGGGTTTTACCCTAGGGTTTAGGGTTTTCAAAATTAGGGTTTTCTAAATTTTTAAGGTTTTGCTCGGAATCATTCGATTCACTAATAGTTCAACTACGGAAATTTCTACACGTTCAAATCACTAAATTACAGCTTATATAACCTTAAATCATAGCCTAATCACTTTTACTTCTTAGGTTTTACCGAAATTTCGGCAGCATTTCCCCTATAATCGGACTAACCCAAAATTTTTAACCTATAAAGAAAACAGCCAAACAACCCAATCTCAAGTAGTTCTATCATTTCCATACCAAAATCAATTCAATTTCACCCAAATTTGTCATAAAAACACTTGAACCTCTCCAAGGTTCTTCAACCAAATCATACTTAAATCATGTCATTTCAAAATTCAATCACTATCTACAAGTCATACAAGCCCATAAACCTCATATCCATGGAATAAAACTTCATTTTCATGGCTCAAATAAATCATGCTTAACTTTAAAGACATGGGTAAATAGTTATAAAACTACAACTTATACTTGAAAGAATAAGAAAAGTTCATGGTGAATACCTTTAACAAGTCAAGATCTTTGCTTAGAAGGGAGATTAATTCACTTCCAATGGAAGAAAAATGATCAAATTGGAGAGAAATACTTCAAGAAAATGGAAGCAAAAGAGAGGAAAAGAGAGAAGAGGGGCCGGCCAAAGTGGAGAGAAAATGAGAGAAAATGAGCTAAGTAAAGAAGAAAAGAAATGGAGAAAGAATTGGAAAAACATTGACCAATCAAAGCAAGACAAGCTTAAACATAGGATTTTGACTTCTTTGCATCTTAGACTCCACTTGGCTAGGTATAATTAGAAGTAGGATTTAGTATTTATCTTCCTATTAATCTTGCAAGAATTCTAGGGTACAACTTTTAAAGGAAAAGGTACAACATGCTACATAAAATAGAAATCATTCTAGGTATTTAATTCTAACTAATTTCGGTTCTCTTTTTTTTTTCTACTAATGGACATAATGTGAATTAAATGATTTTGCATGAATTTCTAGGGTGTTACATCCCCAGTGTAATAGTTAGGGCATTTGTGTGTTATGTGTGCTATGTGCTTATGTGTTTTATTTGCTTTCCCTAGGACTTTGCATCTAGAATCTCATGCTTATGTGCTATGTGCTCCTATATGCTATTATCTGCTTTTATGTGATTATTGCTTTAATTTGTGTTTTATTTATTTACTTATTTATTATAATATATGTGTATCATCACCACACTAGTCCAACGCTAGTTGTGGTTAATTCTGATTTCTACGCTAGTCCAACGCTAGCAGAGAATTTCTAGAAAATAAGCTAGTCCAATGCTAGGCCTTTAGGTCATTTTAGTATTAAAATCACTTCTCGTGTGCATTTCATCTCATTTCACACTCTGTTTTCTTTATTTTTAGGATTTTTATTTTATTGCATAATTTTGTATATACTTTATCACTTATTATCTATTTTAAACACATGTTCAGTGCATAACATTTAGACTCCACTTCACATAGAATCTTAGGTCATTTGTGTGATTTTTTAACTAAGAAATAGTCATCTACTTGCGTGGGAAGTAGTGGCGTACATGCCGTTCCCCCCTTCGTGAGTAGAAATAGTTAGTCACGAGTTTATTAGTTCCCCGTACCCGTTATGTTGCATCCTTACTTTTTTTTGTTGTCTTATTATCTATATTACTATTTTTCTTTTCTTTTTACATTCCATTTTGCATTTACACTCGTGACTCCATCGAGGTCTAGACTCAGGTTTCGCAATTAATGCGATAATCCCGACCAAACCTCAATGGAATATTTTGTCCCTTAATGATACCTATTTTTAGGACTAGATTTGCATTCATATAGTTGCATCCAAATGTGATAAAACCTTAGGGTTATATTAGTAAAATTTGGACTAAATCTCGCAACTAGTTTCGGATAGGTTGAAAGGGGGCACTACAGGAAATTTAGTTTTTACCCACACATAAAATTGCTACACATAATATGTGTAGGTATTTAGCTACACATATATTATATATGTGTGGGTAAATCTAATATGATTAATTACTATATATTTGGCATTTATTATGTGTAGGTAAAAGTGTATAGTTACATATGAATTTGGTGGGAAAATTTTCTTACCAAATACTGAGAAATGGCGGCATTTTTTATTTTTTTAACTGCTGATGTGGCATGTTTTAAATTCACATTAAGTGTAGGTAAAAGTCATTCGTTACATATGAATTGGTTAGGATAATTTCGCTTCACTATTGAGAATTTGGCGCCTTTTTACAATTTTTTAAATGCTGATGTGGCTTCTTTTTTATTTTGCATTAAGTGTAGGTAAAGGTTAATAGTTACACATAAATTTAGTGGGAAAATTTCCCTCCAAATTGAAAATTGGCAGAATTTTCAATTTTTTTTGGAATGCTGAAGTGGACCTTTTTGTTGTTTATATTACCCACACATAAATATAAATGTCAAGTATGTGTGGGTAAAGGATTATAAGCATGATGATGTGGAAAAAAAAATGCCACATCATTTATCCATACACATGTATTAAATATTATACATGAAATTACATTTTTGTTCAATTTTATTTATAAAATTACGAATGTAATATGCTTGAACTTTAGATAAGCAAAGGATAATTTTGTAAATTAAAATGACATTAGTGTATTGTTAATAAAAATAAAAAAAAAGACAAGAAAATAAAATGAATCAACAAAAAAAGAACAAAATTGTCAAAAAACCAAAGGAAAGAACAAAGCCTTCCTTCCATTTATCGGTTCCCTTCATCCTATCCCCAAATCAATTAGTGCTCCACCAAGCTCTTCCTCCCATCCGGAAACAACCGCTGCCACCTCTGCCGTCCTGCTCCCCGCCGTCACCGCCGTCGCCCCTCCGCTAGTCGTCCTCCACTCTACTTCCCGCCGCCCCCCCCAATAAGTACCATCTTTGATTCTCCTATTCGATGTTTAGTGTCTTTTTCTTTTTTCTTTTTTCTTTTTTGGCTTTTAAATTCATTTTACAGTTCTTCTGCTTATCTTCTTCTTTCTCTAATTCTATTGTCAAAATATTTAAAAAAAAAAAAGGTAATGTGAGCTGCTAGGTGATCCATGGAGTCCCCGGTCTGGTGAACAAGCGAAGATCTCACCTTAATTCGAATCTGTAAGTAATTCTTTCGTGCAGATTTCATATAAATCTAGTTCATCTTTTGTTTTTTTTTTTTGGGAAAAAATAATTCCGTTTTTGTTGGAATCTTGATTTCAATTAGGTTCGAAGCATTGGTGGTAGGCTTTTAGTATTTTACTAAGTTAAGTAGGGCTTTTTTCAATTTCATGTAATTTTTGATGAATTATGTTGGTTTTAATTTCGTTATTTGTCATGGATATATTGGCAGTTTCTTTTGAGTAAATTAATATTGGAATGAGGTCCTGAGGATCTCCAGTGATGGATTCTGGGATTTTAAGGTTAACCTAATAATCTAGTTGAAAGTATTGAATCCTTGAATGGTGCAATGGTTTGGTCTGGTCTGAGGAAGTTGCATTTTCTCCTTCTCTTTCTATTTGCATTTCTCCTTGTCTTTCTATTTTCATTTTACAGAATGTGACCATTTTCCTTCCATTCTTGAAAATTTTGTGAGTTCAACACCATTGGCAAATGTGCTTTGATTATCAGTGAAATAATCAGCACGGACGGACATTAGGGTGTTGGAAGCTTTCAAGCTGAGTGAAGTCCAGACTAGTCTTCAGACTCATGGAGTCCTAAACTCATGAGAGGATTTTGGGGAGGTCCTTTTTTTTTAGGTGGAGGTTGTCACGAATGCAAATTATGGATATGGAATTTAATGTCTGCACTTTATCTTTCTTTCTTCTACGCTGATCTTGTGCCTGCATTCAATGTCGTGCTCACTCTATCTCCTATATATATGTATGTATGTATGTGTGTGTGTGTGTGTTTGTGTTTGTCTCTCTATATATATATATAAAGGTTATAGTGATCATTAATGGTAGTCGTTAAGCAGAGACTATCATATTTTAGGAAAATTTGGCAGTTGAAAATAAAAATTCTTTGTTGAATAAGTTTATAACTTAAAAAAAGGGTAATCTCCCAAAGGGATAAGAAATTTAAGGTGTAAAGTCTTGGGGGTCATTGTTCCAATTGAATCTTTTTCTTTTAAATAACGAATATTCTAATCTTATTAATCTATTTCTGCAACAGCAGACTAGCTAGGAGGTTAGGTGTGCATGTAGACAATATTAAAGCAGTGTTTAATCTAATTTGCATGCAAGTGTTTGCTTGGTTCTATGTGGTTTTTTATTTTGAGCAAAATTTGAGTATTTTATTTATGTAAGATTAGAATATTTACAGATTTAACAAGGAGGTATTCCTCCAGTACACTTTATACTTCCCTACCATGGTTATGTAAAGTTGGTCATGTACGAGCATTTCAAATATAATGTGAAATAAACTTCACGTTTAACGATTAAAACAACTTTTGAATTAGTTGAATTTGCTATAAATATCTAGTGAAATTCGCATTTATAGGCTCATGCAAAAGTGGATGAAATAGCAAGAAGTGTTTCCGGTTACACATTGGATCATGATGTATCTAAACAACTATGGTCATTCGTGTAATTAATCACACTTGTCATGTATGGTAATGAAATTTTACTATTGTTTTCTTCAAAGTAGAAGATTGCCTTTGAGCAAACATAGATATGTATTATTGACTACTACTAGTTTCTCACCCTTTTACAACTAGCTAATTGACGTTACCTTTCCCCACTTTGATTGCCTTGAAGCAGCAAAAAAGGTCACTTAATTATCCAGTTCTCTTTAGCTGCCTTTCTTATTTGTTTGTTTAAAAAGTTTCTGTTTCCAATTCAGGGTTTGTATCCCTTTTCCAGCTTTGCTTGTCTAGAACCACCACAACCATAAAGAGCTAGAAAATTCTGTGTGTTACGGAGTGCATTAACAAACAAATATGGAAGCAATAAATTATGAGGACTTTTCTGAGCATGTTTTTGGATTTGCAGGAGTGTATATTAACCTGAAATGGCAATTTAATGATGTGTCTATTAACCCTTATGCTATTTTTATGGAAAAAAAGAAAAAGTAAGTACATTAGATAATGGAGGTTCTCCATCTATTTTAGAGAGTGTTGATATGCGCCCTTGGACACAAATGAATGTGTATAATCTGTTTTCTATGAATGAGCTACTTTGTGTATGTTAAAACTTGCACGACTTGTCACTATTATCTAGCGGTATTGCTGTTGATGATTGTCTTGCACCTGGTAAACCCGGCAATGCCAAGTTGCTGTTCCTAGATCAGTTGATTCACTTAGTCATCTAGGACATCTAGAGAATTTGCTGAGATACTAGTATATGAGAACATCTCGTTTAAAGTGACAGCTATAAGCATGTCAAGATTGGAAAATTTTATGTTTAATCATTGGATAATTAACATTTTTTCTGGTCTAATCACTTTCCTTGGTGATAGACTTCTTTATGCTCGTCTAATGGCCTGGATGTTTAAACTAAGTGTACCAAACATATAAAGATTTCTTGCCTAGTAGTTTTTAAGAAAATATTTTTGGAGTAGCTTGGAGGATATGATCTACATTCATCTACTCACTGATAAAAAAGAATACTTTAGTTTTGTCCATCACATCTTTTAATGCATGTATTATCAACTCTTGGGACAGTTATAGAAGCTTGTCAGAGGACAAAGCATGGCCTAGTATTGAACGACCACATGGGAGACAAGATACATCAGTGTCCATTTGGAATAAATCACTTTCTTGCTTGGTTTAATAGGGGACAAACTTTGACATAATACAAGCAACCAGCAAGCTATCAAGTTGTCATTATGTAATCTAATTGTAGGAAAGCTAGTTAACTAATACAGTTTACATTTTGAAGAAGAAGAAAAATAGGAAAAATGCCACTCTTGCCAGAAATGAAAAAAGAAAAAAGAAAAAGCATATTTTTTGGTTAATTCTCTGGAGGCCAAATGATTTTTTTTTCTAAAATAAAAAAAGAAAGAATTCTACTCTTAGGCAGCATAAAAATATTAATAAAAGTCTTATCATCCTTGTAAGAGTATTGTTCGAGCCGAATAATTTTACCTCTCTTCATGTGGAAGAAAAATTTATTGTTTTTATTGCTTCCGCAAAGGACAATTTGTATGTAAATTATATGTGAGATACACTCAAATGTAAAATATCGTTCAGAACTTGTCTACAATAGTATTATGTGATTTTTTTTTCAAGAGCAAGTGATTCTTTCTTCTTTTGCAGGGCATAAGTTTCAGGTCTCGCGCCAGTACGCATGATTATTTTTTTTTTTTACCAAGTAAAACATACATGGACAAGACTAAGGTGGCGTTATGGACATTATGGACAAAGAAAAAAGAATATTTTTATTCTGACAACCCATAACTCCCACCATTATGGACATTAGTGCTATTACTGGTCTTTGTCCATTCAACAGTAACTCTCTTACCCTTGAATGGAACAGACAGAGACTTATCTTTCCAAATCCCAAGCTTTAGTTTAGGTGAGTTTGCTTACAATTTATAGACGCAGGAAATTAGATAACATAATTAACATCTTCTCTCTATTTCTTCACGGGTTAATTAATCAGTGTTCTAATGTGAACTGGCCACAGACCTTTGAACATCTGGCTAAGACTTAATGATGAATATGAACGTAAATACTAGTTAACAAAACATCACTAGTACGAATAATTAATAAATCTTACAATTGATAGTAGCTTTTTAATCTGGTAAAAAATATTAGTACTAGTTTTAAAATATTTCTTGTTTGTTTATGGGATTGGTCTTCTCCTTCCCTAACCAGCCTTTGAACTTTTTAAGGTTTCAAGTTGAAAAGCCATCCAAGGTTTACTGAGCTGTTCTTCTGGTGCCTACATATCAACTAATCACCCAAATGTCTTCCCACAGTGTCACAATCTCAAAATCTTCCTCCATATTTCATGGAAAGTTGATAAGAATCTCTTGCATTTTCTGTGATCTGTTTGAATATATCCAAGAAAGATTTATGTTTGAATATCGATTTATGTTAATCGTCTCACATTAACTACGTAAATTGTTTTGTACATTTTGTTGTTTAATGTATTTTCATAGCTCAATCAAACTCCATCAACGATTGTAACTTTCCAATTGGACACGGCAGCCTACACATATTTCGTCCCATATCTGATAAAATACGCAACATACCTTAACGGTGGTATATCTATGACGTAAAAAGCGGTCTATTTTTTTCTTTTTGAAGCTGGGCTGTGCATGGATGTTAGCATATTTTGGCCATGTCTTATCATTTTCATGTAGGTCATCAGACGGTTTTCATGACTTTTCTTTATGTTACTATTTCTGTACACGTATTTGAGAAAAAAAATGTTCTCTTTTCTTTCTTGGAATTACATGCACTGCAGTTGTGTTCACAAGTGTATCTATCATCGATTATTACAATAATATGCCATTAGATATCATAATATTTGGGTCATAATCCATCCTTAAGCAAGTTTGAGTTTCTCTCATGAATTCTTAAAATTAGTTTACAAGAAATGAGAAGTTAAAACTTTTCAATGAGTAACTTTATTGCCAAGTGATTATGACATTTCAAGGAAAACGCTATTTTATTGACTTACCATATAATAAGTCAAGTGATTAAGAATTTTAAGTGACCAGAAATGGTTAGATCTAGCAGTAGTCTTCTGTATAAAGCATGTTCATACTCTGTTTTCATTGGCTTACCATATTAAATTATGTTTAATTTGCTTACTATTATGAATATGAAGTTAAATCTTACTTGCAGCCAGAATATTGAGATTTTTATGAAATTTTGGCGCAACTGTGAGGAAAATGATGATGTATGGCAAAGATTGAGTACTTTGTGAAGGAATCAAACTTAACAAAAATATTAAAAGATGTTTCTTTTGTTACCTTTTTTTTGGTTCAATTGCATATACGAATTCCGTTAAGATAAAGCTAGAATAAATGAAAGATGTCATTTATTTCGTTGGTCAATAAAAAGAAGAAAAAAAAAAAGATGCATCTACATCATTTTTGGATCGAAGATCAAATGACTGACTTATTTCTGGTACTACATTATTTTTGTTTTTGGCTATTCATGATAATTTTGTGTTATTAAACAAGCATAATAATAGAAGTGCTTTACGAGCAATAATTTGTATACTTGTTTGGCTTCTTGAATTTATGCTTTTAATTAATTTGTACAACTATTATTAGCACTTGTGTGTGAATTGTACCTCATCTTTTTATCCTAATAGACGATCTCCAGTTGGTATTGTCTAACAGTTGAGTAATATGATGAGTGTCTAATATCACCTTTTGCCTAAGAATACAACCTTATTGGGGTGTGTGATATGATGAGTGTGAATGCAAGCAAGTTTTTGGTATTGTCTAACAGTTGAGTAATTGCTAATGTTATTGCTTTTGTAGTAGTTGCTACTACTTCTTTTTTTAATCTACAACTGCTATTTTTTTTTTTTGCAGCTACAACTGCTTTTTTTTGCAGATATAATTGCTACTTTTTTGCAGCTATAACTGCTTTTTTTTTGCAGATATAACTGTTGCTTTTTTACAGCTATAACTGCTTTTTTTTTTTGCAGCTATAACTGCTTTTTTTTTTGCAGATATAACTACTACTTTTTTGCAGCTATAACTGCTTTTTTTTGCAGATATAACTGCTACTTTTTTGCAGCTATAACTGCTTTTTTTTGCTTGCAAATATAATTGCTGCTTTTTTGCAGCTATAATTGCTTTTTGCTGCAGATATAACTGCTGCTTTTTTGCAGTTATAACTGCTTTTTTTTTTTGCAGATATAACTGCTACTTTTTTCTAGCTATAACTGCTGTAGTTGTGCTATTTTTCCTTGTGAAAACTTCTGCTACTACTTGTTGATGTTTTATGTAATATAGAACGATGGCTAAACTGATGGAGTTTGATGTTGAAGGTTCGTAGGGATGGTGAATGGGGCACAGGGCCTTAGGGATGGTGAATGTGGCATGGGTTCAACATACGCTGTCTGCGTCTTTGTTTTTGCGTGTTATTGAAAGACATTTCGTCTGGCTGTTCTATTTCTATATAAGAATTTTTGCTGGGTATTGGAAATATGGTCTTATGTTGGGCCAGATTTGGGTTTGGTTTGATGCTAATTGCAACTGCAGGCATAGTCTGCCAGGGTTCAATTTGTCTTCATTACTTTATAGTATGAGATTTTGATGAGAGACTAAGTTGAGGGTTTAGCATTATATTTCCTCTCTGTTATTTCCTTGTTTTGGTTCTTGGTCCTCTCTCGTTTTTTCTTTTTCTAATAGTTTTTATTTATAATATGTTTATGTTTTTTATTGTCGATGTTGCTTGTTTTTACTTGTTATGAAGTATAGTTTTATGTCAACAACATCATAATTGTTGCCTTCAGGTTTCACCAGTGCCACCCAACTCTGTGCTCGGGGTGCTCGAAAGCATTCAGATTGATACAAGATCAACTGAACTTGACAAGCTACTGGAAGGTGGATCAATTGTAAGCAAAGCTAGAACTATTTTTTAGTGATTTTAAAATTGTACCTTTGAAATTATGAGGAATTGAAACTGGATCTATTTGTTTTTTCTTGTTTTTTTTTTGAAAGAAATTGTTTTTCTTCTTATACATTACCATAAGCTCTTTGATAGAATGTACTAGGATCTACATGAAGCACTTGTTTTAGTGGACTTGCTTTTGTTCTCAATTGATTTGAAAAATATTGACGATCAGTTGTAGTTGAAGTTACTTCTAACCAACTGATGTCAAGGCTAGTATTTTATCATTTTTTTATTGTGTTTGGTGTATGTTTATGCTTCTTATTTCATGTTGTTCTGTGTTTTCCAATCTACTATCTGTTTTATGTGTTGTAACTTGTCGTAATTTCTGTACTATGTGTATAATTTACTTTCATGCTTTTAGTATGCAAATTTTATGAGTTTTGCCTTAGGAAAAATTGTTAAATGAAGTTGTATGATATTGATGTCCATAAGAAGTTGTGATTCTTCTTAGAATCTTATAGGGAAGTTTACACTCATCTTTCCATTTTCCCTCTTGGTGGAACTATTGTGCAAGTGGAATATTCCTGTGCAAATGACATGTGCACAGGAAATGTCTACATTCAATCATTGAATATATGACTTGGGACTCTTTTGTGGCATACAATGTTTTAGGTGACTTGATTAACACCAACCGACAATGACTTGTCACATCTCTAGATAACTTGATATCGTCGCAATTTAATTACAAAAGTAGCAACTTTATACTTTATTATTTGGTCAATTGTCTACTTTATATGGAGCTGATTTTTACTCTTCATTTGCTCTTTCCTTCCTAATTCATGGATTAGCATCATGTGAGAATAATAATAACTCCAAGAATATTATAATTTAACGATAACAACTTTACCGTTGCCTCATTTTAGGTTGCTAACACATAGATAATATGGATCATCAGTGGGTAAAGAATTGGAATCGGATATCCCCTGAGTACATGGAGGGGATAAAGGAGTTTATTCAGGTTGCCAAACAAAATTTGAATTCTAAGGGGTTAGCTTTATGCCCTTGTTTTGATTGTCTCAATACGAGGCATCAAAGCATAGATGTTATTAGAGCTCATTTGATTAGAGTGGGAATCAATGACTCGTACACACGATGGGTGTACCATGGTGAGAAAGAAATTGACGAGGAAAATATGGGCGATGAGGATTTTGTGGCGGATGAACTTGATGGCTTGGGAGCAGGACTGCATGATGGTTTTGGTGATCAATTTTTCAATGTAGGGCCTATGGATGATTTAGATGGAAACGAACGATCAACTGCTGAAGAGGCCCGTTATGAGAAGCTATATGAAGCTGTCCATAATCCACTATACGAGGGATGCCAAATTTCTGCTTTGACATTTGTTGTGAAGCTAATGAACATAAAAGTGATGAATAAGTGGAGTGACAATTCATTTGAGATGTTGTTAAAACTTCTCCATGAAGTACTCCCAAAGGGTAATAGTTGTCCACAAAACTATTATGACAACAGAAAACTTCTTTCTGAAGTAGGTTTGGGGTATGAACTTATTGACGTTTGTCAATATGATTGTGCCATCTTTTATGGTGAAGATAGAAATGCCACCGTGTGTCCTGTTTGCAAAAATAGTCGCTATGTTCGTAACAAAATGCCACATAAGAGGCTGCGATACTTCCCTATCACACCTCGCCTGAAGCGACTTTATTCTTCAAGGCACACGGCGAGAGACATGCGTTGGCATAAGGAATTTCGTAGAGAAGAGCCTGGGGTGTTGCGTCATCCTGCTGATGGGAAGGCTTGGAAACATTTTGATGACTTATATCCTGAATTTGCTGCTGATTCAAGGAATGTGCGATTGGGGTTAGCTTCAGATGGATTCAATCCATTTAGCAATATGACAACAGCACATAGTCTGTGGCCTGTAATTTTGATGCCCTATAACATGCCGCCTTGGCATACAATGCATAAGAGCAACTACATCTTAGCATTGTTAATTCCAGGTCCAAAGTCTCCTGGTAAAGACTTTGATGTCTTTTTAAGACCTCTTGTGGATGAGCTTAAAGTCTTATGGTGCAACGGAGTTCAAGCATATGATGAATATTCTCAGTCTCATTTCACTCTTCGTGCAACAGTTATGTGGACCATCAGTGACTTCCCTGCTTATGCCTACTTATCTGGGTGGAGCACTATGGGAAAATTGGCATGTCCAATATGCCTTGGAGACACTCGATCAAGTCGAATTCGTGGAAAACAATGTTACACAGGGCATCGATGCTTCTTAAGCAATACACATTCCTGGCGAAGGAGCGTAGAGTTCAATGGCAAAGCAGAAAGAAGAGGACCACCTCGTCAATTTTCTGGTGATGATATTTTGTTACAATTAGAGGAGGTACCTTTATGCACTCCTGGTAAAGCACCTAATAATGGGGACAGAAAGCGTAAACGCGGGGCTGATGAGTTAAATTGGTCGAAAAAGAGTATCTTGTTTGAGCTTCCTTACTGGTCAAAGTTGTTGATGCGTCATAATCTTGATGTCATGCACATAGAGAAAAATGTTTGTGACAAACATCATAGGGACCTTGCTAGACGATCCTGTGAAGTCGAAGGATACTGCAAAAGCACGTCTAGACTTGGAAGATCTTAACATTCGTCGAGAACTATGGTTGAGGGAGATGAATGGCAAATTTGTGAAACCGCATGCTAATTACACATTGAGTAAAATAGAATGTGCAGAGTTTTGCGACTTTATCAAGTCAGTTCGCCTACCAGATGGGTATGCATCGAACATCAGCCGATGTGCCACAGAGTCTAATACACTTGGAGGTATGAAAACACATGATTGTCATATCTTACTTCAAAAAATACTGCCTGTGGCCATTCTCTCATTTTTGGATAAGAAAGTACGTGCAACATTGATAGAGTTTTGTCAATTTTTTCAAAAATTATGTGCCAAAACTTTATATGTTGAAGAACTTGAGGAGATGAAGGATGGCATCATTGTTTTGTTGTGCAAGCTCGAAAAGATATTTCCCCCGGCATTCTTTACTGTCATGGTGCATTTGTGTGTGCATTTGCCAGAGCAAGCATTATTTGGAGGACCAGTCAGTCAGAGATGGATGTTTGGCATTGAACGTTGCATGGGTACATACAAGGGATACGTTCGTAATTTTGCGCACCCTGATGGCTCTATTACTGAAGCATACACTGTTGATGAGGCTATTACTTTTTTGTCTCGTTATTTACGTGATTCTGAGACGAGATTCACATTCGTTTAGAACGTAATTGGGATGTACCGACTGTAGAATACAAGATAGAGTTATTCAACAACAAAATTCGTACTTTAGGGTCTCCTACATTTAGCAAGCTTGGGGTTGATGGCAATATGGTGCAGTGGTACATTCTC
>CM045562.1:13897965-13927502 GCA_024721245.1 Mitragyna speciosa
ATCCTTGAGTTCTAGCCAATGTGTGGGGTTAGGGTTTGGGATTCTCTTCAAACTAGTTTCAATTCTCGAGTAGAATTAGGGTTAGGTTGTCCGTTGATACACAAGAGCGATCCTTTGGGAGGGTTGTCCTATGGATAGCGTTGTTAGATGGTTAACGAGGGGTCTTGGGAGGGATCACTCATCTTCCTTTAGATTTAATAAAATTAAAGGCTTTATATTGTAAAGATAGTAGAACTCCTCATTTCTCTTCATAATTTCTTGCAATAATTGGAGGAAAAGGTTTATATCTCCCTCTATCTTTCTAATTCAATAAATAAAATTCTAGGAGTGGTGTCCCCCCTCCCTCATGTACAGGCTTAACAAAAAAAAAGAGTAACTGATGATGCAATAAGATTAAGGTTGTTTCTATTTTCTTTGAGGGATAGAGCCAAGTAATGACTTCATTCATATGCACCAAATATCTTTGCTACATGTAATGACTTATCCAAGGCCTTTTTGAGCAAATATTTCCCACCGAAAAGACCACAAGACTTAATATGGACATTACAAGCTTTAACCAAAGTGATGAAGAGTCTTTATATGAGGCTTGGTAATGTTTTAAAGATCTAATAAGAAAATGTCCACATCATGGACTCACTAGTGGGCTAACTATTCAAACTTTTTTTAATGACTTAATTATCAAACTAAAATCAATACAGATGCAATTGTAGGGGAAACTCTCATGGCAAAGTAGTACAAGAGTTTATGGCAGAAATGGTGGCAAATCACTATCAATAGGCCAATGAAAGAGGTATTAATAGATGACATCAAGTTATGTATAAACTTGACATTTTGAGCATGTTAAGTGCTCAAATGTAGAACATGATGAACATATTGAATAAGCATGTTTTAAAGTCATATGATAATGACTCATAAAACCCTAATTCTCCCAACATCTTCTCCCTCCTAATAATGTGGGCTTTTTGATTTTCAAATTTACAGTCATCACCAATGGTTGGCCGATTGTCTTGAGTAGATTTTTTCCTTCGTCAATCTGCCTATACTTTCTTCATCAGTTTGTAGTTTCTCCTTTCAGTATTTATGATTCTGGTTGCCCTTTAGCCTAGGCATAAAGGGCAACCCTCCATTTTAGAATCTCCTTCTTTACAGAAATCATTTTCTCAAATATTCACTGAACCAGTTCCATCTCCAATTCTGGTCAAATAACCAGGTTTACACAAGGGTGAATCGGCAATGTTTTTCTCTCAGGAGGATATTGCCTAGTTGGCTACGCCTTGTAGACTTGTTTAGATTGGAAAATTCTTGCATGGCAAGCCTAAGCTAGAAGAGATTAAAATTTTTTTTCTGTCATTGGATTTAAGGGACGCTATGACTGTTGGTCATCTGGATGTATGGCATGTCCTTATTTCTGAACTAGATTTCCATAGAGTTTGGACTAAAGGAATATGGCAGGTGAAAAAAATTCCTATGAGAATGTTTAAATGGTCCCTGATTTTCATATTCAACAAGAATCGTCCATTGTACCTATATGTTTTGCTTTGCCAAACCTTCCCATACACTTGTTTGACAAGCATAGTTTGTTCTCCATTGTGAGTTCATCGCGAAAACCTCTTTTCATAGATTTGGTCACTACGTCATTGATTTGTCCCAACATTGCAAGAATTTGTGTTGAAGTGAATGTAATGGAAGACCTTCTGAAACATCTTTGGATTGGAACTTTGGTGACTTGGCTAGTTTCTGGCAGCCTGTAGTTGCAAAGAATCAGCCCAAATATTGTAGTATGTGTTGGCATTTGGTGCATTCTAATGTTGAGTGTAAAAAGGATCTGTGTTGGCATTTGGTGCATTCTAATGTTGAGTGTAAAAAGGATGATCTTAATGTGGGTAATTTCAAGAAGATGGGAAAATGGAGACAGTTGCAAAGAACTTGGAAAATGGAGACAGTTGCAAAGAAAGAAAGGATGGTTTATATGCCAGTGAATAAACCTTTAGGTGAAACACAGAACTTGGAAAATAGTCAGTTGGTTAATGAGGAAGCTGCAAAACCTGGAAGCCATAATCATGGTCAGAAAAATAATAATTTGGAGGCAGTAATAGGTGTGGGTAAATTGGCAGAAGTGAGTGTTCTTGATCTAGTTAATGATGTGCACAAGATTTCCCCACAGCAACTGGAAAATTCTGGGATGGACCTTGATGACACTAGAGATGCTAGTATTGAAACTCCAATGAATTCCAAATATTAGTTACTTGTACTTGTCTACTAATAGGTAAAACAACCATGGATAAAAGTTGGATGGATGAATTGGACACATTTGGTGAGAAATGTATGATATGATATGGTGAAGTACATTATTGTTTAATAGCTTGTAATGATTCTCTATATTCATTCATTTTTTGTAGGATAATAAAAGTAAGATTGAAAATTGGAAAATGCACGCACTACAAATGATGATAATTTCTCAATGACAAGGCTAAAGAGACATATGTAAGTGAAATTCGTCAAATTCATTATAGGAAAGTTGACATTTCGTGCTTAGTTAAACTTATAAAAGTTTTTGTTTTTAGAGAAGCTAAGTTGATCCTAAATATTTAGAGAAGTTAAGTTGATTTAGATTTTTTGAGAAGTTAATCTTGCTTGATTTAGAAGTATCAGTTTAGTGGTTAAATCTTTTGTTGTACATGAGTGCTTGTGATTGTTCCACTTGAGATTTGCCATTATCTTATTCTGGGATTTCATTTCTTATTGATAATATTATCTTTCAATGAATAATGGGGTTTGCTGGCTTTGCTTTGTAGTTGTAATTTCGAATTGTTTAAACAAAGCTTTGATCATTTGATGTCTTTAATTTTACTATAAAGAAATCTAAGGAGGGATGGACAGGTGTTTTGTAGATAATAAGATACTGGTTCACCAACAATTTCAACTATTGACATAAAAATGCTAAGATTTTTTTAAGGGAAAAGTGTAATGGTAAAATTGAATGTAATAAAGCTTGGACTTGAGAAAGTTATATAAGATAAAACTATTGTATTTTGGATTTCAGAGAATGCCAACAGTACAATATTACATGTGGTTTCAGATCAATGTAATGCTTTTATTTAGTGCAAAAAATTAAGTTTTGGTAGGAAAATTGGATTTTCGCTCTACACGCACCCTTTACGTGTTTCCATTGTTAATGGCTACAAGAAAGAAATAAAAAAAGATCCTTTTGTACTAGCCTACATAATTGTGATAAGATGAAGTTAAGGTACAGTACTTTATCATAGTAAATCCAAAGAGATAAAGTTATGTGCAGGGGTAATAGTTAGCATTCAACTGTTAATTCTTTCAGAGATTGATTTGGGAAGCATTAGATTAATGTGTTTTCTTTCCATATGCTTTTAGTTATTGTAAATGATCATATGCAATATTTTCTATGATTTTAATTGAAACTTTTTGTGAAGTGTTAAAAAGTATAACTTTATTTTGTCTACTTCAGTGACGGAAGTTCATGGAAGGACATTTGGAGTTTGGACAATATTGAACTGCATTCTTTGTGCATTTAACCTTGAAAATAAGCTTTTTCATCTAGCAACATTTTTACCCTTCATCTATGCTTTTGGCCATTTCTTGACGGAGTACTAGATATATCATACCATGGCCATTGATGTCTTTGTTATCACTACCGTTCTAATTTTGGTAAAAGGTAGTATGTTCATTGTCTTGATCAATTGAATTTTAAACCAATGAACTTCTCAAAATAAAAATCAAAGTTCAATACATCTGTATCGTCTATCATTAGTCTTGTGTATATATGCCACAAAAAGCTCCTCTGCTAACAGTGTTACATTTACCTTACTTAATAAGGAACCAGCACCCTAGTGTTTAGAGAATCAGGTCTATGTTTATAGTATTTGTAAATCAGCTTTGAAATAATTGACAAGCACAAAAGAGAGTTTTAACTAGAAATACAGGTGCATATAGATGTTCGTACAAGAGTTGGAATTGATTCTTTTCTTTGTCTGGTATAACATTTTCCTTGTTCCTCTTCCAACATTGTCTTGACCTTTGCTATGCGGATCCATGACTTGTCATAGTTATTATTCAGGCATGTTGGGAAAAGACACTGATATTGAGCTTTCTGATTGAATACTGCATCTTTTATTGTTAATGAACTCTCTGATTAAATATTGCATCTTTTATTGTCATTAACATTTTCCTCGTTCAACATTGTTGTTGTGTGGATGGATGACTTGTAGCTAGCTATCTTATTGTTCGGGCATATTAAGGAGAGACTCTATTGATGATCAGTTCTCTAATTGAATACCATATCTTAATCCAAGATGTATATGTATATTCTGTTCAACATGCTTATTGATCCTTGATTTTTCTGTGGTAATTAAAAGTATAGTGCTTATGGGCGGAACTTGAAGTCCATATCTTGATATGTCCATTTGGACTGGAGATTATCTAGCTCTTACTCTCTCATATTCCCTTGAAAGCATAGGATGGTGATAAGTGATAAATTTACTTGTTTTAGCATAGGGTTTTATACATGTATTTAGTGTGTTTTTGGTATTTTTAATATAAAAATGGCTCAACTTCAAAAATATTCTTCATTTGAAGAATTTCCTAGAAATTAGAAATTTTACCCGATTTTTAGGGTTTTGAGGCAAAATTTATATTTTGAGCAAATTAATGCACTACTTTTGTACAGTCTTGCAAGTTTTATATCTTCAATCATAGTTTGGATTAATAGGACTACAAATTATCACATTCATGGTAGATTTAACGATGATTGAATTATGAGCTCAATGACACAACTTTTACATCCAAACTTGGAGGATTGTTTTGCGCAACTTTTGGAAATTCTCATCCTCAAATTCACCATAGAATTAAAGGGTCAACATCACAAAAAGATCTCAAGCGCATCAAAGGAATAACCAACAAAAGATATGGTGCAAAGAAGCAAAAAAAGAAGTATAATTGGAGCAAAAACAATTTGGTGATAATGACTCGTTTTAGTTTTTGGCAATAACTTTGGCTGCAAATATTGGATTGAAATGATTCTTATTGAATTTCAAAACTAAAAGGATACTCTACAAATCTTATGAAGACGTCTGTAGACACCAAATTTTGACACACCATTTATTTTAAACATTGGGGGGCATGTTTGCATTTTTTGGGTCAAATTTTTATTTTTAATAATCTTGGGGGCAAAATAGTAATCTGTAAATATTTTCTATCAACTTTTGGGGGTTTTGAATTCATATCTTTACGTTCACGTGAATTTTTTAATTTTTTATGATTTTTTTAGATTTAATTGGTATTCTTTTATATTTTTACCAGCATAAAGGCAAAATAGTAATTTCACCTCGCAAATACTATTTTATCTCATTTTTGGTTCCAAATTCATTTTTCTAATTCTTTAAGCATGTTTCTAAATTTTTTTGATTTTTTCGAAGACGATTGCTAGTTTTTCTGTAAATACTGCATTCAAGGGCAAAATCGTCATTTTACAGTTTAAATTCCATTTTGTCAATTTTTTAGGCATAAATGCATTTCCTAGGGTTTTAAGCTTATTTTTAATTTTTGATAATTTTTCAAGGTCAATAGTTATTTTTCTGTGAATTTTCATTATTCAAGGGAAAAATCGTTATTTTACAATTTAAATCCATTTTTTATCAATTTTTTAGTCAAAAATGCATTTTCTTGTGTTTTAAGCTTATTTTTAATTTTTGGTAATTTTTGGAGGCTAATAGCCATTTTTTGAGTATTTTGTTGGTCAGGGACGAAATCATCATTTCATACTTCGATCGCGTTTTTGTCAGCTTTAAGCTCTAACTTTTATTTTTGAAATCAACTTTGAATTTTTTAGAGACTGTTGTCAATTCATTGTATTAATTTTTAATTTTTGGAGTAAAAAAATATTTTTTTAAATAAAATTAGTATTTTTATTACTTGTGGCGTTTTTGAAGCCACCTAGGAAACAGAGGAAGAGATGCAGAAAAAAAAATTATCCCAAGCTATTTGAAAATCAAGGTAGAATTTCGAGGACGAAATTCTTTTAAGGAGGGGGGGGGGGGAGGATGTAATACCCTAGAAATTCATACAAAACTATTTAATTCATGTTATGTCTATTAGTCATGTTAGAAAAAAAAAAGGGAAAACCGAAATTAGTTCATGAATAAACCCTAGTATGATTTCTTTTATATTATAGTATGTTGTACATTTTGCTTTAAGAATTATACCCTAAAGCTCTTGCAAATTACGAGGAAGATAAGTGATTAAAATCTCCGCTAACCATATTTAACCAAGTAGTAGCTATTGTGTCAAAAAGTCTAAACCCTAGGTTGATTTTTGTCTTATTATGATTGGTTGTTTCTTTTCCCACTTTTCTCTTTATTTCTTTTCTATTTTCTTGGCCTATTTCTTTCTTTCTTTTCCTTCAAGTGGCCGGCCCTCCTTTTCTCTCTTTCTTCTCTCTTTTGCTTTCATTTTCTTGAAGCTTTTCTCTCCATTTTTGGTCATCTCCTCTATAGAAAGTGAGCTAACCTTCTTCCTAAGCAAAGATCTAAGCTTGTTTGAGGTATCTGCTATGAACTTTTGCTATTCTTTTCAAGTTTTAGGTAGCCTTTTGTACAAGTTTTAATGCTAGACACTTGTTATTACATTTGAAGATTTAAGTTTTGAAATGAAGTTTTGCTTGGTAATCAAGTGTTTTCTTGGTTAGATAGACTAGTGGATAGCATTTAAACCTTGAAATGATATGTATTATGTGTTGAATTGTTGAAGAATCTTGGAGTTGAAATCTTGAATTTGAGTGGAATTTTGAGTGAAATTGGGTTTGATTGAGACATGAAAGTTATAGAACTTGTTGGAAATTGGATTGGTTGGTTGATTTCTTGCAGGTAAAAATTTTGGGTTAGTCCGATTTTAAGGGGAGATGCTGCCGAAATTTCGGTAGAATTAAAGAAGAAAAATAATAAGTGAGATTTTTAACTTAGAATATGTAAAATTTAGGGAATTTGGTATGTAGAAATTTTAAGAGAATGATCTATTGGTGAATTAAATTTTTCTAGAACAAGAAAACCCTAAAACCTAAACCCTAGAAATAATTGGGTTATTTCTTGAATTTTCTTACTAATCTACTTAGGGTTTTAATCAGGTTTTCATTAGATTATTTCTTTTGAATTTCAGGATCCAAAAGTGAATCTCGACCTTTTTACGAAATATTTTCCTAAACATTTCAGGTGAGTGTTTCTGTGTGTGCATGTTGCATGAAATGATATATTATGCTTGTAAATGTTATTCAATGACATGTGCTATTTGAGGAAAGGTTTGTACTCTATCGCACCTCTTTCATTAAATGTTATATGCTTTATTGCCTTAATGTGATTGTTTGTGCATGCGACTTTCGTGGTTAACTTCACCGTTATTCCACGGTTAGTCAAACTTGGTGTGTACGCGAGAGATATAAGGTGCTGGGCGTATTAGGTGAGTGTTAATTTCATATCTGAGTGAAGTTCTCGAAGAGGCTAACTCAAGATTGAACTTTATGAATGAATTTGGACTCCCGTGGCTAACTTCACCGTTACTCCACGGTTAGTCAACTTGGTGTGTTTGAAGTGATATAAGGTGCTGGGGGTTATAGGCGAGTGATATTCTTTCCTATTTGAGTTAAATTCCTCAAAAAGGATAACTCTGGATTGAATTTTACAAGTATCTAGGACTTGAGCTGTTAACTCGGTCTCGATACCAATGTTATACATCTTAGTGAATGATACTCCTGCGGTTGAGCTTGCTTCCGTAGTGAGCTCGTATCCGCCATTGATTATATGACACTTCACATTGCTCATTCATTGTTTATTGAATTTTTTAATTATTATCATTCGATGTTTATTAGTCTATTTGTATGCTGCTTGACTGGAGCACTCACTGGGCTATCATAGCTCATTTCTTTTATTTGTTTTCTTTAACCAGGCTTTCCGTACTATTAAAATTGGAGAAGTAGATTTTGATATGTTAGATGTTGTTTTTATATTTTGATAGACAAATTGTTTAAGCTATTATTGTAAAATATATTTTGGGATGTAATACCTCTCAGTGGTACTTCTACTGTTAAGTTGCCTTATATTAAAGTATTTATGGGTTACCTGTGTGTTTGGATGATTTGAGTGAGTGCGTGATTCGAGTCTTGGCGAGAGCCAGGCAGGCAGTCCGCTAAGCCCTTTGGTGCGCCTCTGGGTAAGGCGGGGCTATCACAGAAGGATTGAGATTACTCGATAGAGGTTGTAAAAATATCATTGGTTGTCAAGATCTGGGTGAGGATATGATCAAGAAGAAGAAGTTTGAATAAAAAAAGCGGTGTTCCCTGGAAGAAGCTGCTACAAGGTTTGGGCTAGAAACGTCGTATTCAAGGAAAGACCATAAACTAGTAATCTACCTCGATAAGTTTGACCCCCTATACCGGCTCATACTCTTCATTTTTGGCTATAATGTTTTGTCGAAGAAGAGTAGCAAGATTGAGTGTCGCCTTAGTGACTTATACTTCTTGGATGAGATGTTCCATGGAGGTGTGGATGATTACAACCTTTTGTGCTTGGTCATCATAAATCACATACTGAAGATGGCTTGTTTGGATTCGAGTGGAACTTGTTTTGGGTTTCCAAACTTGATCTCTCATGTAATTGAGGTTTACAAGGTGAATGTCGACAGCTAAGAGAGGCAAGTGATCAATCCCCAAGATATAGTGACTACCATTGTGCTTTGGAGTTTAAAGTTATTCGATGCAATTAGAAAGATAAAGCATGGTGCACAAGTTGAAGATGAGGGGGTGCTAGTTGAGTTGACCAAGCATAGCTATGAGGTTGGACCATCTTATTCGGGGGCTCCACCTATGCACGGATCGTCTATGGGGCACAAAAATAAAGAAGTATTGATGGCGATATCATTATTGAGGGCAGGTTTTATGGATGCCTTGGGATCATTGAAGGTAGACATGCTTAGTGGCTTCCAGAGCCTCAATGAATGAGTAGGGAGCCTCGAGAATGAAGTGAGGATGCTAAGAGGTCATGGAGGTTTAGCAGACAAGCAGCGGGATGACAAGCCCTCATTTACCTTCCAATCATTCACCAGTTCTTGCTTTTTCTTGCTTTTGGTTTGTTTTTCTTTTATTTTCGTTTAGCCTGTATAATAACTTTAATATTGCTTTATTTTTAGTCTTTATTTTTATGACTTTGGCATGTACTAAGATTTAGTCTAATGAAGCACTGGCTTTTGTTTTCATGTGGTTGTAGTGGTAGTAGTAGATTTTTAGATCACGTGCTTGCACTACTGAATAACAATCACGATAAGATAAGGGGAGTATTAGTTTTCATTTCATGGTTTTACTTTTCTTCAATCGCTTTTTTACACATTGAGGGCAATGTGTAAGTTAAGTGCGGGGGAGAGTTCGATACTTCTGTTTGTCGTATTAATGCATGGCGACGCCCGTCTCAGTCTTAGAAGCTTCACCAACGGATGCTATCATCTTGTGCAAATTGAAGGTTTCAAAGTGGTCAAAACATGGCAAGGGAGCATGGAAGATGGCTTACTTAGCATCCACTCAAGGAGCTAAAGGCTGGTGGTCACATTTTAAGTCTAAAGAGCGAGGACGAATTTTCAAATGACAAAACCAAAAGCCAGTCGCAGACATTCTATTGGAGACCGCACCCTAGGTCGTCCCGTAGCCTTCCCCCACGGCCTAGATCAGAAAGCGTGCCAAGGCCAGAATTGCTTCTATCCAAGGCCGTGCCTAAGGCCGTCCTGCGACCTTCGTTCGCAACTTGAAATTTTTAGTGTTTTAATTAGTTTTAATTTAATTTATTTAAGTTATATTTAATTTAGACTTTCCATATTTAGTTTTAGGGTTTGTACGCCTATATAAAGGCTAACTATTGTCGTTTATTATGAAGTTTATATTGAATGATGATTTGATCAATGAAATTTGGTTTTCTCCCTTTGAGGGATTTTCATTGGTTATTGGGATGAGAACTTCCGTGTGGCTTTTCAAGAGCAATTCTTGAGAGCTGTTTCTTATACCTTAAGTTTTAATCAGCAGGTGTGATTAGGGTTTAGATTTTCTTCTTGTTAGATTTAAACAGTTTTATTCTACAGGGTTGGATTGGTGTCGAGTGATTTGATGAGAATTTGTATTTTGATAATTTGATCTAATTCTGTGGGAGGGATTGGATTGGGTTATCGCTTGATTTTCAAGATGGTCCTTTGGGGAAGATTCCCGTGTGAAGATTCGAGGGTTTTAGGAGCGTCGTCATTCTAGGGTTCCCGTTTCTTCGTCAAGTGGTTTCAGAGCTATTGGGATCTTGAAAAAAATCAAGCTTTTCGTTGTGTATAACTTACTTGGGTATATCTTTTTGTTGTCAATCCATTTGGATATATAATTTAATTTTTGTGTTTGAGTTGTTTATTGTTGTTCTTGGTTCAAGATCTTAAATTTTTCTTGAATCAAAGTTGTGATCGTTTGGTTGCTAATTTTGACAAAAAAAAAAAAAAAAGTCGCGTCACTGTTTACGGTACTGTAGCATCACTGTTCACGATGGACCACTATTCACACGACGTACTATTCACGCCTAGGGTTTACTGTTCACAACGGATACTATTCATCCGACTTTTTTCCAGAATTTTTCTAGTTTTGTTTTATTTGTTTTTAAGGTTGACTTTATGTGTTTTGTGAGTTGTTTGTGTTGTTTAAAAAAAAAAAAAAAGAGGGTTGTTAGATTGAAAAAAATTCTTGAGTGAAAAAAGGCATAAAACTAAGATCTTTGTAAAAGCCAAGAATTGGAGGAAAATTTGTTCATTTTTACAGGCTCTTGATGTTGAGTTTCGAAGATTTTTAATAGTTTAATGGTGAATTCCAAAGAGGCTTCTATGAAAGCAAAGATATTTGGGATGCCAGAAGATCGACTGATAAGCCATTCCAAATTCTCTACAAAGGCGGTTAATGATGAATATGGCTATGAGGGCAGTGCTACAAAAAGGAAGGAGCGGTCTTCAAAGTCTATGAGAACTTTTGTGTGACTTTTCATTAGTTCTTGGGATGGGAACTTTCGTGTGACTTTTCAAGAGTGATTCTTGAGAGTTGTTTCTTATACCTTAAGCTCTAATCAACAGGTGTCGTTAGAGTTTAGGTTTTCTTCTTGTTAGATTCAAATGATTTCATTCCACAGGGTTGGATTGGGGTCGAGTGATTCAATAAGAATTTGTATTTTGATAATTTGATCCAATTCTGCAGGAGGTATTAGATTGGGTTATCACCTGATCTTCAAAACGGTCCTTTGGGAAAGATTCCTGTATGAAGATTTGAGGGTTTTAGGAGCGTCGCCATCCTAGGGTCCCCGTTTCTCCGTCATGCCTATTTGATGATTGGTTGAAATTGTTGGTGATAAAGCATTGTTTCATTTGATAGGGAGTTGGCCCTACTATAGGGGAAACTCTGTCCAAAATTTTTCTAATTTTTGGCCAAATCATTTGTTTCATTCTAAAGTGCTTCATTATTCAAAGTGTTAGTGTTGATTTCTCTTGCTTAAATGAAGTAGTTGTATACATTTTTAAGAAATTCTTTCTTGGATAGCTAAGTGATCTCTATTGCGTAATTAGGAAATTTTACTTTAGAGAAAGTATATTAAGTAAATTGAAACTGAATTAGGCTTGAATTTTTCATGTTTAATGAAGTTACCTTGTTTACTCGATCTTTGAAGGCTAAATAGTGAGTATGGTCGGTAGGTATGAAATACGCTTTATGATTGGTATTGTATAGAGGGAAAAAAAAGGACTAAAGTGCTTATTAGAAAAAAATTTTGGAAGAGAAAATTATTTGTGTTGAAAAAGAAAAAAAAATTCTATTGGAAAAATTTAAGCTTAGGTCTACTCCTATGGATTTAGTACTGAGTAACCGGCAGTCTTCATCTCAAATGTCGACTTTCGCATCAAAAGTTACTAAGTCTATGAGTACACATAGTGACTTGTGCATGTGAAGTGTCGAGTAACTGGGGTTCTTCATTTAGTTATGTTGACTCTCGCGTCTAAAGGCTACTTCATGTCTCAAGCAAAGGTTAAGCTTTCTAAGTGAAGTCCCTCAAAATAAAAAGAAGAAGAAAGAGAGAAATTAATATGGGTGTATGGACATACTTATTGGCCATATAAGCTATTTGTCTATTTGTTTGAGAATGTCGTGTGAGGTAGGGAAATGGAATAGAACTTGTTGAATTTTAGTATAATTCCTTTCAATTTGCCTAGTATAATGAGTATTCGAAGTGAAAATGATAAATTGCACTATAGTTCTCCTTAGTTGCTGAGAGGAAATTTTGAGAAGATGTATGCGTTTTACTCTCTTTTGTCAGCCATTGTTTGGGTTTGTATGGTGCACTGCTTGAGGACAAGCATTGGCTTAAGTGTGGAGAATTGATAAGTGCCAAAGTTGTCAATTATTTAGTAGTGTTTGGGTTATGTTAGGAGAGTTTTTGAGTGTTTTTTCCTTATTTAATCGTCAATTTTCCTTTGTTTAGTGTCCAATGTTCAAAGTGTGTGGTTTTTATTCATTTCTCTATTATTTTGTGATTTTCAAGGGGTTTTCCTCTTTCATCGCCAAATTGGACTCATCCGGGTGGTCATAGCACAATTATCAATTGTAGGATTGAAGCAAAGGATGAAGTAAAGCTAGAAATCCAGCTGGGAGTCACAAAAGGAGAAGAAATCATTTCTGTTCCTATCTGCACCGTATATTCGCGCACGGATAACGGGTGCAGTTAGGAGCAAAAACATTGGTGAAGATGGAAAAAGAAGAAAAAAGCTTCTATCTCTATCCGCGTTGCCTATCTGGGCGCAAATAGCAGGCACGGATAAGGAAAGAAGGTCAATCAAAGAGAAAAAGAAGAAGAAGAAAGTTTCTGTCACTATCCGCGCCACCAATCCACATGCGGATACAGGCAAAAACTACGGTCTGTTGCGAAATCGTGGGATTTTAATAGGGTTTTCTCTCTACTGAATCAGTAGCTTTCTGTTAGAACTCTAGGCTAACACATAGACCTATAACAAATAGTTTAGAGTCTTAAACACATATTTTTTCACCATTTTTGATATAGCAACTCACTCAAGGGCTGAAGATAAAAGAGAATTGTTGCAATAAAGGAAGAATTCTACAACAATCAAAGGGGGATACTCAAGAACATACATGAGAATGAGTTCTTTGATTTTTTCTTATTGTTTGTTGAATCTTCTTTATTAGTTATGGAGTAGATTGTTTTAGATTTAGATAGGTTGAACCCTAACATTATCATTATGTTTTGATTTCATGGATTAATAGAAAACTTCTCTTTTTACTTGATTTATTTATGAGTTTACTTGATTAATTGAATTGGGTATTGCGTGCGCCTTTGATTCAATCACAGATTTTAATTGGGCAGATTGAGAAATCACTTAATTAATTTAGATCATCTCAAAAATAAAGAGACCTGCATGGATCGCTAGAAGAAGGATTGCATTGGCTTCCTCGGTTAGATTCGAACCTAACCTAAATAATAGAGTCCAGAGAATTGTGAAGAACACTATTAGGGTTTTGGTTTAGGAGAGATTCAAATCAATCAACTAAGTTGTCAAGGGTCTATACTTGAGAAAGAATAGAACCTAATTAAGGGATTCTAGAGTCAAGATAAATTGAGCAATCCATTAATTAAGAATTAAAGGATAATAAGAATGTTAGGGGGATTCACTCTATAGATCTTGCATTAATGCTATTTTCCTAGTTTCTTTTCTTGTTTTGTTAGTTGATTCTATTATTTCCAATTGAGGTATTTAGTAGATTTCCTAATTTAAACCATCATTCATTGAGTAGGTTAGATAATAAATTAAGAGTTATTACTAGTACTTGCAGTCTTCGTAGGAACGATACTCGTCACTCGCTACCCATTATACTACGTAACAATTGGTATACTTGCTTATAATATCCCTAGTGTAGTGAGCGGATACCAGAAACTTTACTATGAGAATATAAAATCTTGTTGTTAGTAACATCAAATCATCATGAGGATGAGGTTTGGTAGTAGTAATCAATTCATTATGAGAATAAGTTTTGGTTACTAATAGATTGAATTCTAAGTAAGACAAGGTGTTATATGTAAGTTATTAATCTTTTCATGCATTTTTGTGACCATTAGTGGATTCTACACCCTAAACTTGTATTTGTGAATTTCATCCATTAATTTTTCTTAAAGTATTTGAACTTTCTTCACTTCGCCTACCACATGTTTGATAAAATGTCTAGATAATAAAGTAAGTCAATAAGCTTTAGTAATTGCTACTTAGTTTCCTTGTGGGATCGACCCTAATATCCCTATACTCGTTTTGACCTGTATACTTGCAGTTATAGGAGAATTAGATAATTTTATTACTTGTATGTGTGTGAAATTTTAGAGATTTATTGTTATATTTGCATACCTAATCCACCCACATCAAGTTTTTTACGCCGTTGTCAGGAAAAGTAAGAAAATATTAAAGCAAAACAAGCTTTATTAATCTAGACTTGTATTATATTTTGTTTTATAATCTTTCTTGTTTTTGAATTTTTGTAGATACTAAGTAAACATTCATGAAAAATGGTATAGAAGTCTCCATTGAGCAACCTCAAGTATAGCATATGGAGTCATTTTTCCAAAGAGCATTAAGAGATTTTGCTATGCCGGGTATTTCATGTTCTCAAACTAGTATTTCAAGACCACTGGTAAGTGCAAATTCTTTTGAACTTAATCTCTCTTTGATACAAATGGTTCAAAAGATCAATTTGGAGGAAACTCAATTGAGGACCCTTATGTGCATTTAGCTAATTTTGAGGCATTATGTGATACAATCAAGTTTCAAGGAGTTAGTGAAGATGCTATAAAACTGAGACTGTTTCCATTTTCCTTATATGGCAGTGCTAAAATGTGGCTTATTTCACATGCACCAAACATATTCACAAATTGGGTTACTTTGTCAAATGCTTTCTTGAATAAGTATTTTCCACCTATCAAAATGACTAAGTTGAGAATGGACATAATTGGTTTTAGTCAACAAGAGGAAAATTCATTGTATGAAACTTGGGAGAAAAATAAGGACTTGCTAAGGAAACATCCTCACCATGGACTTCCCAACTGGCTAATAGTCAAAATATTTTACAATGGATTAACCCATCCTACTAAAGTTAATCTACATGCAGCTGCAGGTGGAGCTTTAATGGTAAAGATAACAAGTGAAGCTTAAAAGTTGATAGAAAAAGTTGCAACCAATCAATCTCAATGGCAACATAATGGAGGTAACCATTCAAGATTTCCGGATACGTGCCAAAATGAAGCTTTTGATAAGTTGAGTAATAGAATGGATAAATTTGAAAACATGTTTAACAAAGTTCTTGATGTTATTGGTTCTAAGTCTCATGTAACTATTGCATGTTGTGCTAATTGTGGAGGAAGGCATAACTCAAATGAATGTGCAAGTTTGGCACAAGTACAATGTGTTAGCAATTACAATCATCTACCTCAAAGTAATTCATGTTCACTAATTCAAAATGAAAGTTGGAATAACCAACAAGCTCAAACTATTGAAACTAAACCAGCTTGGGAATTGGCTATATAAAAAGTAGCTAATGTTACTAATGAACTAACAAATGCTACAAATAATAGAATTAGCTAGTTCTACTAATAGCAAGATTGACAGGTTGACAATTGATACTAATAAAAGGTTTCAAAAAATTGAAAGTAGATTTGAAAGGTTAGAGGAAAATTTTGATAGAATAGAAAACCAAATTGCTCGTGCATTGACCACTAGGATACAAGTTGAACAACCTAGTTATATAGCACATAATCATAATGGGGATGTAGAAGCAAACACCTTTCCTTATGGCCATCAAGTAGATGAACCTTTAACTATTGAGCAATTAAATGTGAAAAATGAGCAAGTAAAGTATTAGGGTATAAGAAATGAGGTAGTGATGTCCAAGGAGCAAATAGACTTAAATACAACTTCAACTTTAAGAACAACTCCCATTCCCCACTCCCTAATGAGGAAAGTGAAAATCAAATTGAGAAAAGTAAGTTTGGGGTGAATTAGTGACTAATTACCATGCTTTCATGTGTGAGATTAATTTCATTGGTGCCAATTTGGTTCTAACTCAAGAGAATAACCTTGACAACCTTGGTTATAAAATTGGCTAATATTCTCTTGATTGTTTCTTCATGAGTGTAGAAATGAAAGACCCTTGTGATGAAGCACAAATATTTGAGGAAAAGGAACAACTCAATTTGATTGACAATTTGAGCTCACATAGAGTTGTTTATCCTTTATGGGATTCACCAATCAAATGATGAGTTTGAAGAAAAGTCTAGCTTTAGACTTCAAATAAAGCGTTTGTTGGGAGGCAACCCAATGTTTTAGGTATTCTAAGTTGCTTTGGTGTGTTTTATGTTTTAGGTGTGTTTTGAAGTTGGATTTGTTAGTTTGAATTTGAAGTTAAAGCATTATGTGCATCTTTGAAGCTTCATGTTTAAACCTAGATGTTTAATACCGAAATTGAATATGTCTTGAGTTTCATGTGTTTAGAAGAATTAAACATCTTAGTTTCATCATTTGAAATATATTTGAAGTGGTTAAAAAGAACAAGAAAACAATTTGAAGCATTGATTTTCAAAATTACTATTCCATTGGTTTACTATTCATGAGCTAAGTTTCATTGAGCACTTTGATTCTCATTTGGTAATCCAAGGACTTTTGATGCATAAATTCGTTTTGAGCAACTTTTTTTTATTATTTAAAATTGTTCAAAGTATTTTTGAGGCTAGAATATCTCAAAGAATCAAATTGAGGTGTTAAGTGAAAAAAGTAACTATTCGTTTGGTTACTAGTCATCAATGAGATTCTTTGTGAATTTGGTTCTAATTTTAGAATTTTGAGGTTTTGAATGCTAAAATATCATGTTAACAACTTTTTTTTTAACATAAGAAACATGTATGAAGTGTTGAATTGATCAAAAATATGAAAAGGAAAATTTTGAATTTCAAGTTCACATAGAAAATCAAAGTTGCAGGTTTTTCAGATAGCCCACTTTGATCAATTCTCATTTCATGTGTGTTGATGATCTTGATGAGTTTAATGCATGATTTCAAAGTTTGTTAACAAGGTTACATGATCATTAATTTGTTTGCCCAAAACTAGAGGTTTAGATAGAAGAAAACATCACTCAAAATTGTTGAAAAATCAGCTTGCACTGCAAAATTGCAGCAGCAATTGCCACAACTTCTGGGGTTATACGTGGGTCAATTTGACCCACAGATCCCACCCACGGATCACAGGCATTTCTTGTGTATTTTGGTTGATTTTGGTCAAATTGTTTGGGGTTTTAATGGCTTTTTTCACAAGTTTGTTTGGCAACTTTGTAGGCATGAAAACGCCACTTTAACACATTCAAATGACCTGCATTGCATGTTTCATTTTATTAATTCAAACTTTGAACTTTTTTCATCAAAGTATGAAATTTTGGTGTAAGGCATTTTCACACAAGTTTCAATTGCATACAGCTTTATCATAACACATTACATTTACTCACATAATACATGCATCACAAGTTCACCCCGTTGAGTTATATTGCAACCATTAAGTGTTGAGGAAATTAAAGGCTTTCAAGTATGCTATGTTCATTTTGTGTTTCAATAGTTACTTATTCATGATTTAACATAGCTTTTGAGTTTTTTTGAGCTATCAAACAAGGTTGTGGAGCAAGAATGTACAACAATAGACATGGTGAAGCATTGCCAAAAGAAACTTCAGAAAGGCCAATGGACATCAAGGCACAACAACAATATCAACTTTTGGATTCATGAACTATACAAGGGGAGTTTTATTGTTCTAATCATATTTATCTTTTCCTTTACACATTGAGGACAATGTGATATTTTAAGTGTCGAAGGAAGGTAAAGGATTATGTTTGGTGTAGTTTGGAGTAATTGGGTCAAGATATCGTTTTAGTAAAATATGGCCAAATTTTTTCAAAATTTACTTCAATCATATGCTTTTATGCCGTGAACTTGTTAAATTCTCTTACTTTTTGAAGTGATTTATGCAACTTCGAATGTATTTTACAAATATATGAAAAAATAATTATTATGTGATTAAGAGTTTTATTTTTAAGAAAATATATTTAGTAAAATGGTTATAATTATATCTTGATTTGACATGTTTGATTTTAAATTTATTTTCTTTACTCAATTTTACATTACTAAGCGGTAGATATGGACAAGGAGTATACTTATACAATTATTTGAATTAAGGGCCATGTATATTTTGAGCAAACTGATAAATGTTTACTTATTACTACTACAATGATTCAAATTGCTTAGTAACTGAGAATCTTTATCTAAAAATATCGATTTTCATGTCAAACAGCAACTGTATTAAGAGTATGCATAGCAAGTTTGATTGAAAGTGAATTTTTGAGTAATAAGAGGTCTTCATCACAAAATGTTGATCCTTTCATCGAAAGACAATTTTACTTCTCAAACTAAAGGATGAAATATGGATAAAAGGATCAAAGTGTTGTGTAACCGGGGGTTTCAATCGACAAATGTCAACCTTCATGTCAAAGGCACTTACTAAAATTTTAATTTTCAACGTGTCCCTATTATGCTGAATTTTACATAAACATGAGTTATATTTGATTGTCCATATTGAATACTTATGGTGTGACATTTGGTAAGGTATTGAAATTTTGTTGAACTAGTTTTAATATTGATATAATTATTTTGCTTTTACTTGGCATGATTAATATTAAAAGCATTACAAGGAATTGCATAATGTTCATTTACTTTCATTTGTATAATTGCATTCAGCAATAAGGCATTTGTTATTTTAATACTTGAATCATATTTTTGATCTCTTGATTTTTCAATTGCTTGAGGACAAGCAGTGATTCAAGTGTGGGTGACTTTGATAAGCGATAAATTTACCTATTTTAGCATAGGATTTTATATTTATTTTTAGTGTGTTAGTATGCTTTTAGTATTTTTAATATAAAAATGCCTCAAATTCATTAAAATTCTACAATTGAAGGATTTCCTAGGAATTAAGGTTTTTAACCGTTTTATAGGGTTTTGAGGTAGAATTTATATTTTGAGCAAATTAATGCACTAATTTTGTACAATCCTGTAGGTTTTATATCTTCAATCATAGTTTGAATTAATGGGACTACAAATCATCACATTCATGGTAGATTCAATGATGATTGAATTAGGAACTCAAGGGCACAACTTTTACATTCAAACTTGGAGGATTGTTTTGCTCAATTTTTGGGAAATTCTCATCAACAAATTTACCATGGAATTAAAGATTCAACATCACAAAAAGGTCTCAAGAGCATCAAAGGGATAACCAACAAAAGATATGGTGCAAAAAAGCAACGGAAGAAGTAGAATTGGAGTAGAAACAGTTTGGTGACAATGAGACATTTCAATATTTTGGCAATAACTTGGGCTAAAAATATTGGATTAGATGATTCTTATTGCATTTGAAAGCTAAGAGGATACTTTACAAATCTTATGAAGACATCAAAATCTAGTTCTCATGTTAACATAGCCAAATGTCCAAATTATTGAAGTAAAAAGCTCTCTCAACCATGTCCCAGTATTGTGGCCATATCTTTGCACTAAGAACTCCAAATGACTTGATTATTGTGGTGTTGGAAAGTTAATTTAAAGGGCTACAACTTTTGTATTTTGAGGAAAATCTTATTCATCTCGTTGCAAAGAGTCAAGTTCACTTATAGTGTTAATGAAATGTTTTGAAAACCTTGAATGCCTGTAGCTAAGAAAGATCTTTATTTCTCTCTAAGCTTAGCACTAAGTAACTAATCAAATTGCTTCAATACTTTGTGATCATTGTAAAGGTCTTTGTTAATAATCGAAACAGATAATTTCCAAAAACGTCTCCTAAGGTTTCTAACAATTTCACTCAGTAATGCCAAAGTATTCAACATTATAATTGGAACCTTCATGTTGAGCTTGAGGGACTTTTTGGTTTAGGGGAATCAATGAGGGGAATGGGTGTCACAAGTAATGACACCAATTGTTAATATTAGTAAAACAACTATCACTATTATTCAATGGGAATGAAAGTCATTAATTAGGGTGTTAATGATTCTCTTCAAAAATACTATTCTATCAAACCAATTAACTCTTATAATTAAGAGCAAAAACACACTCCCTAAAAAGAACACACATCTTTTAAGCTATCCACCTCCCAATATATTATTCTCTCTCCCTCTCCCTCTCTCTCTCTCTCTTTCTCTCTCTCTCTGTGTGCTATTATTTTTTATTTTGAATATTCTTGATTAGTACTCTATAAAATTTTATAAATTTTTTTAATAAAAATTTTTTTACGTTCAATTTTTTTATAAAAATTTAAACTAAAAATCAAAGATATATAGTACTCTATATTAATACAATAAAAATGACTTTTTTTAAGGTTATCATTTGTATTAAACTCATATCAAAGCATGGCTATCTTTAAAATTGAAAAATATTTTTTTAGAAATTTTCTTTAAAGAGATACAAAATAAGAAATTTAAAAAATATGTATATCATAAATAAATGATTTAAAAATTTTAAAATTTACTTGAAAGTCATTCCAATAAACCAAACAAGTATTTTTATAATGATATCCATTCCATTATTAAACCAAACATGTTGGGAATCATCAAAACCCATACTCATAGTAGGATTAATCATACTAATAGTGATAGTGATTGAGAAATTTGAACGAAACAGACCCTAAATGTAACAAAGTCAGTCTATCTACAAAAAGGTAGAATTTATATAAAATTCTATGAAAACTTTTGCTCTCAAATTACCCTCCTATGGCTAATAAATGATTCGGTAAAATAATTTTAACTCAAAAAGAAGGTCATAAAAATTTGAAAAAAAAATAACAAAAGTTGATCTGAAAAACGTACTTATGATAGGATGCAAAGAGTTTTGATGAGATGAATTATAATGAAACTCTGGAGAAAATTGAATATCAAATTATTTAATGAAATGGAAAACCAAAGTCAATTTTGTCTGAGCAAAGATAATTTTTGATATCGTATACTATGATCCTGTTACTTATTTCCAATGTTATGAAATATGACCTGTTACCAATCTCATTATTGCTGGTGAAGTTCGCTTTTGACCTTTTCTTTTAAGACATTGTTCAAGGTAAACGTGTTATGCCAATTTTTTGGGACCTAAACATTTTTAAGCGTCAAGATTTCGATATTTAATTCTCTTTATGGCTTGTAGTAACCTACCTCATCAAAATTGTTTGCAGTATGCCTTTAAGTAATTCTCAAGGCCAATTTTTCTCCATTTTGGTAAATTTTCAAGTGCCTTTTTGAATAAAATTTGTTATACCAATATTTCCAAGAAGCATGCAAGAATAATCTCAAGAGAACTTTACCAGGCATTTTATGTCAATTTTAACCTCTCCGTGTATACATGTATATATAAGATAACTGGAAGTTCCAATCAATAAGAATCCTAATGAATCTAAAAAAAGGATAAACGCCCAACAAAAATTACTTATTTTACAAGACCCCATTATAAGTTCTATTAACATATAATATATTCTGATCCCAACTCGTACTTGATACATTTATATTTTATTAGAATTGAGAGAATATCTCAAATTAATTAACTTTACTTTTTGTGTTTCCAAAGTAACGCTCATCAACTAGTACTAGTACCTCTATCCGTGTTTGTGTTTGTGTGTGTGTGTATAGATGTGTGTCTGTGTCTCGTGTGTGTAGCTCTGTTCACCTCCCTCTTTGATAAGTTTGTGTTTGTGTATGTGTGTGTATGTATTTTTGTGTGTGTGTGTATAGCCTAGTTTGTCTCTCTCTTTGATATGTTTGCTGAGGTAGGCACCTTCATATAAGTCTCCCTTTATTTTTTTAGTAGTTACTTTACTTAATTCTCACTCATCCATGTAGATGGTCTAAATCACGTCCAATAATTGCCTAACAATTTATTTTTTTAAAGATGCTTATTTATTTCTCTCCTTTTTCACGCGTTTCTTCAGTTTTTATCCCTGCCAAATTTAGCTCCATATTATGTTAATATGGCTATTTGTATCCTATTTACATTACTTAGTTTCCTTTTTGTATCACGAGAATCCCTGTGACGCACTAGTACCATGTTTACTTATTTTCATCTTAACAATATTTTTATTCTTTTTCTTTTACCTGATATGTTTTCCTTAATTCCTATTACACATGTTTTAGCATTACTTGACGGTGGCTTTTTTGTTTTCCATTTTATTAATGCTCGCAATACATAAAACGAATCTTAACCGATCATGAAATAATTTGAAATCCTACTCCTTTTTTTTTTTTTTGGCAAAACCCCATACACGGAGAGGGACGCCACCCCAAAATTTTATTAATATTAACCCAATATAAATGAGAGGGGGACATAAACCTTACCTCTCTTATTAATACAATTTGAAGACTGAAATATAAAATTTAAATGAGGAGTACTTACTCCCTTTACATTATTTAATGCAAAAGACTAAAAACTTAAAAATACTTGAAACGAAATGCAGGAAATCCTAAACGATCTAACCTAATTGCACCCCGAGCTTTTTTTGGGAGGGAATAGAAGCTAGAAAATACTTCCAGACCGTTGAGTGTCAATCCCTCATTTACCAAAATATCTCCAGGTTTGTTGGCTTCTCTATAACAATGATCAATTATAATGATATTAACACGAAAATATCAATTCTAATGATATTTTCCATCTCATCTAGAAGAGGCAACAGAGCCCAAGGACAATCGGATTTACCTGAGATAATATTAACCAATGCCAAAGAATCCGTTTCCAAATGAATTTTATTGAAGCCATGACTACTACACACTTTCACCCCTTGTATTAAAGCTTTGAATTCAGCTTCTAAAATCACACCCACATTTAAAGAGCAAGCAAAAGCAAGGACAACCCTCCCATAAGAATCCCTTAAAATACCTCCACCACCACAAGGATCAGGGTTCCCTTTTGAACAGGCATCTGTATTGAGTTTAAAGCAGTCAACTAGAGAGGACCAATTCACTAGTTTCACACTAACTCTTTTTTTCAAGTGGACTACAGAAGAGTAAAATTCAGCCCAATGCGAAACATTGATAGACATGTTAAACTTTTGCTCCCATGCCGTTTTAATATCCCAAAAAATATTATGGACAACATTCTCCCATGAATGAACAATCCCTGCAAAAACTTAATCATTTCGGGTTTTCCACAAATTCCACAGAATACAAATAGGAGATATATTCTGAAGGAAACCAACGAAAGCATTAGGAGACGGTAGTAACCCCCATGTCATTAATTGCATTCGAATACAAAAATTCTTAATACCTATACCCATTGAAGCACCAAAATAATTCCAGACCTTCCCAGCTATTTCACCACTACAGAAAATATGCTCAAGAGTTTCACAAGTAGGGGAAGTACAACAAAAACACTTAGACGGACCATGTATGCCAAGTTTAACTACAATATCAGACACTGGTAACCTTTTCAACAATAATCTCAACATGAAGAATGACATTTTTATGGGAATGGCAGAATTCCAAATTAATTTAAACATAAGACTAGAGTACCCACCTTCTCGAATGCAATGGTATGCTAACCTGGTTGAAAAGGATCCTGAGGGGGTTAACCTCCAAATCATTTTATCTGGATCATCATGACATGGAGGTTGTATGGCCACAATATCCTAAAGAATAGATGGAGGTATCATCCTTTCCAAAGCTTGAATATCCCATCTATCGCCAAGGACAAACTTTCTCACTTGAGAGTCATCATTCTCAATATTCAATAAATGCCCCAATGGTTAGAATCCAAGATATATGATTTTCAGCAAGATTACTAACCGACACCATCCACTTCCATAATAAAGAAGCTGTTAGAGACATCTTTGCCTGAGCTGGATGAGTAAGCTTGCAGTATTTGGCATGCATAAACTCCGCCCATAATGACTTTCTCTCTCTAAATCTCCACCATAATTTAATAGAAAATGTGTGATAAAGGTCTTTTAAAGACTGCAAAACCACCCCTCCTTCCTCCATGGGTCTACACAAAGTATGCCATTTTATCTAGTGGTGCTTCATAACATCTCCTTTAGCTCCCTAGAGAAACCCTGCAAACATTTTCTCCAATGTTTTCAACACACCCTGGGGAGGACATGCAGTTGCCAAGATGTTTATTGGAATAGAACTAAGCACATCTTTGATCAGAATCAACCTCCCTCCAAGTGAAAGGAAGCAATTCTGCCATTTAAGCACTTTGGAAGCAATAGCTTGACATAGCTCCAAGTAATAAACTTTCTTGCTTCTCCCTAAATATAGGGGACAACCTAAATATCTGACTAGGAAGAATTTTTCAGAAAAACCCATGACCTCCTTAATAATCCCCTTCCTGGTTCTAGAGGTATTTGAATGAGATAAGAAACCACTCTTCTGGACGTTAATACTTTGTCCTGAAGATAGCTTATATTGCCTTAACACATCCATAATCAACCTCAACGAGCTCCTAGATGCACCTGAAAAAATAATAACATCGTCAGCAAAGGAAAGATGTGTAACAATTGGACATCTGGCTGGAACACTAAACATAGAGAAAGTCTTCTTCTGAGGAAGCAAGTTCAGAGCTCGAGACAATCCCTCAGCAGCAATTACAAAAAGTCCCGGAGATAATGGATCTCCCTGACGAAGCCCCCTAGATGATTTAAAGAACCCTTTTGGTGTTCCATTAATGATAATAAAAAACTAACAATTCGAGATCAATCCATCTTTCCCCAAAACCAAAAGCTCTTAATATTCGAATCAAGTAAAGCCAAGAAACATGATCATATGCTTTGGCCATATCAAGTTTCAACACAACATTCCCTTTTCTATTCTTTTTTCTCATTCCCCCACCAATTCCTGGGCAAGCAAAAAATTCTTAGCCATCATTCTTCCCTTAACAAAACCACTCTGCTGCAATGAAATAATCTTCGATAAAATACACCCAAGCCTATCAGCCAAAATTCTCGAAATAATTTTATTCAGAAAATTGCATAAACTAATAGGGCGAAATTGTGCAAAATTCTGAGGTCGGGGTACTTTAGGAATAAGAGCTACTAAGGTCGAGGAGAAACTCCTTAGTAGTACATCCCCACAAAATAATCCAGTTACCCTATTGAAAACATCCTCAGCTACAATATTCCAAGCATGAACAAAGAATTTCCCTGTGAATCTGTCTGGCCCTGGTGCCCCGGTGCACTCCCCCAATCCATTGCAAAAAACAGTGTCCCTGACTTCCTCCATTGTTGGGAATCTTTCTAAAGCCTGAATGTCCTCCTTAGAAAGTAATTTTGGAATATGAGATAAAGAACAATCTGCACTTGCCTCTTCTTGCGAAAACAAAGTGGAAAAGAAATTACATGCTTCACCTGCAATCAAATCTTCATCCTGTACCCATTCCTCGGAGGCATTTTGGATTCGGTGAATCACAGCTCTTGCTCTACGTTCAGAAACAACAGAATGAAAATATTTGGAATTTCTACCCCCCCTTCTTCCACCACTTAACTCTTGCTTTCTGCTTCTAAAAATTTTCTTCTATACATAGGGCTTTATTTAGCTCTAACCGAGCATTTTGCAAATTCTCCCTGGCCTGGTCCGTGTCTTCCTCATCAAGAATTCGTTCAGCATCTGTAGCTTGCATCTCCTGTTAGTGTATGCCCTAAAACCAAGTTAGTTTTTGGGATTTTTATTACGCTTATTTCGTGTTATACTTATACTTATATATGTGGCATTTTCTTTGTCATTTAATACTTGTTATTAATATTACTTGTTTATTTGATAAAGTCCATAGAATATTAACCGTGTATAAGAGATTGTAAGAGTTACAATGATGAGACTCTTATTACACATTAAGTTATATTCTTAAATATCCCTAGTCGTAGTATTAATGAGATTGGACATCATTAATATGGGAAGTCTAGCACATACTTTGCCTCTACTTATGGTAAGTAGTAGTTGATCTCGTCAATTATGGCGTGTGACACCTAAGCTGGTATGTGGATGCTTGTTAGAGAACAAGTTCATTGGATTGATCCGCCAAGAGTTACTATTCATAGTACTAATGAATTATACTCTTAATGGCAATGGTGTAAGTGATCCTTAGACTTGAGATTACCATAATATCTTGAGTGTGGATTGCTATAGTTTGACTCTATTGCTCGGTGCTCGTAAAAGAGTAGCCCATACGGTAGAGATTGGGCATAGTGTGAAGCATGGAAGGATAGTGAGTAATCGACATATGATTCACCACTCCTTATTATAGGAGAGTATATCCCGAATTGGCCACTTGTTGAAATATGACTTAAAGAATCTTTTGCGCAAAAGTGAAAGTATGACTTGAAAGAGTTTTAAGGTTATACTTTTATGGAAAGTTATATTTTGGGAACAAAAAATCATTAATTAGTCATTTAAAGAGTGCGCACTACACTTTTATACTAATTGGGATATAGTGTGGTGAAAGGATATTAATTATACGGTAACATTGTCATTGATAGGTGTAGTCTACCATATGACTTTCCTATTCACTTGGGTGGTCATGATGCATTGCTAGACGCTACTCATGATCTATAAGTGCAAATTAATTAATTAGTGAATTAATGATAAATTAAAGTGTTAATTTATCTGGCTCTTAATTAATTAATTAATGAGTTATAATTTGTACTTATTGCCAACGTGAATGGAACCTAATGGGTCACACACAATAAGAACATGGTCTTTGGGTTAAATTGTTATTAAGATAAGTATATGATACTTATGGGGTTAATTTATGTGATAAATTAACTTAAAGGACTTAATTATAAATATTCTAAGTCTTGATGGAAATTAGTTTCCTAAAAGGAATTAAGAAGCTATTTGGTTTCCTTTTGGAATTGGTTTCCTAAAGGAATAGGATTAGCTTAAGGCAAGCTTCTTAAACCTTCTTGGTTTCCAATTGCTCTTGTTTCCTTAAAGACTAGGATACTACATCTATAAATAAGTCCATGCCTTGACTCTTGGAAGATTGATGAAACACAAGATAAAATCTAGAGAGAGAAAAATTGAGAGAGGCATGTTTTTCTCCCAAGAAAAAAACGCCACACTCTCTTCTCCCTAAGGGTTAAGGTTTTGTCTTCCTCCTCTTCTTGTTCTTGTGTTCTTCATGATATTCAAGGGAGCTAGCACTCAAAAAGCAAGGCAAGCAAGTCCAAAAGTTCCTAAAAATCATGTTCGTGTGGATACTGTTGGAGGCTCGACACTTGGAGGGCTTTTCATGGTAGATCAACACCTTCATCGAATAGGATCTTGCCCTTTGAAGCATAGAAACCTTCTATGCTTGAGGTATTTGTGCTAAACACCCTTTAATCGTATAGATTACATCAAAGAGATCCATGACTAAGGTAATAAATTTTTAAATTTTCCGCTGCGTTACTCCCCTTATTACCTTACAGTGGTATCAGAGCCTATTTTGATTATATTTATATGATTTGTGTTTATTTAATTGTCATAAATATGGATGGTTTGTTCTTGATGAAATTTGTCTCAAAATTGTTTTAGAAAAATCAAGAGTTTGATTTTTAAGATAAGTTCTTAATTGTTTAAAAGTGTTTTAAATAATTAAGATGAGTTCTTATGGTTGTATTCAAGGTTTCTAAATTATTTTTACGTGCTAAAAGGGTTTTAACATGTTTTGATTCAAAAGAGTTTTAAAAAATATCAAAAAATTTCAAAAATCGTATTTTCTGGACAAAAACCACACGAAAACTCATGCTCGTTTTTACCCACGGTTAAAAACTCGTATGTTCTGTCAACAAACCACGGATGAAACCGCACACGGTTTGTCCCACGGTTTGTAAACCGCGGATGAACCCGCGCACGGTTTGTCCCACGGTTTGCTGGTAGAGTTCTAGCGAGATTTTTCCTAATTTTTTGGAAATCGTGAATTTTTGAAATTTTCTCTATAAAACACTTTTCAATTTTAATTATTAATATTTGGAAAGTTAAATTTTAGAAACCTACACCTTTTATAACTTTATTTTTTAGACAAATAAATTCAAGAACATTAATCTAATTACATTAGACCATGTGATTTATGAATAGAATTAAATAAAGTAATTTATTTAATTGTTAAATATTATGATGGCATGGTGGATGATTATGGACTATGACCAATGTGATTGAATGGTTGAATTTTTATCAATTTTGATGGTTGGCTTGTGTTGGTTTTTAAAATAGGGCCTGTGTGTCCTGCCTTCTCTATTATTCTCATGTAATTCTCTTCTCACCTAACTCCCCTCGAATGTAACTCGAGGTTTCTTAGTCAATACATGTAATGTACAATGTGTAGGTTAGAGTTAGGTTTTAATTTTCTAAATTGTTTAGAACAGAATTACATGTGTAATGTACAAAGAAGATAGAGATGGAACCAAGGAGCAACCATGGAGGCTTATCAAGAGTAAAAGACCTCCCAAGGAATGCATCAAGGAGTTGATCACATCCCTTAGGAATTTGACCATATATTTTCCTTAAGGTTCGAAGAAAATATCTTAGTAAAATCCATAATCATCCACGGTTTAATTATGCATGTTTTTATTTTATATGTCGATATATTTTAATTACATGCTATGATGAAACTGTATATTGTATAATTAAAATAAAATTCCTCAAATAAAATATTAAGTCACTTGCCTTCCATTATTATAGTAAAAATCATAGTTCTTGTTAAGTATTGACTTGTTGGCCCACCGTCAAGGTCACCTTACCTAGAGCATGTTTTTACTATGAGATATGATCTTGAAATAATGGATCTGACTTAACAAAAATACATAACTTGTTGGCCTCCGTCAAGGTTATGGTATTTTTTGAGGCAATATTAAGTCAATATATAAGTTGCCTTCCATTATTATAACAAAAACGAACAGTTCCTATTAAGTGTTGACTTGTTGGCCGACCGTCAAGGTCACCTTACTTGGAATATGTTTTTGTTATGAGATGTGATCTCTGAATGACGGGTCCGACTTAACAAAATGCATAACTTGTTGGCCGACCGTCAAGGTTATGGCATTTTTGAGGCAATGTTGGGTAACGCATTAGATGTGAATATCAAGAGTTGATACCCAACTATCTAGGAGTCACAAGAGTTGTGATTGGTAAAAGTTACCTACCTAATCGAAGTTAGTTTTGGGTTGTTGGCCGATCATCAAGCTCAAAGTTAACTAGATGGGATCCTGGCCCACTAGGAATCTCCAACGGATTCACGAATCAATAGTTTGAGGGTTATTGATTTGAAGTAAAATAGTGAGAGCAAACCAAATAAATTCGAAGCCCACATTTTTGGTTTGCAATTATAACACGAAACAAATACTTATACTATCTTTTCATTTGTTGTAGAATGAATGTACACATGAACACA
>CM045562.1:13927602-13957702 GCA_024721245.1 Mitragyna speciosa
CCACCGCAAACTGCCATAGCAACCACAAGTAGCCCTGTTACCATGTGAACCACCATCAACAATCCAAACCCATAGCCAAATTAGCCACCATAATTCATCTGTTCACCACCACCGAATCCCTATCACTGCCCAATCAAACCAGTACCACAAACACTACCTCACAATCATCACCAAACTTCTAGTAGCCTCTCCACAAGCCACTGCCTATAAATCAAAAATAGTAACGACAAAACGAAGCCTAACAGCTTCCTCCTTAAACCACCAATCGGCCACAATCCACCATAGTGCCATCCTAATTCACCACTATGCCCTTGGAAATCAACCACCACCATAGCGAGCTACTTAGCAGCTCAGTAGCAACTGGAGTTCCAACAAGCTCCACCTCTATCCCTTCCAATCGATCTGTCACCACTGCAAAGCCACTAGTGGAGGCCTTACATCGCCAGAATCACCATCTCCCTTGCTCGAATAGGTAAAATAAGTCGACCCCTTATCCAATTGTAGTGAAGTTGTGTTTAATTATTGACAACTTTTGACGGATTTGAACTACGAGGAGCAGGGGATTTGAGGTTTGGAGTCTTGGATAGAAGAATTTGTGAATGAAAGGGGTTAGAAATTCAGGTGGCCAGGGTAATTAGAGAGAATGAGACATAGAGGAGAAAGATGAGAGACGAGACCGAGTGAACGGAAGAGAATAAAGAAATGAGAAAGAGAGAGCAACAGAGAGAGAGTAAGAACGACAAAGAAGTAGAGAGTAGAGAGAGTAAGAAGACACGAGGGAGAGAGAAAGAAAGGGACCTAAGGCAAAGATTAGAGAGAAATGAAGAGGGAAAGAATGGCAAATAGAGATCTAACAAACGAAGAACCAAAGAAATAAGAAGAAGAAGAAGAAAGAAAATGGAGAAGGAAATAAAAGAAAATTGGTTGGGATGGGTTTGATTTGTTTTGTCTTGTTTGTTTTATTCTGTTTTTCTTTATAATTAATTAATTGATTAGAAGGGGTTTTAGTGAATAAAACCATGCCGTTTTGATTTTGGGTCTTCCTCTAATTCTTTTAATGATAATATATATATTTATTTTGTAGCTCTTGGATTTTTGTTAATGTCACTGTAGCCATGTATATTTAGGATTCTGTGTTTTAAGTTTCTGGTTTTTACTGATTGACCCCCAGAATTTTACTTTCCTATAATTAAGTTGGATTAATTGCCATTATGTCTCAACATTGCTGGAAATTGTATTTTTAGTCCTTTATATGTTGCTGGAATTTATGTTTTTACTCCATATTTGCTGGAATTTAGTGTTTTGGCCCCTCATGATTGCTGTAATTTATCTTTCACCCCTAGGCTTGCTGGGAATTTATGTTTTACTCCATGTTTGCCGAAATTTAGTGTTTTGACCTCCCAATAATTGCTGTAATTTTCAATTGCACCCCATAGACTTGTGTGAATTTTCAATGTTACCCCTTAAGTTTTAAAGAAATTTTATTTTTGTCCCCTTAGTTGCTAGACTTTCCATTTTACTCCAATTTATTAATACTTACATATTTTAGTCTTTATTTCTTTATATCGAGGTACCTTGACTTGTTTGTTAATTTTGATTAGGTATTTGCAGCGGGTCTTCACAAAGGTACCCCAATTACTTCTCAGTTTTTTCTTTTACATGCTCCAATGTGACCCTATGTAATTTTTATGCATTTTCTTCAAATGTTTCTTATTTTTACATGCTTTTTTTTGTGTATTTATATATATTTATTTTTAATTTTTATTTTTATTTTCATGCTATTTAGTTTCAAATTTTATTATTTGGCAAAAATGTACTATTTTTGTATTTAGATAGCAAGTGTACTAGATAGGGCATTTTTAATTTTTCCCCTTCAAAGTGTAATTAAATTCTCTGGTGTAATAGTTAGGACTTATGTGCTTTTGTGTGCTTATATGTTTTACTGCTTTCCTTAGGATTTTGTATCTAGATATCATGCTTACGTGTTATGTGCTCCTATGTGCCCTTATATGTCTTTATATGTTTATTTGCTTTCAATTTATGTTTTATTATTTTGATTTATGTTTTATTAGTTCTTATTATTCCGTCACCACACTAGCCCAACGCTAGTTGTGGTTTTTCTCGTTTCCCCGCTAGTCCAATGCTAGTGAAGAATTCCTAGAAATGGCTAGTCCAACGCCAAACCCTTAGGGTATTTTAGTGCTAGGTGCACTCGTGTGCATTTTACATCATTTCACACACTATTCCCTTTTTAGTTTTTTCATCATTTTGCATGATTTTTATATATGTATATAATCATCATTATTATCTATTTTTTAAGCATTTGACAGTGCATGACATTTAGGTTGCAATTCACTTAGAAGTTAGGTCGTTTTGTGTGATCCGACTAAAAATAGTCATCTACTTATGTGGGAAGCAGTGGATTGACAGGCCGTTCCACCCTCCGTGAGTAGGAACATTCAGTCACGAGTTATTAGTCCCCCATATCTGTTATGCTGCATTCCCACTTTCTTCGACCACTTATTTTTAATAATACTATTTTTGTTTTTCTTTTTCTTTTGCATTTTATTTTGCATCTACACTCGTGACTCCCTCAGGGCCTCATTCCGAGTTTCGCAATTAATACGGTAATCCCGACCAAGTCTCGACGGAACATTCAGACCCTCCCAATACCCCATTTAGATTTAGGATTTGCATTCATATAGACACATGCAAATGCGATAGAATCTAAGGTTATTTTAGAAAAAATTGATTAAACCTCGCAACTAACCTCGGCTAGGTAGAAAGAGTGCCTTAGGTGCAAGCCTTTACCTTCCCTTTCTTCAAATGTGACTCCCAGATCTTCTTTTCTCGTTTTTTAGTAGACCGAAATTGAAAAAGGGTTTTTAAATATTTTCCTAAAATTTTATTTTTGTTTTGCTAAATGACTTTCTCGGGTGACTTGGTACACCCTAATTCAATACCAAGTGGTGACTCCGTTTTCAAAATAAAACCCTTTTTCAAAATTAGTTGGTCAAAATTGTCGCACTTTTAATCCCGGCCTTATTTTCTTTAAAAATACTGTTTTTCTAAAATAACACTTTTTTTTAACTAAAAACTCGATTTTTTCACATATACATAGTTTTTCCAAAAGCTTATCTTTTCGAAAAGGGTCATTGGACCGAACTGCCTTTTCGAGGCACGACGGTCAACGACCCACTCGTACCCTTTACGATTTTTAGGACGCGACATGGATAGCAAGTGTAATAGATAGGTCATTTTTATTTTTTCCCCTTTAAACTGTAGTTAAATTCCCCAGATGTAATAGTTAGGGCCTATGTGCTTTTGTATGCTGGTGTGCTTATATGTTTTACCACTTTCCTTAGGATTTTGCATCTAAATATTATATTTACCTGTTTTGTGCTCTTATATGTCTTTATATGTTTCTTGCTTTTGATTCATGTTTTGTCATTTTGATTCATGTTTTAGTATTCCGTCACCACACTAGTTTAATGCTTGTCGTGGTTTTATCGCTTCCCACTAGTCCAACGCCAGTGGGGAATTTCTAGAAAGGGCTAGTCCAATGCTAGACCCTTAGGTCATTTTAGTACTAGTTTCACTCCCCGTGTGCATTTCATATCATTCCACGCACTATTCCTCTTTTTTTGGGTTTTTTCCATTTTCGTATGATTTTTGTATATATTTTATTATATATTATCTATTTTTGACAGATATTCAGTGCACGACATTTAGGTTGCATTTCACTTAGAATTTTAGGTCATTTGTGTGATTTGACTAGAAATAGTTGCCTACTTACGTATGAAGCGGCAGTGTAACATGCCGTTTCCCCCTCTGTGAGTAGGAACAGTCAGTTACGAGTTTTAGTTCTCCGTACCCGTTATGCTGCATTCCCACTTTCTTTGTTCACTTACTATTTATATTATTATTTTTCTTTTCTTTTTTGCATTCCATTTTACGTTCACACTCGAGACTCCCTCGAGGCCTTATTCCGGGTTTCGCAATTAATGCAATAATCCCGATTAAGCTTCGACAGGACATCTTGACACTCCTGATATTACATTAGATTTAGCATTTGCATTCATTTAGACACATCCAAACACGATAAAATTTAGGGTTATTTTAGAAAATTTTGATTAAGCCTTGCAACTAATTTTGGCTAGGTTGAAAGAGTGCCTTGAGGGCGAGCCTTTGCCTTCCCTTTCTTCAAATGTGACTTTCGGAATTTTTTCTCTTGGTTTTTCGTAGATCAGAGTCAAAAAAGGATTTTCAAACATTTTTCTAAAAATTTTTGTTTTGTTTTTTATAATGATTTTGCGAGTGACTTGGTACACCGTAACTCAATACCAAGTGGCAACTCCATTTTTTTACAAAACCCTTTCCAAAATTATTTGGCCGAAATTGTTTACAATTTTAGTCCCAGCCTTGTTTTGTTTTTCAAGATACTGTTTTTTCTAAAAATAACACTTTTTCACTAAAAATTTGATTTTTTCTCACACACGCACAGTTTTTCCAAAATTTTCTTTTCAAAAAAGGTCACCGAACCGTACCGTCTTTTTAGGCGCGACAGTCACGAACCAACCCACCCGTGTGGATTTTCAAGGCATGACAACTGCTCAAAAGAGAATTTTGGACAAGAAGGAGGAGGTGGGGTATTGAGGAATAGCAACGGAGAGTTTATTTTAGCCTTCTCTATTCATTTCAGTGTAGCAAGTGGTATTCAAGCTAAGGCTAGAGCTTTATTATTGGGTGCTAAATGTTGCTTGCAATATGGTTATCTACTCTTTATAATTGAAAGTGATGCTCAGGTTCTTATTCAGGTTCTTAATGGGGAATTTCATTATCTATGGTCTATCTACGAGGAGGTCTAGGAGATGCTTCATCATTTTATCTTTGTTTGTGTAAAATAAGTTTAGCTTAATTATGTAAAAGGGAATAGTATGTCTTGTTTAATTATTTGTTATATTTTTGTACTTATTAAAGTGAGATCTATGTTCCCGTCATATAAATTTTTTAATCTTAATAAAATTTAGGGGTGGTGTCCTTCCCGTGTACGGGGTTTTGGCAAAAAAAAAAAAGGATGGATTGATTTGTTAAGAAATCAAACGCACTATTGTAGATCATGATTTTTATTCAGTACAAAATTATCCCAAGTTAAGCATATTGACTTTAATTTTCACTGTCATGATTCCTCTTTTCCCGTTTCTTCTGCCCTTCCCTACATTCGCCTGTCTGAATACAATAAAAATAATATGCAAAAAATTTTAAGCTCTTTCCTGAGTTCATATAAATTATTAGATTAAAGCATCAATAGCATGAGAATTACTCAAGCTGAATGGCAACACACATATAACACAATAAGGGAAATATAATCTAAATCTATTTATCATTCATCTTTTACTTACTTTGAAACAGTATCTATCTCATTACATAGAAAATATTACTGGGCTGTCATTTTGAGAATGTAATGATATAAATATATAAATACTATCTTACAGTATCTAAAAACATCAAAATTTTGTCTTTTTACCAATTTGCTACAGAATCAATATGTTCTTGCTGTGATAATTGTGTCTGAATTGAGCTTTGAGAAAATGGCGAGGGAAACGGTTGATCCCTTGAGGCAAATGATGGTTGAGAGAGAAGATTCGTTGAAGAATATACACTACAATAAGGTGGCAAATTTGGATTTTGGTTATGGAATTGAAGCTTTTGCTGCTGCTGTTGTTGTTTTGGCATATTTAGCTTTTCTCCTTCTACTTCCCTATATTTGTTGAGATGTTGTTTTAGTGGGCTAACATAATCTTCAAACCCAAGAGTTGTGATGGCCCAAATGATATCATCTCCATTGATGTCCTTCTCTTTTCACGTTGACATTTATCTGAGGCTTCTTCGGTGACAAAGCTAATGAATTCTGATACCCATTCTTGAACTGTCTCTTTGGCATCCTTTGATATTTTTCCATTTTCTAGAATAACCTTTTTCATGATTCTTCCAACATTCGCTATTGGAAGAAACCGGTCTTGTTCCTTGTTATTGTTGTTGTTGCTACTACTGCTGCTACCGTTATTATTGTTGTTGTAAGCCGCACTTGCGATGTTCAAGTTGTTATTATTGTTGCTATTATTGGTGTTGCTAATGCTATTCATTGAACATTGATTTTCTAAGCTTCCCGTAATGGCCCCATTTTGCCCAATTCCACACCTCTCCTCTGCCATCTTTTTTGGTGTAAGATAACGATTGAGTTTTTGTTTTATTTAGGATCAATATGAAATTAAGATAAATGGCGTGAGAAGCATAAAATAAGGCACTTTGCAAGGAGGATAAAGGCTTAGATGATTATTGTCCCTTGGACTCGCTCTTAAGGTAGACAAGGCAATTTTTTATTTATACACATAACATAACTAACTAGAATGACAATTCAAAGGGTTGATTTTGCTCCTTTTTGTTTAAATTTCAAATAAACAAGGCACTAACAACTTTATCCTTTTTGTTCACTTTTTTCTGAAGGACTAAAAAGGAACGTGAAAATGCAGAAGTGAAGATCAAACTCTAATTCAAAAAAAAAAAATGAAAACACAAGAATATGATGGACTGTATCTAATTCAATCAATTTATCTATCTTATAATATATGATGGAGCTTATCTAATTCAATCAATTTATCTATCTTATAATATTAGTATGCATCAAAATTTAAACTTTCAGTGTTAATTACCTGATTTTTTGTTGTCTAACTACAAACTAAATTGCATGCATAGTACATGTTTTAGATGAAAGTATGTCATTAAGATGTTTTGCGATGTTTCCCTTGAGCTATTTTATATTTTTATGTTAACCAGATTGCTTAAATTATCATTAATATAACCATATAACTTCATTATGAATCCTTACAAATGCATGACCTCTTCAAATTTAGAAATAGTACCGTGAGGTTCTTACACTTGTAAATTATGACTTTTTATGTCCATAGTTCACTTTACATTTAGTTCATTGACTAAATTGAGATATTATTGTCGTCCTTTTCAATCTATTGTGCAAGTGATTCGTGGAAGAATAAGTATCAGGTTTGCAATTCCTTCAATTTTCTGATTGATACAATATTAATATCTTCATGAACTAAGGAGAATAACATCCTTTGAATGTTAAGATCTACTAAAATGAAATTTGATCAATATGTCATGGGCTATTTCAAGAATGTGCATATACACCTTGACATTTGTGCAAACTTAATGCACTTGGTACTTTTTTCACTTGGGTCTATTTATTTGGATTGAAAATATTTTCTTGGAAAATATTTTCAAGATTTTACTTGGTGCCAAACACCAGAAAATATTTTTGTGTAAAATATTTTTCAATTTTCTTTCCTTTGGTGAAAATAACTTACATACTCAATGAATGTAAGTTATTTTCCTCAGAGTTCAAGAGTGACTTAAACCTTAAATATCTACTTTTATAACTTCAATTACTAAACTAATTTTTGTTTCTAATTCTTATCAACTAATTTTTTCATAATTTTGGACTCCACAATAATATGATTGTAGTTATGTATATTTTACTATTATATTAGTTTGAAGATTAATTATAAATAAAACAATCTCTAGTTGACTCTATCTACTTGTCAAATATTTATTACAATTGTTATTAGTCTATTTAGCTCATATTAACAATAAAAAATAAAAAATTTATTTTCTAAAAGATTTTCACACTGTCATCCAAACACTAGAAAATTGTAAGGAAAATAAAATTTTACATGTAAATTTTTTTCTTAGGAAAAGAATTTCCTTAGGAAAATGTTTTACATCCAACCAAATGGACCCTTTAACTTTCAAATTTTTACTTCAATATTGATTTTCCACCATTGGAGAATGATACATGTCCACTTTAATTGCTTTTGGGCATATTGTAATCATGTATTCCAAAAGCAATTAAAGTTATTTTATTTGCATTATCATTTTCAAAGTACTTACCTTACAGGTTAGATGCCTTGTGCTAAAAGAGTCCACCACATTCATCATTTCTTTTATAGGGTTGTCATCATCTTTTTTTATTGAAAAAGAATAGCCTTGCCTACAAGATGTAGATACCAAATTTTAACCCACCACCATAAATTTTCCTATTTAAGGGATTTATCTATTTTAATGTGTCATTTAAAAAATTTGCTCATAAAATTTTAAATTGCTAATCCTTGGGGCAAAACTGTAATTTTGATCTTAAATATTGTTTTATATATTTTCAATGTCAAAATTTATTTTTAATGTTTTTAAAACTTGTGTTAATTTTTGGTAAATTATGGAGATAATTTGATAGTTATTTAGTTTTCATAACTTTGTCTTGTTAACAAAAATTCTGAACCACAAATGTGTTAGTGTATGCCCTAAAACCAAGTTAGTTTTTGGGATTTTTATTACGCTTATTTCGTGTTATACTTATATATGTGGCATTTTCTTTGTCATTTAATACTTGTTATCAATATTACTTGTTTATTTGATAAAGTCCATAGAATATTAACTGTGTATAAGAGATTGTAAGAGTTACAATGATGAGACTCTTATTACACATTAAGTTATATTCTTAAATATCCCTAGTCGTAGTATTAATGAGATTGGACATCATTAATATGGGAAGACTAGCACATACTTTGCCTCTACTTATGGTAAGTAGTAGTTGATCTCGTCAACTATGGCGTGTGACACCTAAGCTGGTATGTGGATGCTTGTTAGAGAACAAGTTCATTGGATTGATCCGCCAAGAGTTAGCTATTCATAGTGCTAATGAATTATACTCTTAATGGCAATGGTGTAAGTGATCTTTAGACTTGAGATTACCATGGCATCCTGAGTGTGGATTGCTATGCTTTGACTCTATTGCTCGGTGCTCGTAAAAGAGTAGCCCATACGGTAGAGATTGGGTATAGTATGAAGCATGGAAGGATAGTGAGTAATCGATATAGGATTCACCACTCCTTATTATAGGAGAGTATATCCCGGATTGGCCACTTGTTGAAATATGACTTAAAGAATCTTTTGCGCAAAAGTGAAAGTATGACTTGAAAGAGTTTCAAGGTTATACTTTTATGGAAAGTTATATTTCGGGAACAAGAAATTGTTAATTAGTCATTTAAAGAGTGTGCACTACACTCTTAGACTAATTGGGATATAGTGTGGTGAAAGGATATTAATTACACGGTAACATTGTCATTGATAGGTGTAGTCTACCATATAACTTTCCTATTCACTTGGGTGGTCATGATGCATTGCTAGACGCCACTCATGATCTATAAGTGGAAATTAATTAATTAGTGAATTAATGATAAATTAAAGTGTTAATTTATCTGGCTCTTAATTAATTAATTAATGAGTTATAATTTGTACTTATTGCCAACGTGAATGGAACCTAATGGGTCACACACAATAAGAACATGGTCTTTGGGTTAAATTGTTATTAAGATAAGTATATGATACTTATGGGGTTAATTTATGTGATAAATTAACTTAAAGGACTTAATTATAAATATTCTAAGTCTTGATGGAAATTAGTTTCCTAAAAGGAATTAAGAAGCTATTTGGTTTCCTTTTGGAATAGGTTTCCTAAAGGAATAGGATTAGCTTAAGGTAAGCTTCCTAAACCTTCTTGGTTTCCAATTGCTCTTGTTTCCTTAAAGACTAGGATACTACATCTATAAATAAGTCCATGCCTTGCCTCTTGGAAGATTGATGAAACACAAGATAAAATTTAGAGAGAGAAAAATTGAGAGAGGCGTGTTTTCTCCCAAGAAAAACGCCACACCCTCTTCTCCCTAAGGGTTAGGGTTTTGTCTTCCTCCTCTTCTTGTTCTTGTGTTCTTCATGATATTCAAGGGAGCTAGCACTCAAAAGGCAAGGCAAGCAAGCCCAAAGGTTCCTAAAGATCGTGTTCGTGTGGATACCGTTGGAGGCTCGACACTTGGAGGGCTTTTCGTGGTAGATCAACACCTTCATCGAATAGGATCTTGCCCTTTGAAGCATAGAAACCTTCTATGCTTGAGGTATTTGTGCTAAACACCCTTTAATCGTATAGATTATATCAAAGAGATCCATGGCTAAGGTAATAAATTTTTAAATTTTTCGCTGCGTTACTCCCCTTGTTACCTTACAAAATGAGCAGGGGGAAAAATGGCAATTTTTATTTTTGTTGTCTTTTTCATGTAATTTTAATTTTCAAATTCATGTTTTCAAGATTTTAACTTTCACTTAAATTTTTGTACTTTTTTGGTGCCATTTAATATTTCTTTAAAAGTTGCAATTGCAATTTTATCTTCTTAATGGCAAGCTTCCCAAAGTAGCTATGTTATTTGAATCTACTGATGAAATTTGTTATGAGAACTTTATTTATTAACAAAATTTTAGAAAAATTTTGTATTTTTGTAATTGTCTAATATTATTTTGAAGTTTAAAATTTTTCTTAACAAATTCATGCATACCAAAGCAATCGTATTTTTAGAATTTTTATTCAAAACTTTTTTCCACAAGTTTTAGTCCATTTACAAATTTTTCACGAAAAATTGATACATGCATGGTAGTGTCCATTCTAACTTGGAAGCTTCATCAGTGATATTCGTCAATCTATGTGATTTGATTGATTCTACAAGGAGTCTTGTGTTTTCTACCATTCTTGAGTTTGGAGAATTCGTGGACCAATCGAGGAAATTGGACTTGAAGATCGTGTTTTGGTTTTGGATTAAACATGCATTAAAAAAAAGGCTCAAGAAGTAGCATATGGTCCAAAGATGATGCACACAAGTTGTCTAAGTTTGATGGATCCAAGTTGAAGGCCTTAAAATTGCAAGATTGAAGCCTAATGGAATTCAAAGAGGGATGGCCCAAACCATTTATTATTTTATGGTGAATTTCTTTTTATTTTTTTAGAAGTTTAGCTTTTATTCAGTTTCCTAAGTAGTTTACAAGTTGTAATCCTTAAGTAATTACCTATTGTGTTAAGATACAACTTAAGTTAATTTTCTAGACTATTCTAGCATGTTTTTAGGTGACTTTTGTAAGCCTATAAATAGGCCAAAAATGTGTTACGAATTTTAGAATGATTTTTGTGATTAATTCATTTTGAGTTTTTTCTTTTAGAGAGATTTGTCTTGGGTTCTTGGATTAGAACCAACTCTTGGTCTTATTGGAGTGATTCCATGGCGACCATTCTTCTAGCTTAGGATTTATTCAAAGGGTTTGATTTAGGTCCAATTAGATTAATTCCAACTAGATTGCTTCCTTTGATAGGTAGAGATCTAGCAATTATTCTAAGGAATTGAATTCAACAAGCTTGAATCAATTCAAGGCAAACCAACCTGTTTTCTTCTTAATTTCTTGGAACAATTTCCTTGAGGTTAAGACATTCAAGTTGTTCGAGCAACATCTTTTAGCTTGATTGTGTTGGACAAATTCCATCAAGGTCAAATTCATTAAGTTGTTCAAACTGATTTTCAAGAGTTCTAGGTCGTTCACAATTCCACGCGTGTCAATTGGTATCAGAGCTTTAGGCATCTTGAGAAATCAGGTTGGTTTGCCTTGAATTGATTCAAGCTTGTTGAATTCAATCCCTTAGAATAATTGCTAGACCTCTACCTATCAAAGGAAGCAATCTAGTTGGAATTAATCTAATTGGACCTAAATCAAACCCTTTGAATAAATCCTAAGCTAGAAGAATGGTCGCCATGGAATCACTCCAATAAGACCAAGAGTTGGTTCTAATCCAAGAACCCAAGACAAATCTCTCTAAAAGAAAAAACTCAAAATGAATTAATCACAAAAATCATTCTAAAATTCGTAACACATTTTTGGCCTATTTATAGGCTTACAAAAGTCACCTAAAAACATGCTAGAATAGTCTAGAAAATTAACTTAAGTTGTATCCTAATACAATAGGTAATTACGTAAGGATTACAACTTGTAAACTACTTAGGAAACTGAATAAAAGCTAAACTTCTAAAAAAATAAAAAGAAATTCACCATAAAATAATAAATGGTCTGGGCCATCTCTCTTTGGACTCCATTGGGCTTCAATCTTGTAATTTTAAGGCCTTCAACTTGGGTCCATCAAACCTAGACAACTTGTGTAACAGCCCCACCTTACCCAGAGGCGCACCAAAGGGCTTAGCGGACTGCCTGCCTAGCTCTCGCCAGGACTCAAGTCGAGCACTCACTCAGAACATACACGCGTGTTTAACTCCAAATAAAATGAAATAAAATAGAATAGAATAAAATATATTCATATTATTCAATTTAAAAGTACAAGTAACATCAAGAAGTTTACACGTCACAATATACATGATTTTCACCAAGATAGCCCAAAACAGTTTGGCTATCAAAATACACGAAATAAAACATGTACACGTCCAAAATCAGCTTTTCCAGCTTTAGTATTTTTGGAAACCTGGTTAAAGAAAACAAATGAACTGGATGAGCTATAATAGCCCAGTGAGTGCCCAAGACATGCAATCATACCAAGAATCTATTGTTTTATTAAACAAAATAATTGACAATTTAAGTAGATAAGTTATGAACAATTTAATTAACAAATAGTCAAGGGTGGATACAGGGCTCAACTACGGAAGCAAGCTTAACCGCAGAGGAGAAAGTACTGATCATGTAACCATGATGTCAAGACTGAGATAATAGCTCAGGTCTTTATCAAAGGTCATGCCAGTATTATCAAGCAAGAACCCTAACCACCGTACCGGCTACCACATCCAGGGAGAAAAACTCAACCCTGGAGGGCCAACACGCAAGAAAGTTCAATCCAGAGTTGGCCTCTTTGAGAATTCACAACTCATAAGGGAAAGAACATCACGCCCTAAAACACCCAGCACCTTATATCCTCCCAGGCCTGTTCGAGTTGACTATCCGTGATGTAACGGTGAAGTTAGTCACGGAAGTCTCATACACAAGTAACACGTTGGATAATGAAAGCGTGTAACACATTGCGGAATAGATGTGATAAAGTACACATCTTTCCTCAAATAACACATATCATGACATATCATTTACAAGCATAACATAATATTTCTTAATATAACATTCTCATGTACGACAAAGCATTTCATGCATCATGCACACATAGAGACACTCACATGCACAAGTAAAAGGACACTCACCTGGATCGCTTAAGTGTAAGGTAATAAGGGGAGTAACGCAGCGGAAAGTTTAAAAATTTATTACCTTAACCATGGATCTCTTTGATGTAATCTATACGATTAAAGGGTGTTTAGCACAAATACCTCAAGCATAGAAGGTTTCTATGCTTCAAAGGGCAAGATCCTATTCGATGAAGGTGTTGATCTACCATGAAAAGCCCTCCAAGTGTAGAGCCTCCAACGGTATCCACACGAACACGATCTTTAGGAACCTTTGGGCTTGCTTGCCTTGCCTTTTGAGTGCTAGCTCCCTTGAATGATTCATGAAGAACACAAGAAGAAAAAAGAAGTTGAAACCCTAACAATTAGGGATGGAGGTGTGGCGTTTTTCTTGGAGAGAAAAACCGCCACCAAGCTCTCAATTTTTCTCTCTCTAAATTTTGTGTTATGTTTCATCAATCTTTCAAGAGTCAAGGCATGGACTTATTTATAGATGTAGTATCCTAGTCTTTAAGGAAACAAGAGCAATTGGAAACCAAGAAGGTTTAGGAAGCTTGCCTTAAGCTAATCCTATTCCTTTAGGAAACCAATTCCAAAAGGAAACCAAATAGCTTCTTAATTCCTTTTAGGAAACTAATTTCCATCAAGACTTAGAATATTTATAATTAAGTCCTTTAAGTTAATTTATCACATAAATTAACCCCATAAGTATCTTATACTTATCTTAATAACAATTTAACCCAAAGACCATGTTCTTATTGTGTGTGACCTATTAGGTTCCATTCACGTTGGCAATAAGTACAAATTATAACTCATTAATTAATTAATTAAGAGCCAAATAAATTAACACTTTAATTTATCATTAATTCACTAATTAATTAATTTGCACTTATAGATCATGAGTGGCGTCTAGCAATGCATCATGACCACCCAAGTGAATAGGAAAGTCATATGGTAGACTACACCTATCAATGACAATGTTATCGTGTAATTAATATCCTTTCACCACACTATATCCCAATTAGTCTAAGAGTGTAGTGCGCACTCTTTAAATGACTAATTAATAATTTCTTGTTCCCGAAATATAACTTTCCATAAAAGTATAACCTTGAAACTCTTTCAAGTCATACTTTCACTTTTGCACAAAAGATTCTTTAAGTCATATTTCAACAAGTGGCCAATCCGGGAGGTACTCTCCTATAATAAGGAGTGGTGAATCCTATATCGATTACTCACTATCCTTCCATGCTTCATGCTATACCCAATCTCTACCGTATGGGCTACTCTTTTACGAGCACCGAGCAATAGAGTCAAAGCATAGCAATCCACACTCAAGATACCATGGTAATCTCAAGTCTAAGGATCACTTACACCATTGCCATTAAGAGTATAATTCATAAGCACTAAGAATAGTAACTCTTGGCGGATCAATCCAATGAACTTGTTCTCTAACAAGCATCCACATACCAGCTTAGGTGTCGCACACCATAGTTGACGAGTTCAACTACTACTTACCATAAGTAGAGGCAAAGTATGTGCTAGTCTTCCCATATTAATGATGTCCAATCTCATTAATACTACGACTAGGGATATTTAAGAATATAACTTAATGTGTAATAAGAGTCTCATCATTGTAACTCTTACAATCTCTTATACACAGTTAATATTCTATGGATTTCATCAAATAAACTAGTAATATAAATAACAAGTATTAAATGACAAAGAAAATGCCACATATATAAGTATAACACGAAATAAGCGTAATAAAAATCCCAAAAACTAACTTGGTTTTAGGGCATACACTAACATTAAGAAAATATTTCGTATAATGGTGGAGGTTCACTTTCGGATCCTGGAATTTACAACAAATAATCTAGTGAAAACCCTAAGTAAATTAGCAAGAAAATTCAAGAAATAACCCAATTATTTCTAGGGCTTCATTCTAGGGTTTTAGTGTTTAGGGTTAATTTTTGGGTTTTCTTATTCTAGAAAAATTCACTCAACCACATGTCACAAGCTCAAAACCACTATAAACTAGACTTAATTCGGAACATTTTCTACTCTGACACCGAATTTGGGTTCTAATTGCAACCTGATCAAATTACCACCTTAAACCCATTTTTTTTTCTTGGGTAACTCATGCTTTCAAGTTTACCAAATAGGGGTATTCAATAGAACATAACTTCTAATTGATACGTCATATGAGAAAAGTGATTATATGGATAGAAACTATATTTTAAGGGGTAAAACTTTTAGGAAGAGCACCATGTCAAATTCTAACAAAAACCATTCCAAAATCGGTCCACAACCTAGTGCTTCATTAACCCAATCTGCACAGGGTTGGTTTTCGCCCAAGTTCATGCCATTGCTGGGGTCATTTCACCAAGAACCAGGAAATTGTGATTACATGGTTTGAAAGTACGTTTCTAAGACTACAACTTTCGTGAAGATCATCAATTCAAATTCCAACTAGAACAAGTTCAAAATCAGCCCTCAATTTGGCTCATCATCAATACTGTTTACGCAGAATCCAATTTTCAGCCCAGTTTGCAAACTTTCTACGATTAATACACAATGAACCACAGTGCAAGCTTTACACCGTTTGAAAGCCCTATGAATCTAATTTATAAAACAACAAGAATCATTCGAATCCAAGTTATCTATACCAAGTTATGAAAGTTTTACTAAAACTGGTCCAGCATGACTGTTCAAGTGTTCTTAAGTTCAAGCTTAAATCTTCAAGTACTACTAACAAATACTTAGTATAAAACTTGAACAAAACTAAATAAAACTTGAAATTAATAGCAAAAGTTCATAGTACATACCTTGATCAAGCTTAGAACTATGCTTAGGAAGAAGAAAAACTCACTTTCTATGGTGAAATTTGTCTAAAATTGAAGAGAAAGCTCCAAGAAAATGAAAACAAGAGAGAGTAGAGAGGGAGCAAGAGGGAGTTCGGCCAAGAGGGTAAGAGAATAGAAAGAATTAGGTCAAGAAAGTATAAAAGAAATAATGGAAGAAAGTGCAACCAATCAAAACTAAACAAGAGTCAAGCTAGGGTTTAGATATTTTGACATAATAGGTATTGGTTGGCTAAATATAATTAGTACAAATTTTATTCATCTATCACTTAGTAATTAGCAAGTATTATGGCATAAATTTTTAAAGCACAAATAAAAGAATAGAGAGGGGAAAGATCCGGCCAAGGGAGAAAGAAAATGGAAAGGAAATAGGTTAGGAAAAGAGAAAAGAAATAAAGAAAATAATGGAGAACAGGTTGACCAATTATAGCAAGACAAGAGTCATGTGAGTTTGTATGCTTTTAATGAAAAGTTGGCTAACTTGGTTAAATTTGATTGGTGCTAATTTTAATCATTTACCTTCTAATAATTAACAACTTTATGGCACAAAATTAAAGCAAAAAATGAAAAAAAAATAGGGAAGAGAGAGAGCCGGCCATGAAGAGAGAAAAGGAGAAGAAAATTCGGCCAAGAAGAAAGAAAAGAAAGCAAGAGAATAAGTGAAGTTTTTGAGTAAAATTGAGCTAAAATTCAATTGGTCAAAAGACTAGAAAATAGTAGAATAAGTTAGTCACTATTTAACTCTAATATAAACTAATGGTCCCATAAAATTAATCCCAACTAGATACTTAGATGTCTCACTTAATCATAAAAGAATCTCATTTACTTAACCTAATTAACTCAAGTAATCTTTCAACTAATGAATCAAGAATTTACACTTAACCCTAGATAAAAGAATGTCTCTTGTAAGTGCATTTTCTAGGGTGTTACAACTTGTGTGCATCATCTTTGGACCATATGCTACTTCTTGGGCCTTTTTCTAATGCATGTTTAATCCAAAACCAAAATGCGATCTTCAAGTCCAATTTCCTCGATTGGTTCACGGATTCTTCAAACTCAAGAATGGTAGAAAACACAAGACTCCTTGTAGAATCAATCAAATCATACATATTGATGAATATCACTGATGAAGCTTCCAAGTTTAAAACGGATGCTACCACGCACGTATCAAAAATTTTGTGATTTTTGGGAGAAATTAAATAGAGTATACTGAAATTTATAATTTTTTGTAATAAGGTCATTCTTCCAAAAGCAGTTGCATTTTTAGAATTTTCAAGTTAATTTTTTCCATCAACTTTTTCTGTATATATAATTTTCGTGAAAATTTTTAATTTTTATCATTATCTACTATTTCTCCGAAATTTAAGAACTTTTCATACTAATGGCAAATAGTGCCTCATTAGAACTTTCATTCGAAATTTTCTACAATATTTTGTAAATTTATACATTTTTTTTACCATTCTTTGTTTTTGAAATCATTTAGTAAACCTTTGAATTTAGTAGTTTTCCTACTAAAGGCATGTTGCCTAAATCAAGTATGTCGTTAGAATTTTTATGTGTAATTTTTGTGTAATTATTTTTTTGTCTTTTTATAGATTGTTTCTGAGAATTGTATGATTTTTAGAAGTTACTATTTATTTATTTGGATTCATATTTTTATATCTGAATGGCATATTTCCCAATGAGCATTGCAACTAGAATTTTTGTCTGTAGATTTTTGTGAAATATGTTTGTGTGATAACATATTTGATGTGTAAATTTGGTGATTTTGGAAGTAAATAATATTTATTTTTTAAAGCATAGTTTATTCCATACAAATTTATTATCAGATAAATTTCAAATCATTTCAATCACATCAATTCATTCCCATTCTTTTCCTACCTCAAAACAATTACCTGAACTTTCCATCCTACTGCCATATCTCCATCTTTTTGATAAAAAATTACCATACCATAAACTTACAATTTTTTTTTCATCAAACATTCAACCTAAATTTACACTATAACAAAATACAACTTCTCTCAAGACTTGTTGAAAGAAAACAAAAAGTTGCATTAGCAAGAAAGGGGAAAGGGGAAAAGGGGAACTATACTTTCTCTCTTCATGAGAGTTTTCTCTCTCTACAATTGAGAGTCTTTCCCGCCCCTAGGTGGGTGTTTTAAAATTTAATTTTCTAAAATACTGAGGCTTTGGCTACAAAGAATCCATGAAGAATGTGAACGTGCTTGATTACATACATCAAAGTGGAAGCAGATTGGACATCATCAACTGCGAGGATGAACTTTGGAGGCCAAACAGAGAACACTACTAAGTAAACAATTTACTATTTTTTTTTTTTTTTTGCTGTTGCTTATTTGTTCATGATGGCTTTAAAATCTAGCCATCCAATCTGAAGTTAAACTTGGCATTCTCCTTAATGCCTTGGACCTTCATGTTTGCATCAATTGCATATTTGTTTTTTGTTTCTTATTGTTATTCGAACCATGATTAGGTAAGGTTCTATGTGTCTTAGAATCTTTTGAGCTTAGGCTAATTTTATCTTTATCCCTGAAGACTAGTGTAAGTTGTCTGTAATTTGGGGAGTAGAGTGGCATCCCATTTAACATCTCTTCATGGCTAAGAAATTAGCAAAAGTAATGGAGAGGTTCAAACTCTCAAAAAGAGAAGTAATAGAATTATGCTTAGACTTTTAAGATGTTCAAAGAAATGTGAATGAGTGTCGGCTGAGTATTATTGGTAAGGTCATAGGGGGAAAAGTAAAAAATGTGAATAGGATTAGGAATTTTACTTAGTAGATATGGAATTATCCAAAAAAACCTCAAGATGATAGAACTAGGACCTAATATGCTTCAATTTGTTTTTGGTATGGAAAATGAATTAGAAAGGGTACTACATGGGGATTCTTGGCTGATTGATAATCAATTGCTGGTAGTGCATCATGTAAAATAATACCATAGGTCACGCACTGGAAAAATAAAAATTTTATTACTTTAGCTATGAATCCCTTTGATATATCTATATAATTATAAGGGGGTTTGCACAAAGATTACCTCAAGTACAGAAGATTTCTATGCTTCTAAGGCTAAGATCCTTAGGTGAAGAGGTAAGATCTACTACAAAAAGCCCCCCAAGCGTCGAGCCTCTAATGACATCCACACAAACAAATTCTTTGAGAACATTCTAGGCTTGCTTGCTTTGACTTTTGAGTGCTAGCACCCTTGAATTAATTAAGAACACAAGAAAAAGAAATAGCCTAACAATTAGGCAGAGGAGAGAGAAAGAGAAAGACACCTAGAGAGACAGAGAAAGTGGCGTCCTTTTCTTTTTCAAATTTTCTTTCACTAGTTTTCTTTTTGTGTTGTAATAATAATTCAAGAGTCAAAGCATGGACATATTCATAGAGGTAGTATTTTAGTCTTTTAGGAAATAAAGGTAATTAAAAAAACCAAGAAGGTTTAGGTAACTTACCTTAAGTTAATCCTTCTCCTTTAGAAATTCTATTTTATAAGAAAACCAATTAGTTATCTTATTTCTTTTAGAAAGCTAATTTCCTGCAATACTTAGAATATTTATAAATAAGTCATTTAACTTAATTTATCTCATAAATTAACTCCATAAGTATCTCATACTTATCTTAATTATATTTTAACTCAAAGATTATGTTATTTATGTGTGTGACCCATTAGGTTCCATTCACGTTGGCAATAAGTACAAATTTTAACTCATTAATTAATCAAGAGAAAATTATAATTTTGGTACCAAATTTTTAGGACATTGGCAGTTTCAGTCCTTAAAGTTTGGACAAAAGCAAATCTAATACCAAATGTTTCAATTTTTTAGCATATTTAGTCCTATTGACCAGTTTAACAAAAATATTATCAGAATCTAGTCTGTGATACTCACGTGTCGGTTACAAAAATTTTCAAAAAGAATTATGTTAACGAAAAAAATTTTAATTGCCACAATTTGTATTTAAAGGCTCTAATTTGAATTCATATATGATAAATAAGCAGACAAAACTGAAAAAATCTACCTAGATAGTGCATTCGCGCATGTGCCTTTAATAACAAATTATGGCAATTAAAATTTTTTCTTTTTTAATTCTTTTTAAAAAAATTTGTAACCGTTACATGAGTTTCATATGACTAGATTCCGACAAGATTTTGAGAAAATTGATAAATAGAACTAAATGTGCTAAAAAATTGAAACATTTGATACTAGATTTTCTTTTGTCTAAACTTTAGGGACTGAAATTGCTAATGCTTCAAGCATTTGGTACCAAAACTACAATTTTCTCATCAATCAATTAAGAGCTAGATAAATTAAACACTTTAATTTATCATTAATTCACAAATAATTAATCCGTACTTATCGATCATGAGTGGTATCTAGCAATGCTTCATGACCACCCAAGTGAATAGGAAAGTCATATGGTAGACTATACCCATCAATGAAAATATTACTCTGTAATTTATATCCTTTCACCACACTATATCACATTTAGTCCAAAACTATAGTGCATACTTTTAAATGACTAATTTATATTTTCTTGTTCCAGAAATATAACTTTCCATGATATATAACTTTGAAACTACTTTCAAGTTATACTATCACTTCTGCAGAATATTTATAAGTTAATATTTCCAACAAGTGGCCATAAAGGGATATACTCTCCTATTAAGGAGTGGTGAATCCTATATTGATTACTCACTCTCTTTGCATGATTCAAACTATACCTAACCTCTATCCTATGGGCTACTCTTTTATGAGCATCGAGAAATAGGGTTAAAGTATAGCAATCCACACTGAAGATACTATATATGGTAATCTCAAGTCAAAGGGATCACTTGCACTATTGCCATTAAGAGTTCAACCATTGGCACTATAGTTGAGAACTCTTGGCGAATCAATCCGATGAGCTTGTTCTCAAACAAACATCCACATACCAGCTTAGGTGTCACACACACCATAGTCAATGAGATCAACTACTACTTACCATAAGTAAAAGCAAAGTATGTGCTAGTTTATCTGCATTAATGATGCACAATCTTATTAATAGTATGACTAGAGATATTTAAGAATATGACTCTATGTATTAGAGTCTCATAATTGTAACCCTTACAATCTCTAATACACAATTAATATTCTAATGACTTTAGCAAACAAACAAGTAATATGGAAATACAAGTATAGATGATAAATAAAAATGCCACATGAATAAATATAACACAAATAAGTGTAAGTACAAAGTGCCATAGACCAACTTAGTTTTAGGGTGTACACAAACACATAAATGGGAAGAAGGAATAGGAAGAGATAGTAAGAAATTAGGTATGGCTAATCTATGGGTATAGATCTAGAACTTACCCCTGCACTAGTATTCAAGGGAGGTTGGAACAAAAATTAATGGAGTTTTCAAGGAAGTGAAAGAGGTTTTAATACCTCATAATACCTCATAATAGGGGAAAAAAGGGTAGACATCTCAAGATTTTAATTACTATGGATAGATCACTGCCTCTGCTAAGAGGGTCCTTAGTGTCTTGTAATGGTAAGTAGAGGTGGGTAAATTTCAAGTATGAAAGATGTCCTGATTTTTGTTATACTTGTCGCCTCACAGGATGTATGGATAAGAATTGTCTGTCAAGCTTTAGGTAAATGGTAACAATAAGACACAACAATATTGTAGTTGGCTAAGTGTAAACAGTGGAGGACTAGCTTTTGTAAGGTAATAGCATAGGTAACGCAGTGAAAAAATAAAAATTTTATTACCTTAGCCATGGATCTCTTTGATATATCTATATGATTATAAGGGGGTGTACACGAGAATTACCTCAAGCACAAAAGATTTCTATGCTTCTAAAGGCTAAGATCCTTTGTAGATGAGGTAGGTCTACCACAAAAGCCGTCCAAGCATCGAGCCTCTAATGATATCCACACGAACACAATCTTGTGTGAACCTTCTAGGCTTGCTTGCTTTGACTTTTGAATACTATAGCTCCCTTGAATTATTTAGAGAACACAAGAGAAGATGAAAGCCTCACAATTAGGGAAAGGGAGAGAGAGAGAGAGAGAGAGAGAGAGAGAGAGAGAGAGAGGAGAGGGACGGCCAAAGGGGTTGTGGATCATTCTTTCAATTTTTCTCTCTCTAGGTTTTGTCTTGTGTTGCAATAATAATCAAGAGTCAAACCATGGACATATTTATAGAGGTAATATTCTAGTCTTTTAGGAAAAAAAAAATTTGGAAGCCAATAAGGTTTAGGAAGCTTACCTTAAGTTAATCCTTCTCCTTTAGGAATCCTATTCCATAAGGAAACCAAATAATTTCTTTTGGGAAACTACTTTTCTATACAACTTAGAATATTTATAAATAAATCCTTTAAGTTATTTTTTCTTATAAATTAACCCCATAAGTATCTAATACTTATCTTATTACAATTTAACCCAAAGATTATGTTTTTTATGTGTGTGAGCCATTAGGTTCTATTCACGTAGGTAATAAGCACAAATTATAACTCATTAATTACTTAAGAGTTAGATAAATTAAACACTTTAATTTATCATTAATTCATAATCAATTAATTCGTACTTATAGATCAAGAGTGGTGTCTTGCAATGCATCATGACCACCCAACTGAATAGGAAAGTCAAATGGTAGACTATCCCCGAATTTTATTAATTTAGAAAAAACCCAATTGGAGGAGGGCATAAACCTAACCTCCATTACATGAATATATAGGAAAAGCAGTAAATGAGGAGTACTACTCCCTTACAAGTCTAATATATGGAAAATCACTACTATCACTAATAATTAACGTTCTAATATTAACCGGCAAATGGTGAAAATCATTGAACACAAGTGATGCAGCCATACCCAAATCTGCCAACCTATCAGCAATAGAATTAGCTTGACACCATACATGATTCACCAAAGCTGAACAATCTTTACTTAATTGTCTAATTTGCACCACCACGTTATACAACGGCCATTGACAGATATCAGTCTTCCTTAGTAAATGTACCAGCACCTCAGAAGCCACTTCCGCAGTCAGATCCTCAATGCCCCTTTATTTGCACCGTCTAAGACCATGCAATAACACTAAAGCCTCCACCATCAAAACATTTTGTTCTCCAAACTCCTTATAGAAAGCAAAAATCATTTTGCCTTTTCCATCTCGAAGTATGCCCATTCTTGTAACCAAATCTCCTTTGACACTATTATCCGTATTAAGCTTGAAAGATCTTAATTGAGGTTTACACCATCTCACCAAAACAAGTTTTCTTCTTGCCTTCCTTCTAATAAAAAAGTATTGCACATACCACACATACTCATCATTTTTTATTTGCTCGTGCGAGATAGTTATTGCAGCTCCTAGTGTAACACCCTAGAAAATGCACTTACAAGAGACATTCTTTTATTTAGGGTTAAGTGTTAATCCTTGATTCATTAGTTGAAAGATTACTTGAGTCAATTAGGTTAAGTAAATGAGATTCTTTCATGATTAAGTAGGACACCTAGGAACCAAAATTTAGAATAATTTTATTGGACCATTAATTTATATTAGTGTCTAAATTTTGATTAGTTATTCTTCTATTTTCTAGTCTTTTGACTACTCAAATTTTTGCTCAATTTTACTCAAAAATTTCACTTATTTTCTTACTTTATTTTCTTTTTCCTTGGCTGAAATTTTTCTCTCTCTATTTCTCTCCTCATGGCCGGCTCTCTCTCTTCCCTATTTCTTTTCATTTTTGCTTTAATTGTGTGCCATTAAGTTGTTAATTACTAGAAGATAAATGATTAAAATTATCACCAATCAAACTTAACCAAGTTAGCCAACTTTTCATTAAAAGCATACAACTTCACATGACTCTTGTCTTGCCCTAATTGGTCATTCTTTTCTCCATTATTTTCTTTATTTCTTTTCATTTTCTTGGCCTATTTTTCTTCTCTTTTCTTTCCCTTATGGCCGGCCCCTCCCAACCTTCTTTCCTCTCTTTTGTTTTAAAATTTTATGTTATAAAACTTACTAATTACTAAGTAATAGATGATTAAAAATTTGGACTAATTGTATTTAGCCAACTAGTACCTATTATGTCAAAATATCTAAACCCTAGCATGACTTTTGTTTAGCTTTGATTGGTTGCACTTTCTTCCATTAATCTTTTATTTCTTTTATACTTTTTGACCTAATTTCTCTTTCATTTTATTTCCCTTGGCCGAACCTCTTGTTTCCTCTTTTCCTCTCATTTTTTCTCTCAACTTCTTGAAGCTTTCTCTCCAAGATTAGAGCAATTTCACCATAGAAATTTAGTTTTTCTTCTTCCTAAGCAACCTTCTAAGCTTGATCAAGGTATTTACCTATGAACTTTTCCTATTAATTTCAAGTTTTATTTAGTGTTTTGTACAAGTTTATATCTAGATTCTTGGTACTACTACATAAAGAACATAGTTTGAATTGAAGATTTACTTGCTAGATAAAGTGTTCTTGTGCTTAGATAGACTACTAGATAACCTTTAAACCTTGGAATTTCATGTATTATGTGTTGCTTGGATGAAGAAACTTGGGCTTGAAACTTGAATTTTGAGTGGAATTTTGAAGGGAATTGAGTTTGAGTTGAACATAGAAGTTGTAGAACTTGTTGAAATATGGCTTGGTTGGTTGATTTTCTTGCAGGAAAAATTTGGATTAGTCCGATTTTAAGGGAAAATACTGTCGAAATTTTGGTAGAATTAAAAGAAGAAAAATTGACAAGTGAGATTCTTAAACCTAGAATATGCTCAATTTAAGGAAGTTGATATACAGGAATTTTAGAAAATGATCTAGTGATAGATTAAAGTTTCTTAGAATAAGTAAACCCTAAACCCTAGAAACCCTAAAACCAAAACCCTAGAAATAAGTGGGGATATTTCTTGAGTTCTTACTAAATTACTTAGGATTTCAATCGGGTTTTCATTATATTATTTCTTTTAAATTTCAGGATCCGAAAACGAATCACGACCGTATTATGAAATATTTTCATAGGCATTTCAAGTGAGTGTCTCTATGTGTGCATGATGCATGAAATGCTTGTCCTACTTGAGAATGTTAAATTATGAAATATTATGTTATACTTGAAATTGTTATTTTATGACATGTGTTACTTGAGGAAAGAGGTGTACTTTATCACTTCTATTCCGCAATGTGTTACACGCTTTCATTATCCAATGTGTTACTTGTGCATGAGACTTCCAGTGACTAACTTCACCGTTACTTCACGGATAGTCAACTCGGAATAGGCTTGGGAGGATATAAGGTGCTGGGTGTTTTAGAGCGTGATGTTCTTTCCCTTATGAGTTGTGAATCCTCAAAGAGGCCAACTCCGGATTGAACTTTCTTGCGTGTTGGCCCTCCAGGGTTGAGATTTCTCCCTGGATGTGGTAGCCTGTACGGAGGTTATAAGGTGAATGGTGATTAGGGTTCTTGCTTGATAATACTGGCATGACCTTTGATAAAGACCCGAACTATTATCTCAGTTCTAACATCATGGTTACATGATCAGTACTTGCTCCTTCTGCGGTTAAGCTTGCTTCCGTAGTTGAGCCCTGTATCCGCCATTGACTACTTGTTAATTATAATTGTTCATAATTTGTCTACTTAATCTTGTCAATTATTTTGTTCAATAAATAATAGATTCTTGGTATGATTGCATGACTTGGGCACTCACTGGGCTATTATAGCTCATCCCGTTCATTTGTTTTCTTTAACCAAGGTTTCCCCAAATACTAAAGCTGGAAAAGCTGATTTTGGACATTGTACATGTTTTGTTTTGTGTATCTTTTGATAGCCACTTGTTTAGGCTATTCTTGTACGTACTATGTAAATTTTAGTGTGTAAAACCTTTTGTAATACCTTATACTTCAAATGGAATTTTATGAATACATCTCTTTAAGAATGTGTTTTATTTTGCATTAATTACGTGTACGTATTGAGCGAGTGCTAGGCAGGCAGTCCGCTAAGCCGTTTGGTGCGCCTTTGGGTAAGGTGGGGCTGTTACACCTAGTTGCTAAAGAAAAGCCGTAATAGTTTTGCATAACCGAAGAAGATTGCATGCCAATGCTTTCGTGCTTTGTATCATTACGGGCCTTTCATAAAAACCAGCAAATAATCACAAGTAAGGCTGACCGTAAATGATTCAATCCATCTCCTTGGGCTGAGGAAAACCAAGAAACAAATAATGAAGAGATACATGAATACTTGCTTTATTCAATGCCACATGAAGCTGACACATTCCTCCACACTTGATCATCAACCTCTCCCTCCAAGAAGAGATGGCACAAGGTTTCCAAATTATTACCACAATAGAAGCAATGAGCCACTAAATGCACTCCTTTACTTTGAATCTGATCATCACAAGGAATAGCTCCAGCTAGGAGTCGCCAAGAAGGAAATTTTTGTTGGAAGCAGCGAGTTTCATACAATATGCTGAGATGTAGAGATGTTCCGCTTCTATCAAACCAAATCCCAAGCTGAAGTTACATTAAAAAGGCCATTGTCTGATAACATCCATATCATATGATCTTTATCAATTAGATCTACAACTAATTCTGCAATTTTTTGCACTAAAGACGCCGAAAGCCATTGCTTAAGCCTTGCTAAGTTCCACCTATCCTCATTGAGAAACTCAGCTTACTAGAGTAAACGACGATTCATCTATAGAGCAAATTTTAGGTAAAGTGTTCTCATCCATCCACCTATCAAGCCAAAAATCAATTAAACCTCCTCCCACACACCATCTGGTATGTTTTTCCACAAGCTTTCTAACCCCCACCATTGCCTTTTAAACAGAGGAACCGATGTCAATTGCCTTCAATGGATAAGTCTTGCTACAATACTTAACATGCATAAACTCAGTCCATGGACTATTTTTAGAGCGAAACTTCTACCAAAGTTTTATAGAGAAAGCACTTGACATGTCTTGAAGATCCCTAATCCCCAAACCACCTTCATTAATCGGAAAGCAAAGTTTGTCCCATGATGCCCAATGAATTTGTTTGTGCTCTATATTTCGATCCCATAAAAAGTTATCAAATAGCCCTACTTGCTGTTTAAAGACTCCCTTAGGTGGCTACATCATTTGCAAAAGATATAGAGAAATAGAATTAAGCACATGACGAAGAAGAATAACTTGACCTCTAGATGATAATAGCTTCATGTTCCATTGTTGCAATCAGCTCGAATTTTAGTGAATATCTCATCATAAAGGCTGTATTTCCTCCTTTTTGTGATGAGAACTCCCAAATACTTGATGGGGAACACCTGCCTTCTATACCCCAAAATGGTTGAAACTGAATTAACTCTTTCTGCAGACACCCGAGTTGATATTACAAATGAACTTTTCTCCATGTTAACTTTTTGTCCAGATAACTGTTGATAATGAACAATCCACTCCTTCACAGCCTCTAAGACACTCGAGGAACACCTTGTGAACACAATCATGTCATCTGCAAATGCCAAATATGGGACCATTCCACCTGCCGGCACATAACAGCTCCTTTTGTCTTCACATATAAGCTTCTGCAATCCTCTTCTCAAAAATTCAGCTACCAAAAGAAATATCTCCAGGAAGAGAGAATCCTATTGCCTACATCCTCGTGAAGCTTTGAAGAACCCAGTTGGCACCCCATTAATGAGGACTGAAAACTAGTTATTTGCCAAAACATGAAAGAGCAAATCCATAACCCTTTCATTAAAACCAAAACTCCTCATGATGCATGCAGGTTTGAGAATGGCTAAGATCGCTTGATGATTCCAAGTGAAAAGTCTCGAATATTTTTCAACGAAAAACGAAGAATCTTAGAGTTCTAATTTAGGTTGAGATGAGCGAGTTCATTTACCTAAACTATGGCTCTATTGATGCGTTCAATGGAAGAATAGACGGTCCAAGACTCTCGAAAACCAAGTATGTAACCCGATCTTCTTGACCCCTTCGCAACTTGTTGAAAACCCCAAGAACAACTCGGATTGTTTTGCCTCAAATTCAACCAGATTTGTTGAACTCCCCCTTTTAAGAAACGATCCTAGACCCCTAACCAACAACGTGGTGTAGACACCTAGTCGACAATCTTATTGGACAGATTCAAACCCTCAAAGATGAACTCTAAGCGAGATTCTTGAATACTTAACAAGATCTTTGCTAAGCAACCAAGAGTAGTTCTTTAGCCAAAGAACTAAGAAAGCTCAATTTGCACTCACGCACAATTGAAGAGAAAACTCAATATTATTGTTCAAAATTGTGTTAAAAATCGGATGAATAGTAACCCTCTTTATATAGAGGCACATAACATCAAAATATAAACTAAATATGGAAACTAACTTATCCCTAGTTGTACCTGATAAGCGTCTAGTTTGCATATTTCTTAGTGTGTCTACATTAGTATTTTATGCTAGTTTTTAGGGTTTAAACAATGAACAATAGTCACTTTCATGTCTATTTCTTCCAATCTTAAGTTTGTAGCTAAAATGTGCAAATGTGTGGTTTAATATGCAATTCTTTGTATTTTGTAGGTTTTAGCTATAACGATCATCACTTTGGATCAAATGAAGCATATTGGGATGATATTAAATGTGATTTGAAGTTGATGAGAAGTGGCAAGAGAAGAGTACCAATGATGTGGCATGATGAAGCAACGATAGAAGAAGAATTGGTGATGAAAGGATTTCACTGCACCGATATGTTTTGGTATTTTGGTCAGAACTGGAGCTAGAGAGCGTGAATTGAGATGATTCTTGAAGAAATTTAAAGCTAAGAGAATTATCTACAATTATTATGAGACCTCAAAGTCTGATTCTCACGTTTACAATGTCAAATTGCCACATTACTGAAGAATTCTTGTGCAACGATGCTCTTCCGACCATGTCTCGATGTTTTGGCCATATCTTTGTGTATACAACTCCAAATGACCTGATTTTTATGCTCTTGGAAAGATAACTCAAAGGGATATAACTTTTATGTTTAGACTGAAAGCTAGTTTGGCCAACTTTCTGACCGAACACGCGGCTGAATCCGCACCGCGGGTACGCACCGCGGGTACGGTCAGAAAGTTATTAATTGAAGCCGCGGCTGTATCCTCGCCGCGGGTTCTAGGTGCGGGTTCGGGGCGCAGACGTACGATTTTGAGGCACTTTGGGGCTATCTTTCAAGGGGGCAATTCATACTCTTGGTGGATGGTGAGAATACATCTTAGGAGGGTTTTAGAGTGCTAAAAACACAAGTGGAAAGCGTAGAATAGCATAGCATAGAGAGAGAATAGCATAGAATAGTAAGGGTCTCTCTTAGAGAGATTTTCTCTCTTTGAGAGAGCCATCCCTTTAGATTAGTAAATCTCTCTATAGAATAGTGCTATTTGGAGGATTCTCTTGTACACATTAAGATTGGAGGAAGAATAGAAGATTTGAACTTGTTCATCAATCAATAAGTTTTCTCTATTCTATTTTTGTCTCTTTCTTGATTTATATGGATTTGTCTATTAAAGTTTTGATCTTTTATGTAAAATCCACCATGGGTACGTGCTAAATTGTTAATCTAGGGTTAGAGGAAACTAATCGCTTCATGCATATGACTTGATTATCATTATTCATGTTATCTTTTGTTTGTTTGTTCTCTATTTTGGTTTGCATGGATTTGTAGTTGCTTGATCACCAACTATGAATTGATAGTTGTTATTATGCAACGAGAGTTGGTAATGATAATGGAAAAGGAATAGCTGAAGTCTAGGTTGCATGTCACTCGAGAGTAGTGGTGCTCCTAGGTGGGTCAATTAGGCAATTCATGTGATTAATGAACCAATACTAGTATCTTTACCACGAGAGTAGGAAAGAACTAGTAGGGAGGTAATCGTTAACTTGTCACGAGAGTGAAGGTTAAGTATAATTGGGATTGGACCCTAACCAAGACAAGAACCAATAGCATGAGTTGATCTTTTCATTTATTTGTTCGCTCATTAGTTAACTCTATGCCCTAGTGTCTTAAGATTGCGAGTTTTCTCCAATATTGTTATTCTATGGAGTTGTTAGTTTAGTTGTTTATTTTATACTTTGTTCTTCACATTGTTAATTGGTTGTTTAGATAATAAAGTGAGCAATAAAC